>RJWM01000559.1:0-208560 GCA_004363535.1 Dasyprocta punctata | reverse complement strand
TGTCTATATCTGTTAATGTAAGAAACCATTTTAAAGATAATGATGCGCAAATTGCAACCATTGTCAAGCTTCTATTTTCTGGTTTTGTAAACCTGCAATATTGTGTATTTACTCTAGTTGTTTGCTTGTCTCTTTTGCTTGTTGTTTTTACTATATATGTCGTTTTTTTGTTGTTGTTGTTGTAGTTTTTGTTTGTTTTGTTTTTCTTCACTCAAATAAAATTAAAAAAAATTTAAATGGTGTACTTCCAAATACTAAATCATCATAGACTCTTTTTGTAATGATGACATTACACATGCTTTCTTCCCTTCCTCACCACCCCATATTCAGGTCAACTATGCTGCAGTCTTATTATACCGAGCATGTGAGCTTTGACCATGTCTCAGGTGTGAGGTGCAGATTTCTCCAGTTCTCAATTTCTGATAACTAATATGAATACTGCTCTAATACTAGGACTGAGAGGCCACTCATTCTGGCTCTAGTAAGTCTTGCACTCAATCTAAGATCTGCCTCACTCTGAACTTCATGTTTTTGAATTATTTCACTAAAGTACTTGCAAGTTTGGGCAGTGGATAATTGTGCTTCCTGTTTGATGGGATGCTTTTCAGCATCAGATGCACAACTGAAGGACCCTGCACAGAGAGGTTGGGACTGTGATGCGGGTCAACTTTCTTCCTCGTCTTGAATGCAGCGAGGAAGGTGTGGGCTTGAGAGCACCGCCTAGAAAACTTGTAAGCAGACTGGTGGTGGTTCTTTAAAGGTGGTGGCCCAAAGCTATCGCCTGGAAGACCCAGGATTTCCCAACTGTGTGCTGGAGGAAAGAGTAGGCTCTGATTCATCAGTGCCTGACATATCCATTCATCACATCTCCTTAATAACCAGGAGAGACTCTAAATAGGTAGAATTATTCCTAAAACAAACAAATAATCATCAGAGAAATCACTAAAAGTAAAAAAAGGCCATCAGATTGTGAGTGGGGATAACAGTTCTTACACTGGGCCCACTGTAAGTTTCTATGTGAGAAAACCACTTGGAGCCTCATTTTTCTTGTCTGTACTATATTACGAGTTAGCATTTTATATTTGAATGTATTAAAAAGCACATGCTGTCCACAATTTTTAAAGGCATTAACAGACACCTTAGATGAGTGTCCATAGAAAAACCACATTACTGACTACAAAAATAAAATGACAGAGGAAGATTTTAAAATTCCCTTGCCCTCATGTTACACCATTAGAGGAAGAACGTGCCTTTGTTAAAGAACTTTTGCTAAGATATTCATGACATTTGCAACTGGGGTGGTGCCTGTGCATGCCATGCCTCTGTATAGGGCTGGTCACACGAGGACAAATGTGTAAGTTAATCTGTTAGCAGTGGGACAGTCTCCTTACGCACAGGTGAGGGAGAATCTGATGTTTAATGTAGGTCAGCAAAGTCTGGATTTCAACTGTTCCATCCTAATGTCTCATAAGTCAGATTCCACCTTTCAGACCACCCGGCCCACCCCGGTGTCCAATCACGATCACGGTTGCAGAGACTTCATTGCCTGTGGGCAGCCCCTGGTCGAGGGAGGACCATGAGTAAAGAACCAGGAAGAGCTCTCTCTCCAGTCCTAACTTTAAGGGTCAAAACTGAAACACATCTCATGTTTGCCTATTTCAGGCTGCACAACAGCTTGGGAACAGGTTTCTCCTTGATCAAGATGTTTTTGTGCATACTTAACTTTACACTTTAATGCCTCAGAAATAGGTGGGTGGAAAATGGTTATGCTTGCTGGGTACTATAGAAATATCCGACTTTTAAATGCTCTCTAAATCCTGAAAAGCCACTTTTATAAACCCTTCCTTCAGCTAAGGCACTGTCACTGATTAAAATGTAAATGTCTCTAAATGGGGAAATAGATTAAGCAGAGCTGGTCACTAGTGATTTAGTGCCGCATGACTGTGAGATGGCTTTCTCCCCCTCATCTAGACAGATAGCTGTCATTAGCTTTCTACTGAGAGTGAGAACATATCTGATCACCATGGGAAAGGGAAAGAAAGAGGAACAGAAATTGAGCCCTGACAGAGAAACTAGTGTGGGCAATTGATGGGGTGTCCTGGGGCAAGGTTAAAATGAAGGACATTAATATTTTTATTTAGTTTATATTAAATGCCAAAAATTTCACTGATTCATCATGAATCAATCCATCCATACCTCTGCCCATCCATCCATCTTGCCAGTATTTTAAAGGTATGTTAGACCCCAAGATTTCAATCAAGAAAGACCAAATTTACCCTTGAGGAGGTTGGTTGCCTGGTTGAGATCACATATACACAGAAAACAGTGATAAAAACTGGAAATAGCTATGAATGAGATAGAAGAATACATGAAGACACATGGGTGGGTGCCTTGGCACAGAACCACAGGGAGAGTCATAATAGTTTGCTTAATCTTCACACTAGTTTTGTGTGCTAAATGTTTAGCTTAATTTTTACAGAGGAGGAAACCCAGGTGCAGAGAATGCAGCATTCTATAATTATAATGGCGAAAGCAATCAGCCACCATTCTTTAATCACCAAACCTGTTACATTGCCAGTAAAATGTCCACAGCAGTGTTGGTGAAACTTTTAGAGCTTTCAGGGATACAAAGAGCTCACTGAGGCAGTCATGCCATAGGTTTGCCACCACTGGTCTAATGGCTCAGAGCTAAAAAGATAGGATGTCTAGATTTAAATCGATGAGGTACTTGCCTTGGACTAGTCAACTTCCTGCTGCTGGACACAATACCAGACCCAGAATACTTAAAGGAGGAGAGATTTGACCTGGCTCACCATTCTGGGTATTCAGTACATAGTTGGATGACTCTAAGGCAGAAGCAGCATGGTGGAAAAGCGTGGAGGAGGAGCTGTTCACCTAATGGCACCCAGGAAACAGAGAAAGAAGCAAAGAGCTGGAGTGCAGGACATGGCCCTCACCCTCAGCAGCACACCTTTTGCAAGCAGGACCCACCTAACAGGATATGAACTATGAACTCATCAATCAATTAATCCACTGGGAAGTACAGTGTCTTTATGATCTAAGCATCTACCAAAAGCCCCACCACTGAACAATGTGACTTTTGGGGGCATTTTAGATAAAAACTGTATCATATATCTAAATGTATGCTTGATTCCTCATTGTCTACTTTGAAGTGGAGAATGAAAGGGGACAGGTACGTGTATGTGTGGCTGAGGTCTGGAAGGCTGAGCCAGGAGGAGAGAGTTGATGGCCATTTTTAACCATAACAACAATCATGATGGAAAAATATCATCAGGCAGCAGTTTGTGTAACGTTCTTTAAACAAAGAGCAGAGCGAAACCACATTTATGAAATACTGAGGATTTCCTGACCCTTCTTCTGGCAAGAGGCTTGGTGTTCTACGTCATTCACAAAGTTGATTGCCTGAACGGTGCTGCTTCCCCTGCTCCTGCATCTTTTCAGCTAAAGAGGCCATGGGAACGGACTTTTTAAAGTCCTTGAGACGAGGTTTAGGAGGACATGTCACTTCCATCCTTCACACCGAAAACACTGGCTTAACAAAGGCTTAAATCAGGGCATCTGCCTCCTGCACCACCCTGAGCCAGGTATGGGAGGCTCTATATTAACAAGGTTTTGCTGTGTTTGAGAGGTTTTCCCAGATATATTAGCAATAGTGTTTCTCTCTTGGCTGTCGAGAATTAAGTCTTGGTAGGGCAAAGACCGCAGAATTACTGTAAGAGGATTTGTATGTCACAAGAGAAGCAAACCTGGCCTCCCTGCTCTGCAGGTTTGGAGGAAGCCCCACTGTTGTAAGCAGTCCTGCCCTGATGGGGGTGAGGAAGTGGGATTATTTAGTCAGTCCTGCTGACAGTGGCGGCTGATTACTTTACTGATGTTTGTGTGACTCACTGCCTGGTTTCAGCCGTGTGGGTGCTTGCTCCCCCAAGCTAGCTCTTTGCCAAAGGTGCAATTTTCTAAATCACAAATAAATAAATACGCATGTTTCATCCAGGCGGCTGATCGAGCAGAGTTCAAGCTTGGACGTAGTTCAGAGGCGGTGACACCAGTGGATGAAGTTTTGCAGAGCTCTGACGCGCCCTCAGCATTCCAGGCATAAATGTTGCTCAAGGCAGGGGTAGTGGAAAACCTCGATTTCATCCCCTTCACCTCTTCTCCTGAATTTTCCATGGTCTGCTCTTGCTCAGTTTTGAAAACATTGCAATCCATTAAGGGATGAAGACATGAGGTTTGCTTGGGTCTTCTGTGAACTGACAAAATCCCTTGATCTGGGCACATCTAATAATTGCTGTAAATCATCAGAGTTAAGTCTGAGAGCTGCAGATCCAATAAAAGCTCAGGAGTGGGGTGTTTTTGTGGAATTACAGGAAACAAACTCCTGCTACCCCTGCCTGCCTGAAGTGGCTGGACTGGACGCTGCTCCCAGCCTGGGACTGTCATCAAAAGTAACATAAGGGAACATACCAGGTATAGCACAGAAGCCTGGAATAAAGGATCAGCATACAAATTCATGGGCAAATGGGAGAAATATATCACTCCTTTTGATTTTTATAGCATACATTTGTTTATACAGCATTTAGAATTCAGGGTAAAAGAGGGAAGATGAAAGCAACAACTAAGTGGTCCATGATCATTTTGTGAAGTTGTTTAGGGATGTACTGTTTCTGCTTGAGATAATAAAAAGATACGAAGATAGAAAATTTGGTAAAAGAGAAAACAATTGGCTGTTGAAAGGATAAACCATGAAGGAAAGCTGCCTGCCTCCCATCTCTCTGGACCTAAGAAAAACATCTCCCCAGAAGATTTAACACTAGATTCTTCTTCTAATACACAGTTAGAAAACAAGAAGATTCCAAGGCTAAGTGTCTTGGTTACTATCTCACTGTCGAGACACAACACTAGACACCCACAGTTAAGGGAGAAAAGGCTCACTGTTCGCAGAGGTTTCAGTCCATAGTTGGCTGGCTCCAAAGTAGGATGGCATGAGAGGGGCAATGCAGAGGAGAAACAGTCCATGGCGCGGCAAGCAGGAAACATGGTGACTAATGGAGGAAGAGGGAGATAGACCCACCCACCGCACACCTGCAGTGACCACCTCTTCCCATCAGGCTTTACCTCCTAACAGGAGCCCAGTTATGAACACATCGGTGGGCTAAGCCAGTATCACCTCCAAAACCCCACCTGGGAGTGTATGAGGCTTTGAGGAGACATCCAGATACTGCACAAGCCGTAAGAGTAAAAATCATGGATACGAACACAATCAGATTCATATTTATTGAACATCTTTAGCTTCTTCATTTTGGAGAGTTATATAAACTTACATGGGTCACCTCTTCATTCTTTACTCCTTTCTCTTGAGATGTGGAGACTGACAGACGTGGGGCAAAGTGTTGTAGATCAAGCCCCTGGAAGTATCTGAGGACCCATCATGGTCCCTACCATCAGAGCAAAAATATTGGACCGGCATTCGGGAAAAATGATCCTTTCAGTCTTTCATCTGGGCCTACAGGAAGTTTTGTATTCATGCCTCAAAAGAGAGGCATCTGCAAACATCATTCTCTCATTCCTTCATGTTTTTTAACTGTAGAAAATAGAATTTGAAACCATTTCTTCAGCAATAGTAAGTTCTAGCATTTCACGAAAAGTTTAGTAAGTATATGCAACATTTCTACAGTAACTAAGAAAACAGCCCACAAATGCCCTTTGTTTAAGTGTTTATTAGTTTTTGTTTTGTGTATTTTTCATTACAGTTTTTATTGTTAGTGCAGCTTGACAAATGGGGTTATGGATGATCTGGAAGTATGAAGTCAAAATGATCCATAACCCTCTCCACAAATGGATGGGAACATATTAAGATATTTCCTTTCAAGCATCTTTTATGATATTTCTTTCTGATGCATCATGTGACATTGCTTATATTTCATTTGATATCTGTACCATAAACTTTTCCATCTTATTTAAACACATCATTTCATTGATATTCATTTTAATTTTCTCAAAGCAGTCTGATACTGTTTGACATTTCAGTAGTTTTGAATTTCACTCCTTGTAAAAAATGGTTACACTGTACATAATAATACATACTTTGCTTTTATTTGCATTTCTGATTATAATATTTACCTAGGAAAAGTTAATCAAAACAGGATTACCATATATTCCTTCTTGAAGGCTCTAGATGTCCCCTACCCACTCCCCTGGAAGCCAGCGTGTCTCTATATGCCTACCAGCAGTGTATTAAAGGTTCAACTAATCACACTCCCAAGGAATCCTTCCTTTTACGGATGTTGAAAAGGTTAGAATCATCCTAAGTTTTGAACAAATAAGAAGCAAACTTGTTTTATGGTGTATTTATTTGCTGATGGCATATTATGTACATTCACTAGTCTAATTCTAAACTCATACATAGGATTTGGGATAAATCTAAATAGCTATGAAAATCAGTTGGGAAGAATTTAAAGTCCCCATATTTGGAGAATGTCCAACTGTCCTGATCTGTGTGTGTGTGTGTGTGTGTGTGTGTGTGTATTTCTCTTCAAATCCCACACCATAATCCATTCACTTATTCCACAAATGCTCAGTGAGCAATCATCCATTGATTCAGTAAGTAGTTGTAGGAATCTTACTATGCGATCAGCAAGATTTTAATCCAACAAAGTGGTAAGTAGAAAAATATGCTCTGGAAGGGAACTAAGCCATAAGATGCTGAACAAGCAATAAAAAATAAGGTAAATGTCAGATCAGAGAAGGCAGAATGTTCTGAGAGCATATAATAGGGTTATAAAAATCTGACCCCTGAAGAATGAGTCATAATGCATTGTTAGAAAAGTAGATGGAAAAGCACTGTATGAAGAGGGAATGACATATTTAAAGAACCTGAAAAAGGAAGGGGCCTGAGGTACTTTGGGAACTGAAAGAGTACCAGTCTGGTTAAAGCACTAAGAAAAGGGATAGAGAAGAGTGCTAGGTGTAATTATAAAGGATCCTACATCTTACGCATAACTCATATTTTTGTGTAAACTCTGAACACAGTCAGGTTCATGAGTATTTGAATAAATGAAACGTTCATAGTTTTATTTTCAAAACACAAGTCCTACTGCTTGGAGATTAAATTTGAAAAATGAAAAACTAGAGACCTAGAGATCAGTCAGCAGTTTATTGCAACCCAGGAGAGAGATGATGGTGGCTTAGACTTTTGGAAATGTCAAAGAAGATAGAGAGAAATTGGAATCTTTATATTAATAACCACAGTGGCAAAGTCTATTACCACTTGACTCTCTTTTTTGTGACTGAAGAATCATTTCCTTGTCCCTGGCTCACTGAGGATATGGGCTTGCTGGCTACCATTAGTTCTGTAAGATCTTTCTCCACATAGGAACTATATTATAAAATTCTCCTAGTTAAGTAATCCTGTTGATATACCTTAAATAATAAGGTATATCAACTCAAATTATTTAAAGTGTTGTTTAAAGACCAGTTTAGTAGGTGGTGGATAGCAAGCCCCAAAGCTTTAAAGAGTAGAAATATTTTGCCATTCTCCTCTTAAAATGGAGACTTTTTGAATTAATAAAAACATACAAATGACCATTTTAGAAAAAAAATGGGAGGCCAATGGGAAGTTTGACTTCCTGCTTTTAAAACTTTGAGCATATTGATTTTATTTAGTAATTCTCCCTAGAAAATGTTTCTGACACTCTGCTGGGCAGGATGTGTAATGGTTGATACACTGTATCAATTTGAAGTCTAAAACCCTAACTAAGTAACTCAGCAGTTCTACACTCTAGGATGTGAAGGACATACCCTTACCACTCCGGGGTGCTGTTCACTGGGTCAACTTAAAAAGTCTAAAAGTTTAACTAAGTGACTCAGCAGAGGGCCAAGGTCCTCACTTTGTAAACATCCTGGGCCCGTACAAGAGGAGGGCAGGGAGATGGTGTGGGTGCTACACTCTCCCAAGGGCAGCAATCTGCATACAATATAAGGGAGAAGAAAAGGATTGGTCTCCCCTTTTTGCTCTCCTTGCTTTTGCTATTTTCTTCTGCCTTGAACTGTTGACCCTGTGCCACGCCACCCTGCAAGCTCATGATAGACTAAAATCTCCAAAAACTGTGAACTAAATAAATCTTTCCTTTCTTAATTTTAGGCATTGGGTATTTTGTCCTAGCAATGAGAGAAAACTAACTAAGACGTGGTGTCTACTCTGCAGTCCCTCTGCGATCTCAACTAACCAAACAGGAAGGAATCTATCCCCGAAATTTCCCCCATTCACACCTGTTACGGGCACAGGTAATAGGCAGGCCCTCCCGCGGGAGATCTGCCCATTGTGCCCATTCTAACCGGAAACAGCCCTTTCCCACTCCATCATCAGTTTGGCCTTGTGGATTGAATTCTACCAGAGCTGGCCTGGCAGGAGAAGAGGTACAAGTTTACTCTCCAGAGGAGTCCGCTCTCCTTTCCCCCACAGTCAGCAGTGACACCCACGCACCCTGCAGCCAGCAGTCAGGTGGGCACTTAGGTGATGGCTGTCTCTTCACCGCAGTGCATGGTAGATACCGTTCACCCATTTTACTGCTGAGTTAAAAGAGTTAATACGGGGTTCTATGGTCACAGCATAGAGAGGAACGGAGTCTAACCCAGGGCTTCCAACTGTGAATCCTGCTCAGTTTTCAAAGTGGAACGCATCTACTCATTTGCATTTGAAACTATGTCTGCCCTGAAAGATGAAACCTGTGCTTGGATCCCGCCCCCTGCTGTCTCCTCTAGTCCTGTGGGGACTGGCTGGTGACAGGAACAATGCTCACTGCACGCCGGGTGCTGGCAGGAGCCTCTGAGTTGCGATCATTCACCTGATTTCAGGCCACACCTAGCCTGGCACAAACTAATGCTCAAAACCTGATCATTGAACAGCACTTTAAAGTAGGTTTTACTATTATCCCTCTTTAAAAAGTAGGAAACTGAGGCACAGAACTGTTTAGTAACTTTGTCACTGATAAACAACAGATAAGAGATAGGTCTGTGTTCACCCACAAGAGGTCCAGTGCCCCTCATGCTCGCGGAATGCAGTGGCCGGAGGAGTTGGGCTGCAGCTTCCAGACAGACTATGGCTCAGCGTTGTTTGGAGGGCACATTACCACAGTAGGTGTGGGGTCCGGACAGAGCTTCTGATCGAATGGGTTTAGAAGGGGCTGTGAACGATAACAAGAGTGTTCTAGTGTTTGGGAAGTGGCCAGCTGTAGGACTAATAGGTTAAAAGTGCTGGCCTGGGATTGAGATATAGATTTGAACCAGAGGACCTGGCAGCGTGAGGGTAAAATTGCATACGCATTCAAACTTTAGATTTTGCATCTGTAAAATGATGGTATGAGCAGAAACTCTTATTAGGGAGGTGTGAGGATTCATTAAAAAAAAAACTGCTTGGTACTGTGCCTTGAAGTAGTTACTCAATAAATTAATTATAATAGAAAAATCTACCTTTCTTAAAACCATTTTGTTGCTTTAAATTATAATAAATCACCAATTAGTGATGGCATTAGTAATACAATTATTAATTTATTTATTAATTTATCATCATTTCTTTTTACCATTAGGAAAGTCAGTTAGTGCCTCCAAGTCTGCTGCCAAGTGAGACTTTTACAGAAGTGACCTGAACCACCTGGGCTTTCAGAAAGCACCCTGGAAGACCAGGGCTACAGCAAAAATAACAATGACCACTTGTTTACTTCTAGCCCACGTAGCAGGCAGCCAACACAGCCTCAGCATTATCAGTATGGATTTTGAAATCACCCTCAGCTAATAGCCCAAATTAATAGCCTCAGGGTGACACAGGATCAATTGAGAAAGAAAATCCATAACTTCACTAAAGATGCCACTGGCTGTTCAGGAGGAGAGGTCTATATTAATTAACAGCTGTGAACACTGTAAAAACTGCATGCAGGACAGAGGGAAGCAATTAAAATTAGCCAAATATGAGATGCTCACAAGACTCTCCAGGTGAGGTGGCAAAGGGAACCTGCCCTTGAGAGCTTGGGCTGGACACTGCCTGGCCCCAGCTGTTCACAGTGGGTCACATGCAGTCCCCCGCCAGTGGACATTCCCTTGCTCACAGCAGCATCTAGGGAAAGCCTGTGCTAGCATCTGCTGCAAACTTCAGGAGCACTGAGATGTGGGGTGTGCACCCAGCTCTGAGCTCCTTTTGTTCCGCAGCCAAAGCACTCACTTCTGGTGGTCTCCTTCCATAGGTCCCTCATGCAAAGCAGGAGACCCAGGATAAAAGCTATTCCACCAGCAAAGAGGCCTGAGAGTGTTAGCACAGCAGTCATCATCCTTCTACAGCCTCTTCCAGGTGCTCTGCACACAAGAGGACTAGGACCTAGAAACACTTCAGACATCTGGGGGGAAAAAAGCACACATTTGGGAGAAAGCTAGCCAAAGTGCACAGAGCTCAAGGCAATAGTGCTGGCAGAGTGTGGCTTAAAATGAGATGCTTTGACTTTAAGATCTGCCCTGTGGTTTGCTTATTGGTAGTAATTCTGGTAAATTTCACTATTCCATATTTTCTTTTTCTTTTCTTTTTTATTTTAAAAAGCAAAACATAAAAAAGGGTAGAAATAACACAGAATTAAAAAAACCAGTAAGAAATCAACACTAGTTAACATATTGCATATTGCTATCTTAGAAGTAGTTGGTCAAGTTACAAGATCTAGGCATAAAAAATGATCCAATAATCAAATAATGACAACACAAACTATTCTTTTTGATAAACTAACAGAATTAGTAGTACAGTTATGTATCTTGCACACTTACACATACGTACAGTTATATGCATATACCTACATACATGCAATCTTTTTCTTTCTTCCATTTCTCCTTTCCCCTATACCAGTTTAATTTTCAACACTTTCTTTCCCTTTAATTATTACAATATCTATTGTACATTTTGGATCTTATTACTCTTTTAGTTTATTATTGTTATTTATTTTTTACACTAGGGAGACAATACAATGTTTACAAATGTGAGTCTGATTTATTTCACTTATGAGTATAGTCTCAAGTTGCCTCCATTTACCTATAAAAGCCTCAAGATCATCCATTTTCACAGCTGAGCAATATTCCATTATATAAAAATACCACATCTTTTTCATCCATTCTAAAACATACACCACAAAGGAAGTACTTCAAAGAATCAACAACTGGGATCTCATCTTATTAAAAAAGTTTTTGCACTTCAAGATAAATCACCAATAAAGTGAAAAGAAAACCCACAGAATGGGCAAGAATTTTAGCCAACTGTCCCTCAGACAAAGGACTTATATCCAGAACATATAAAGAATTGGAATACAACAGGCCCCCCAAATTCAAAGACCCAATCCAAAAATGGGCATCTGAGATGAATGCATGCTTCTCAGATGAGGAAATACAAATGGCAAATAAATACATGAAGACATGCTCAACATCACTGGTAATTCAAGAAATGCAAATTAAAACAACACAGATTCCATCTCACTCCAGAGAGAATGGCTGCCATCAAGAAATCAACCAATAAAACATGATGGAGGGGATGGGGGAAAAAGGAATTCTTCTCCACTGTTGGTGGGAGTGTAGACTGGTGCGACCACTGTGGAAATCAGTATGGCGATCCCTCAGCAAACTAGGATTGGAGGTCCCATTCAATCAAGCTATTCCCCTTCTGAGTATTTTTCCAGAAAAATTGAAAATGCCATGTCACAGTGATATATGTGCACCCATGTTTATAGCAGCACAATTTGTATTCTATATTTTCTAACTATGAATGAGAATCATAGCACCTCCCTTGAAGACATAATGTGAAGACTCCCTAAACAAATGTATATTGCATATCTTGTATGCTGTTCACATTTTAATTGTATTTTATTTCTCTGTGCTCTTCCCCTTTAGCAATTTCTTCAAGTGGTGTGGCTTGAGATGCAATCAATATACTAAAGTCTACAAATTTTTATCGCTAGTCAAGACCCTTTTCTGAACCCTAAATATCTATAAAGTCTGACTCTTCAGTATCTCCTTTTCAGTATCTAATAAGAATCTTCAATTTAAAGCATACACAAATGAGTTCCTGGCACTCCATCCCCAAAGCTGCTGGCTCGAAAGCCTTTCCCAGTGCAGTCCACTGCTCAGCCTCCAGATCCTCATCCTCCTGCTCCTTCCTCTCGGGCTGTCAGCAGATCCTAGTGATGCCATCTTTGACGTGCATCCAGGCCTGACTTTTGCTCACTACCTGCAGCCATCGCGACTTCTCACACGATCAGCCCCATCACCTGAGCAGGGTGCCCTGCCACCGCCGTACAGTTCAGCGCCGTCTGCTCCCAGCACGGCTGCCCGAGTGAGCCTGGGGAAGTGTGAGGGGAAACAGGAATGGCTGCTTGAAGCCCTACGATGGTTTCCCGGGTCGCCCTGAGTATAAACCGAAGCCCGACTTTGAACGACTGAGCCTCGTGTGGCTCCCCGGCCCTTTCCATCGCCTCTCGGGCTCCGTCTTGTCTCCTTTCTCCTTTCCCACCTGTTCACACCACACCAGCCTCAGAGACCTCCTTTCTATTTCTTGCATAGGACAAGCAAGATTCAACCCCAGAGCCTTTGCTCTTGCCAGAATGCTTCCTCCAACAACTTTCTCCCTCAGGTAAATGCGCCTCTCACTCCTTCTCTACTTTCAAGAGCACTGTGCTTACGTACATCGGGAAGACAGATTTTCCTGATTACGCAAGCTGCACCTTGCCTGGCTTTCCTGCAGTCTTCTTCACGGTGTAACCCTTAATCCAGATATGTTAACTCTGTTGGATTAAGAAATGCGTAGTAGATTAGTAAAATACATGTCCCGGCGTGGCGGGGTGGGAGGGTCACGGAGGTGCGATCTTCAGCACTCGGTGCAGTCCCTTGCCTGTTCCTCTCTGGCACCATCCCCCTGTTCTGCTTCCTGGTCCCATGACTTTATCCTCTCTGCTCTGCCGCACAACTTCTACCATTATACTCCTGCCTCGGAGCCACCTGACCGTGGGTTGAGACCACTGAAACCGTGAGCTAAATTGAAATTCCCTCCCTTAAATTGTGTGCTGCAGCATTATGTCCTTGCTATGGGAAGCTGAATAAAGCACATACTTAGCTGGTTTGCTTTCTCTGTAGCATCTATTACCATGGACTCTATCACATAGTTAATTATCACATCACTTACTTTGAATCTGAGATCCAGTAGCACATCACCCTGTCTGTTTTTTCCTAGTATCATCCTTAACACCCAGAACAATGTCTGGTACCTACTATGAAGGCAACTGATACATTTTCAGATCAATAGAGGCATAAGTCAATGATTCCGTGCTTTCTCCTGGAATTTTCTTGTGAGGAATCATAGAGGTTTATGATTTCAATTTACGTCTCTTTCAATATTTGATCTATAGATAGATGTAAACACAGGATTATAAAATATAAGTAACATTTCCAAAATTAAAATACATATAAGTACGTATACAGGCTTATTTATACATGGCATGCTTGCGTCCACCTGTCTATCCATCATTCACTATTTTCACCTGCATGCCTCAGTAGCACCTAAATAAAAATATCCTACACTAGATTCCTTCTAGGAAAGGAGTTATGCGACAGCTAAGAACCTTCAGACACCTTAAATGGCTTGAGTGCCATCCACCAATCACACAGCACAGTCTCCACATCTATGTAATTAAAATTAAGCAATGACAGATGACAGAATTTGTGGCATTTAGCCAAAATGAACTGTAAGCCCCTGTCAGAAAGCAGTTTAAAGCAAAGGCACCATGAACAGTCCTACAATATAAACTGCTTCTGTTTGCTCTTTGTCTTTGTGGTGCTCAGGGTCCCACTCCCTGGTTATGAAAGTGCTCTCCAGGCGTTGTGGGCCCTCTCCTGCAGGTGGAAGTGGTTCTCAAATGAAGGCATCTTTTAAAAATGCAGAGTCAGTCATGTTAGTCCTCTGCCTAAAATGTTTCTGCTGCCTCTCTTTTCTCTGAAAATAAAGCCCCAAGTCTTCTTGGGGTCTGCGAACGCCTGCTGCCATCTGCCCTTGGCCCGGGTGACTCTCTCTCATCTCTCACCCTTGTCATCTAAGCAGCCTCTCTTCACTCTGACACCACCACAGGCCCTCGGCAGAGGAAGGGAAGGAGGAGTTCGAGGGAGAGGGAACAGCCTTGCGAAAGTTTCATGCATTTTCTAGTTTGAAAATATCTCTTCTCGCAGGTTTTCCTTGGATCTTTGACTAGCTACAGCCTTGCACTTTTCAGGTTTCGTGATATCCTGTACTTTTCCCTTATAGAGCTTACAACAACTCTGAAACTAATGAGCTATCTAAAGATTAGTCACTGTGTCACTCTCTAACTGAACTAGAAGCCTCATGCAGGGGGTCCCCGTGTCTCTTCTGTTCACAGCTGGGCTGAGAGGCAGACACGTGATAGATTCTCAATAAATATCCACTGAATGAGCTGTGCTCAGTGTCCAGTATGGACTAGGAGAGGGTTGCGCCTCACTAGTTGAGGCTCATGGTCTTTCATCCAGGCACAGCCTGCGTAGGTTTTATAAGAAGACTAACCTTGGGCTGCCTTCTCTTCTTGCTCTTTTACCCCAACTTCCTGACTCTTTTGCCTCTTTCATGTTAAATCACTCCTTTAAGCAGCACCTCTGTTGTCGTTTTCCACCTGTCCCTCTGCTCTTGATTGTCGCTCCTTGTATATTCAGCTGTCTAGCTGTTGTGTGTCAACTTCTCCCTGTCATGTGTCCAGCCCCTGAGGCTCCTTATTCATTCAGTTCACACTATCATTGCATCTCTTTTTTCTGTAATTCTCCTCTGAACTTGCTGGTATTATTCAAGACAAAAGGAAGTCAGTGATGCAGGTTGTGAAGAATCTGCCCAGAAGAAAAGGATGTTTTAAAGATGGAAGAAAAAGAAAATTCCCGTTGGTTTGTTTATATAACATTGTCGCATAATCCCCATTGTTACCTGTGAATTTCAGTGGTTTCTACCATCACAAAACGGGGGCATAAAACAGCCCATTGGCTGATACGGTGGGCTCCAGGAACATGTTGAGATGCTTCCTAATGTTTTTGTCTGCAGTCTAACAAGATTATGCCTTCTTTTCACCTTTCATTTTATCACTGTCTATCGTAAAGGATTGCATTAAATTAATCCATAAATACAGATAGATGGCTTTATCCTGTGGCTATGAATGATGCTTTAAAATAAAGAAGCAAAATGATAAACCAGTGTGGTAATTTACCATAATTACAGCAGTGAAATATTACTTTGAATTAGTCACGGCAGTAATATATGGCTCAGGAACTTGCTGTGAAAGCTGCTAAATGGAAGGGAACAAAGGGAGAAACGAAATGCGATATGAGAACTCGGGGTTTCTGGCCACTAATCCAGACAGTTGGGAGAAATAAACACAAACTAGGGGACTCAGGAAGAATCTGCCCGGAGAGGAGGTGCCCTTGTTTTCTCTGGAAAGTCTGCCAAGTTTGGGAGACTTGCCACAGTTTAATTAAAGTCTGCAGCTGGTGTGAAAGCAAAGGAGAAAAAGAAATTAGGGCAGCACAAAAACTAATGAAAGTCTGGGATCTCATATTAAACTTTTCTCTCTATTATGAAAGAAATGCGATTGTCAGACGGACCCCTATTCACCGTGACCAAGCCCTTGGGGGGCGATCATTCTGGACTGTGAAGGGGAAAGAACCGGAGTCAGGTCTTTTTCCACTTGACGGCAGCTGCCATTTTCCGTGAAAACTTTGATTGGTTTTTCTAGCCAATTGGTAAGAGTGGGTCACACAATTGAGCAGCTTTAGAGCAACTACGTGAAAGTCCATTGAAGCTTTCAGCAAACGCCACAAAGGAAAGAAGCAGACGTGGACATCAGAACTGGGATCGTACTCAGGCGTTGTCACCTGTCTGAGTCAGACCTGCAGACAGTCAGAGCCTAGAGAGCACAGCCTACTGTGGGACTGCCAAGTCCGGAACCAAAGGGCAGGCTGAGAAGGCCGGAAATCCTGGCAGGAGCTGCTGCTGCGGACTCGAGGCTGGACGTCCTTCTCAGAAAACCCCGGTCACGGCTCCCCTGAGAGCCTCAGCTCACCGGATGAGGCCCACCCATTTTATGGAGGATGAGCTGCTTTACTAAGTCTAGAGATTTACTGTGCAGAAAAATCCAACCTCTCGTCTCAGACTAAAATTGAATCAAGATGGGTCAAAGACTTAGATGTAAGAACTGAAACAGTGAATCTGCCAGGGAAAAAAGTTGGTAAAATTCTTGAAGACACAAGCATAGGAAAGGACTCCTGAACAGAACATACTTGCATAAAATATAATATCAAGAATCAAAAAACATGAATCAAATTTAAAAGCTTCTGCATAGCAAAGGAAACACTAGACAGAATAAAGAGACAATTTATAGAAGGAGGAAAATTTTTGCTGTATACTCCTCAGACAGAGGACTAGTATCTAGAATACATGAAGACAGACCTTTCAAAGAAAAAAAATTAAGCTGGGAATGGTGGTGCACACCTGTAATCCTAGCACTCAGGAGGCTGAGGCAGGAGAATCATTGTGAGTTTGAGACCAGCCAGGGATACAAAGTGAGCTCAAGGCCAGCCTGAACTGCATAGTGAGACTCTGTGTCAAAAAGACTAAATAAATAAATAAATAAAACCAAAAAACTGTTAAAAATTAAAAATAGGCAATTGACATGAATAGACTCTTATTAAAAGAAGTGCACCTGGGTGTGGTGGCATATACATATACATATACATATACATATACATATACATATACATATAATCCCAGCACTCAGGAGACCAAGGCAGGAGGATTTCTGTGAGTTCAAGGCAAACCTGGACTACATAGGGAGACCCTGTCTCGAAAAAACATAATAATAATAATAATAATAGAAGCACCAATGAACAATATGCATAGGAAAAAAATTCAGCATCTTTGACCATCAGAGAAATGCAAATCAAAATTACACTGAGGTTCCATCTCACTCCAGTAAAAGTGTCTACCATCAAGAGGACACACACACACACACACACACGGAAAAACAAATGCTGGCAAGATTTTAGAGTAAAAGAAACCCTTCTACATAGTTGCTGAGAATGTAGACTACTACAACCACAATAAAATCAGTTTGGGAATTCCTCAAAAAATTAAAAATAGAAATTGCATTTGACCCAGGCATACCTCTTCTGGGTGTCTTCCTAGAAAAATAAAGGCGTCATATTACAGTGACATATGCAGATGTATACATATTTACAGCAACATAATTTGCCATAGCTAAATTATGGAAGCAGCCCATATGCTTATGAAATGATGAATGGACAAGAAAAATGTCATATAAATACACCATGGAGTACTACTCACATCTAAAGAAGGGTAAATCTGAGTGATTTGTAGGAAAATTATAGATTTTTGAGATCACAACGTGAAGTGAAATCAATCAGATCCAAAAGGTTAAGTGTTCCATGGTTTCTGTAATATGAGAAACCCAAAATATAAATAATTAAAAGAGCTAAATAAAAGGGAGGTGGTAGGAAACAGGAAGATACACTCTTGGAGATGGAATTTGTGGAAGCAGGGAGCAGGGAGGGAAGGGAGAAAGGAAGAATAGAAATAGTCAAGATGCAATACGTATATGCATCAACCCCCAAGAAGACTATAATTAATATGTTTCACAAGAAGGTACTAATGAAAATGTCTAATGATTTAAATGCTGACTACAGGCAAAGAATATTCATTCTAGGCAAGGAGGGGTGCATGTCTATAATCCTTACACTCCAGAAGGCTAGGCAGGAGGATTGCAGGTTCAATCTCAGCCTGGGAAATTTAGTGAAACACTGTTTCAAAATTTAAAACTAGAAAAGGCTTAACGATGCACCTCAATACCAAAGCCCCAAGTTCAGTTTTTAGTACTGTTCCCCCAGAAATCTTTTATAGTAATATCTAATTTGATGTTTGACCAAACAGCTGGGCAATGGAAACTAGAAAAGTTGACATGTAAAATTTGGTACCACATTACCTACTATTAAGAGTACTATAGTATTTATATAGCACTTTGTATTTGCCAGGCACAAATTCCTCTTTTAATTCCCATAAGAACCCCATCAGATGGGATATACAATTATTCTCATGTATGGATGAGTAAACTAAGATATGGAAAAGTTAAGTAACTTCTCAAATTCACGGATAAAAAGATGGAGATCCGGGACTTGAACTCAGGGAGACAAACACCAAAGTTTGAGTGCCTAACTACTGCCTTAGGATGAACTTAGGCATTTAAATTCTCTGGGCCTTTTCCCCCTGTATGGAAAAACATATGGAGTAGCCAATAAAGTGAAGTGTCTCAATTACTTTCTCCACGCTGAGACACAATACCTGAGGCTCACAAGCTAAAGGAGAAGAGGTCTATTTAAATTCACAGTGTGTATAGAGTTCAGTCTATAGTTGGCTGGTTTCAAGATAGGGTGGTGTGGTAGAGGGGCCCGGCAGAGGAGAAACAGCCCATGGCAGGGCAGCAGGAAGCAAGGAAAGGAAGAAGAGAAAGAATTCCAGACCACGTCCCCCAGGGACCCAGTTCCTTAGACCAGGTTTCCTCTCCCAACATCACATTTAGCTATAATCTCATCAGGGGACTGTCATTCCTCACGACGCAGTCACCTCTCCACAGCCCCAGCCAGGAGTGCACAAGGCTGTGTGGGGACAACCTTATATAAACCACAGCAGTGGTTTCAGGAGAGGATGAAATTAGAAAATGCTTACAAAGCTCTTAGTGTAGTACCTGATAGATAGTAGGTGTTGAATAAAGTGTAGTGCTCTTCTGCCTCCCTTGAAATTGCTTGCATTTCTACAGTGTTGGGTTTAGAAGTGCCTTCACTCTGGAAGTCTTCACTACAACTTTGAGGTTTTAGTGATATTAGGTATGATTATTTTGGGAATTAATTTCTTAGTATTAGTTTACCCTGAGAGTCTCAGAAATTCACTTGGGTTCCTCCCTGTGCCCTTCCACGCTATTCCCTAGGGGCGGACTCAGGCCTTGCCAGCTAGCAAAGTGTCCCATGCATTGAATGAAGCACTGCGTAGATGTGGAAATGAATGATTTTTATTCTCAGTTGACAGGTGAGACACTGAGGCAGAGAGTGGTTAAGTGGGTTGCTCTAAATGTGTACCGTTATTTGTGGGCAAGTGTGGACTAGTACATTCAGCTCTCCAGAATCCTCCTCCCCTTGGCCTTCGGGAGACGGGGCTGCGTGTGTGTAAGGTTCATCTCTCCACTGAGGTGCAGCTGGGAAACGTCACACAAAATCGTAGAGGTGACTGCCAGGGCCCTCCATCCCGGGGTCCCATAGTCGGGAACCTCGTTAGGGTCTGAGAGCTGTCGACCCCAACAGCCTTCAGTTAGAGCGCACTCCTTCTGCTCAGGCACGTGAGGAGCTTTGGAGGCCTGTAACTAGGAGTTCTTGGATTCATGCAAAGATTCCATATTTCAACCCACGTAGCCTCACTCCAAAAAGAAAAGAAGGAAAAACCCACAGCTTTCTCTTCCATTCCTCCCCACCTCTGACTTCCCTGCAGACTGGTGAGAAATACTCCTGTAATTTAGGCCTAAGGACAACTGAAGTGCAGTCATTACCCATTATTATTGAATTATCTTCTGGTTAATGGAGTCATTGAAGGAATGACATATTGCTACAGGAATTGGTGTGCTTATTCCCAAGCAGCTCAGCCTCCTTTTGCCCCTGATCTGTTCTTTGGGCTCTAGGAGATCAGCCTTGGTCTTGGCTACGAGCGACCAGTCCTGGGGATACAATATATAGGACCAGCTCTGGCTTATGTACTGATGCACTGAGCAAAAATCCAAACCTCTCTGCATCTCACTTTCCTCACTTGGAAGAGGTGAGCAATCATTTCAACCTTGATTTTTTCATAGATTAATAAGATTTTAGTGATGTGATTTATGTGAGATTCGTTTGAATAAGACAATAAAACATACACATAAAACTATAAAGTGTGCAAATATGAGCTATTAATGTTACTACTTCAGTTTTTTAAATAAAGGAAATACATGGCATGCTACTGAGTTTTTTTTTTTTTTTTTCACTTTAAATTTGAAATTTAGGTCATAGGTGCAAGTCAATAGATAAGTAAGTCACCAACTTCTAGTGATTACCTTTTCTGCAGGCACTCTGCTATCTCTTCTGAAGTCTCTCAAATGTCAAGTTTCAGTCAGTCGCCTGCAACTCTGCTTCTTGGTACCTGTAACTTTTGTCTTTATTCTCATTTTCACTGCCTCCATCACATGTCAAAACCTAGCGTTCTGTTTCTTTGTTTGTTTCTGAGAAGTCTTCCTATTTCCTCACCCTCTTAGACCGATCTTCACAATGGCTTCCGGTTTACTGCAGAAAATTCCAAGTCCTTTAGCTCTATGCAATTTGGACCTATCAAGACTTCAACTGTTTTTTATTTATAGTTCTTGTAAATAAATAAAACCCTCTACCCCAGAAAAATTTATAGTTTCACCATCCTTAGAAAGTAGTTTGAATCTTTTTCCACTTATGGACCTTGTTGATACTAGTGCTCTTGAGTTCCATGCTTTACCCAAGTCTTTCCACTCGGGAGATGTCGGCGGATGTAGCTCAGTAGTACAGTGGGGGTTCAGCCCGGATCAGCCCCCATCCTGATCTCCTCCCAGTCTTTCCCGTCCCCCTCAGGCCACAGGAAAGCATCTTCCTTTGACCGCATTCTATAAACTCTCTGCCACCGTATTTGTTAATATGCTTTGGAAATCACGGGTCCTATGTTCACACCATTATATCTTCTATGCCAAAAATGACCAATGCTGCATATTACAGGTCCTTAACTAAGAGTGGCTCATAGCATCAGCTTTTAAAATCTTATCTGGAATCTCTTCATTTCAGGAGCAAAAGCAAAAAACAGAATTTGCTTTAAACCACATAAAATACATTTGAACCAATGTATGTTCATTTCTTTTTTTTTTTTTTTATTGTGGTATAATTTACATGTGATAAAATTCACTCTTTTAAAGAGTAAAATTTAACCGGGCGTGGTGGCGCACGCCTTTAATCCTAGCACTCAGGAGGCTGAGGTAGGTGGAGCATTGTGAGTTCTAGGCCGGCTTGGGCTACAACGTGAGCACAAGACCAGCTTGAGCTACATAGTGCGACCCTGCCTCAAAATACCAGGGCCGGGAGTTTGGCTCAGTGGCTTAAGCGCCTGTCGTGTTTGACCAATACCTACAAATGTTTGAGTTATCAAAATCTAGAAATAGAACCTTTTTTCCTCATCACCGTCCCTTGGAAGTTACTGACTTTTTTTCCTAATCGTATGGGCATTCTATCAGCTGATAGACATTTGACTTATGTTTATTTTTTGGCAATCATAAACCCAACAATAAATCTTCCTACATAGGTCTTTGTGTAGAAGTATGTTTTCATTAGCCTTGTGGAAATACCCGGGAGTGCAATAGCTGAATCACGTGAAGAGTGTTATTTACCTTTATAAACAGCTACTTATCTGGGAGCAAAATGGGATATTTTTGTAAAAATTTTTGCAGCATATAAGAATTCCTGTTGTTCCATAACTTTGTCAACACTTTGTATTTTCAGTCTTTTAATTCTCAGCCTTTCTACGGGGCCTGAAGCACAATCTCATAATTTTATTTACATTTAATTTACATTTTCATGATGATTGTCATATTAACATGATTTTCTCAGATTTCCTTTGGTTATTTGTCTTATGACTGAGTTTCAAGGGCTCTTATTATATTTTATGTGTCTTTTTTTCTTGATATTTTAAAAATAACTTTATTCATTTTTACTTCTGGTCTGAAGCCTGCAATTCCTTTTTTTTTTTTGATGCTAACAATCAATTTAATTTTCTTCACATTATCATTCAAAGAGAAAAATTTAATTTTAGTAGTGTTCAATTTATAATTTTTTTTCTCTTTGTGGTTGTGAGCTTTTTCTAACAAGTTTTTGTGAAAACCAAAGTCACACGTATTTTCTACTACATTTTTTTCTAGACATTGGATACTTACAACTGTACTTAGCCTGTTTAAAATTTTTTCCAAAGATTTTCTTTCCAATTTCCAGCAGAATTTGTCAATGGATCATTGATTTTCTTCTGTTTACAAATGTCCTCAGAGTTTTTGCTTGGCATATTTCTGAGTCTTTGGCCAATTTTTGGAACACAACCATGTAACAACATTGAGTCTTTTGATTTACCTGTCTTTTATCGTCTCTCAAAGATGTTTTGCTGTTCTAATTGCAAAATTCAGCACATTTGAAAAATGAATCCCTATATATTTTATAGTTTGGGATGCTCTTTTAAAAAAAATTCAATTTCCCTTTGTTTATTGCCTGTATTCTGAAATGCAATCAATATTTTATAAAGTTTTGTATACTCAACATTTCTTATTTATTAGTTCTAGTATCTTTTTAATAAATTCATTGAGGATTTCAATGCCAAGAATTATATTTATGTAAAGAGAGTTTTACTATTTCCTTTCAGAGCTGTTTTTATTTCTTTCTCTTGCATTGTTAAGATGAATTTCATGTCCAGTGCTATATGAGTGGAATATTGTAAGTGATTGTTTTGGCTTTGTTTGAAATCTTAGGAAAAAGCACTAACCATTACTTTTAATCTTCTTGTAGGCATTTGTAGATATCCTATATTAGATATTACTTTTTATTCTTACTTTGCTGGAATGTTTTGCACTATGCATGAATATCGAATTTTTTAAGATACTTTTCTTGCATCTATTACAATGATCATAGTTCTTTTGTTTGTAGAGAGTAATGTGTTGTTTGATTTTAAAGACTGAAGCAATTTTAAATTTCTACAATAAACCTTGCATGGGTGTGATGAATTACTCTTTTTATGTATTGCTAGATTCAAATTTCTAAAGGTATTTTAGAGAATTCAGATATATGATCAAGAAGGATATTGGCCTGTAGCTGTTTTATTTCATTTTGCCCTGAGATATCTCCACTTGGTTTTGCTAATGGGTAATGCTGGCCCTATAATATGAGTTGGGTAGCTTTTTCTCTGTTTCAATTTTTGTGGAAGACTTTGACAATAGATGTTTTTTCCATAAAAGTTCGTCTCTTCTCCAGTGAAACCACTGGTCTTAAGGTTTTCTTTGTTGAAAAAAAAAATCACCATAAACACACTTTCTTTAATAAATATAGGAATTTATTATTTATTTCTTCCTAAATTTGTTTTTGCATTTTTGTCTTTAAAAGAATTTATTTTTTATAAATAGTGGAAACATTAGCATAAAGATGGTCGTTTTACAGCCAACTGTCCCTCAGACAAAGGACTTCCACCTAGAACATGTAAAGAATTTAAAAAATCAGACCCTCCAAATTCAAAGACCCAACCAAAAATGGGTATCTGAGATGAATAAACATTTCTCAGATGAAGAAATACAAATGGCAAGTAAATATATGAACACTGTTCAACATCACTGGTCATTTGAGAAATAAAAACTACAATACTGAGATTACGTATTACCCCAGAAAGAATGGCTACCATCAAGAAATCAACCAATAACAAATTCTGGAAGGGCTGTGGAGAAAAAGGAGTGGTGGGAGTGTACTAGTATATCCACTGTAGAAATAAATGTGGAGACTCCTCAAAAAACTAGGATTCAGTGTCCTATTTGACCTAACTCTTCCTCTTCTGGATATTTTCCCAGAAGAATTAAAAACATCATACCACAAATATATATATATCCATGTTTATAGCAGCACAATTTATAATATGTAAATCTTGCAAACAACCCAAATTCCCATATGCCCATTGCCTGAGGAATAGATAAAAAAAATGTGTTATTTTTATATAATGAAAGAAGAATAAGCTTGAGACTTTTATAGGCAAATGGATACAACTTGAGACCATACTTATAAGTGAAATAAATCAGACATGTATGGGTAAACACTGCATTGTCTCCCTCATGTAAGAAGTTGAAAGAATAAATAAGATCCAAAGTGCACAGTAGATTGTGAAATGGAAAGAAACTTTTCAATATTAAAGCGAAACTGGGAAGGGGGAAAGGAGAAAAAAAAGAAAGGGAAAAGGAAAAAAATATATATATGACAGTTAAAATGGTTATACTACTAATTTCTGTTAGTTCACTGAAAAGAAAGGTTTGTGTTTATACTTCTTCATCAGTTTTTCATGCCTGCATCTTTATAATAGGAACAACTACTTTGGAGATGACAATATGCAACATATTAGCCATTGACGCTTTCTTACTATCTTGTTTTGAAATTTTGTATAATTGTTTTTTTTTTTTGTTTTTTCTCTTTAAAATAAAATTTAAAAGATGGTCATTTTAATTTATTTAATTAATAAATTATCATTTTTGGAACATGCAATGTTTCGTTTCTCTAGTAAATGTCTTCTTCTGTTCACTTACGCTGTGCACCTCTTCCCTTAGACTTTGGAATCATATTTATCAGAAATTTAACTTGCAGTTTTAAAATTCCTTTCTAGTAGTTTCAACTACTAGTTTATCTGTGAATCTGGTTACTTGACAATTGCTTTATTGATTGGCAATGGACTTTTTTTGACGTGTGTATGTGTGAATGTGTGTGTCTGTGCGTGAGTGTGTGTGTGTCTCTTTGTGATCATTTCATTGAAGGCTGTACAGTGTTAGATGTCACTAAAACAACAGAAAAATCAGAGATAAATTTTATTTGCATTCAGAAGTGAGAATACTTTTTCTCCTCTCAGGTTATCAGTATAGCATTAGTGTCAACCCTATTAGCAGTTGAACCCTGTTTGGGTTTTGCTTTGCTGGAGTTAACTTCGGAGCACCACAGGTTTCTAATCTCTCCAACTGTGGACTAATTCTACCTTTCATTTCCAGGAGACTTTCTTTGGTGTTCCTACTTAACTCAGCTTTGTGAGTCTCTGTGGGCCCTTGTCAAGGCCACCATGGCAAACACCAGTTATCTTTACTCAGTGAAAAGGTCCTAATAAAGGCACAAAGTGTTTTGGTTCTCTTGTTAGTTTCTCTGCCTCTCTCTTAGGCAGGCCCTGTGTGCCTAAGTCTCAGAAGTGGGGCCCCCTAAATGTTACCACCTCTTCCCCAGTGACCGAACAACTCTAATTTCTTCTTCTATTGTGGAAGAAAGCAGAGTTATTTGTGTTCTTCTTGGTAGCATCTGACCTCTCCTTCTTACAGAGGGGTGGAGGACACGAGAGTCTTCACTTTCTCTGACAGTGTCAGACTGTGTCTGTGTCTGCACAGTCTCTGGCCTGAGGGAGATTCCTGACCCTTTCCAGTGGCTGAGAATTGTTGCCTAGTATTTATATAGAATGTCGGGAGTTGAATTTTTTACCCTTGCTCTAGTAGCAACTGACTTTGCTTGGACTGAGAAAAGGAGAATTTCCCACCTTGCCCGCATCAGTGAATGGCTATTTCCTTATGGTAAAAAAGACCTGAGCCAGAGCTGCAGCCGGACTCCCCTGTCCACCCCTTGAACCCACTGACTTTTGCTTGCAATTTGAGATGATTAAGGCTAAATCATGTTCAGTGTCTGCTCCCAACCACAGCCCATCATCATTTTGCACTCATAGAAGTTCTGGTTCCATAGGTTTCTTCACAGACTTCTGCTATGTCATGACCTTGTAAGACCCCACACAGCCCCTTAAGAGGGGTTCTTGCAGGCCTCCTGCTATATCCCCAGCCTTCCATCTTATAGCTCTGCAGCAAGGAACTGCTGAGTGGGTGTGGCCTTTTTTTGGGTGTAAGATTCCATCACCCTAGACTGCTGTGGACCTGTGACTTTGTTCCTGCTGCTGCCACAAAATACCATGACATCAGTGTAAAGCAGCAGACGTTCATTACAGTTAAGAAGATCAAAAATCTGAAATGAGTCCTACTCCTTGCTGCAGTTTGAATCAAAATTGCATCCCAAAGGCCTGTATGTTAGAAGATGATGCGACCATGGAGGTGCTGACCTCATCAATGGATTAATCTAATAATGAGTTTGGAGCTCTGAGCTGTTAGGAGGTGGGCCCGGCTGGAGGAGCTGGGCGAGGGGGTGTGACTGGCAGGGTGTATTCTTACCTCCAGTGCTTTCCTGGCTGTTTCTCTTGCTCTGCTTCCTGACTGCCATGAGGTAGATAACTTTTCTACCCTGGACACAGCCAACTGTGGACTGAAACCTATGAAACCATGAGCCAAAACAAACCTTTTCTTTCTTTAATGGCATATATCAAGGATTTGGCTTCAGAGGTAAAATGCTAATACATCCCCCTCACATCCAAGTGCCATCAAGACTTCTTTCCTTTAGGAGTCTCCCCGGAGGACTCTCATCTGTCACAGATCCTAGCTAAAGACTACTCAATTCCTTGGTCCATGCCTCTCTGCCCATGTTCAAGTCCAGGAGAATACAATCTTCTACTCTTTCTCTGACCCTGACCCTTCTGCCTCCCTCTTCCAATCATTACACTTGTGAGTATAATCTAGATAGCTGAGGATCTCATCTCAGAATCCTGACTTAATCTGTGACCATAACGTTCTTTCCCATGTAACCTAATATAGGCACAGGTTCTGGGGAATAGGATATAGACATATTCAGGGAAGTAAAGGCCATTAATCCTCTAGGTATCAACAGAATTTCAGTTATCTTTTTATCTGCTTTGGTGGCTACCACATCTTCCTCTGCCAATCTTGAGGAGGGCTTATCATTCTTCTTAACCCAATCATCTAATGAGCTTAAAAGCTCTGCCTGTCCCACTTAACTTTGTTATGTGAGCAATGTTCTCTACAGTAGCCATACCCTAAAGAGATACAGAACTCTTACCCAAGCTTTTCCTATTAAAGCATATTCTAGTCACAAGCCACTACATTCTGAAATTTCCTTATTACAGTGGACTCACATGAAACCATACAACTGATCAAAAATAATTCTGTAGGGCTGTGGATATAACTCAATGACACAGTGCCTGCATAGCAAGCACAAGGTCCTGAGTTCAATTCCCAGTACCAAAAAAAAAAAAAAAAAAAAAAAACAAGATTCTGTGTACATGCAAGATAAATCCACAGTGAATCCTTCTGACACAAGCTAAGATGTCTTTCAGGGATGTTTTTCTGCTATTTTTCACACTTGTCTAATTAAATCAGTTTCCAAAATATGAATTTGAATTACCCCAAATGTTTCTGATACTTAAGAAATAGTCATTCTAAATTACCTGTAAACTCACTGTTCAGTTGTCAAGACATGAAATCGTTTCAACAAAAATTTTCTCGTCTAGGTTTGTTTTAAATGTGTACCTACTTATGCCTTTAGAATTTATGATACTAATATGTGTTAAATCATCATTGCTTCTTTTGTCAAAAATCTTTTTAGGAAGGCTGCCAGGTTTCTGTAGTATGACATATCCAAATAGACCTTGAATTTCTCCCATGATTAATTCTCTCCTTTTTTTGTTGATCCTATTTATTCTTGTTCTTCATCCACTTTTTAATTCTCAGATCTCAGAACTCCTGTTCTGCATCTCCAAGTGCATATTCTATATTTGTCTTTGGCAACACAACCCTGCTCCAGATGCAACATTCTAAGATGGAAATTAGTGACTTTCTCTATTTATATTGACCAGTTATCTTTTTCTCATCTGTTAGTGACTGAACTTCATCCTGCAAAATTACTTTGCTGAAATCTTAACTCCAAGTTCCTAGGAATATGATTGGACTTGGAGATTGAGTATTTAAAGGGGTAATTAGGTTAAAATGAAGTCATTACTTCATCTCATATGACACTAATCCCTAAGGACTGGTTTTCTTATCAGAAGAAGAGTAAACCAGATACTCTCAAAGACATTCACATGATAAGAAGTCAGGAGAGGACGATCATCTAGAAGCCAGGGAGAAAGACCTCAGAGCAAACCATCAGAGCTCTCACACTTGCCACTCAGATTTATGGTCTAAAGAATTGTGATAAAACTAAATTTCTGTTATTTGAGCTTCCCAGGCTGTGATGGTTCGTTTTGGGAACCCTGGGTAACTAATTCATTGTCCTTTGAAACTAATCTCAAGAGTGACTCCTCCTGCAAACTTCATTGACCTTCTTGGCATGAGTCAGGTGACTCCCTCTGGGCTGTGATAAACATATAGGATCTTTCTTCATATTTATTACAAGTGTGTGTTTCTCTTCCTGTGAGCTCTGTCACTGAATTCCCAGGACCTAGCAGAGTTCTTCACACATAGGAAGCTGTAGTTATATCTATTGAACTGATAAACAATTTGTCTTATAACACACACTACAAAACCTTTGAACATATGATCAAACTCTTGTTCACCATTTTGTTAGAGAGTAGGGGATTGGACTCTAGTAGTGTGAAGCATTAAATCAGTTATACTCCCCAACTGGTGTATCTTCATTAATCATCTTTGTGACATGTTTTCCTAATCACTTGTTCCCTTTAATGCTCTTTTCTCATTCCATTTCCACTTTCCCTCCATAAATAACAGCTCTAACATGCCTAATGTGTACTTTTAATCTGTGTTTTGTGTACTTTCAAAAAATTGACATGCTTTTTAAATTTATGTAAGTAATACATTTTCTTATAAATTACAAATGTATCCTACTTTTTCCTCCAAGGATCATTTTAAGCTTCATTCATGTTACTTTCTGTACATCTAAACCACTCTTTCTAAATGATACATTCCATGTTGTATGTGTTATGCACATGTATGTGCACATACGTGTCTGTGAGTCTGGGTGTGTGTTTTTTTTCTTAGAACCCAGCACAGAGCCTGATATAGAGCAAGGCCCTTACATGTTGAATAAAATGTATAACAGGCATCATATTCACTCTGTATCACTGGTGACATGCTTTTTGCAATTTCTATATTTGAAGACTTCCTTCCATGCCTGTCTTTCTTTCCTGTCCTACTGACGTTGTCTGAGATTAAGCTTCACGGCTTCTGATGTGGTTTTTAGATTTCTCCAAAAACCCCCATTCCTACCCCACAATCCCTGCATCCCAATGGAACATTGCTCAGCTCAGGAGAAGTTCACAGTCATCTCTCCCCGTCCCCAGAATACTCCTGGAAGACCACACTGTCCTTTGACCAATTCCTGTGAACTTGATTTTTAAAGTCTTTTATAACTGACCTTAGAATACTCACTTTGCCTCACACGTCCCCTCCTACTAATGTCTATCAACCTAGAGCACGCCCAAGCTTCCTTGACACTGCTCATTGCGGATTCTGTCCTCCTGACTCAGCATCTCTTCCTGTCCCTTCTTTATTGGCCTAAGTCTCAGCAGTTTTTATGAAATCAGCTCCTGTAAAATCTCCCTCACAAAAGTCTTTCTCTGCTGCTGTGTGTTTTCCTTCACTGACTTCCAAGATTACAGGGTGGCAGCATGATACCGGAGAGGCAATAAGACATTTCAGAGACTATACCGCGTTTGGAGCCACACAGACCTGGACTTGGAATGCCAGTGTAGTGTTTAATATCAGCAAGTCCTTGCGAAATCACATAACTCCTTAAACTTATCTTCCATTGCCTGTAAAATAAGAATATTAATTATAACCTTACGCAGATTGCCCTGATTGAATGAGGCACTGTATATAAAACATCTGCCGCGTAACAGGCATTCAGTAAGTGGTAGCCGCTCTCATTATGAGCACAGCCTCTACTGTTCATTTGGTGTCTACCAAATGACACCTTGTGTTACCATTTAACTACTTTACAGGTTTGTACCTGTCTCCTCTAAAAGTAGCTTTCGTGATGTACTATATCTTATATTTATTTTATGTGAATCCAAGTGGTAAGAGCAAAGATGGCATCTTCATTTATTTAAAAAAACCTAAAAATTTTACCCTTTGAAAAGATTAATTTCAGTGGTATGTCTTATTACTGTAAATACACATATATAACAGTATAATACCACAACTAGTAAAATGTTCATAGGTAGACATCTTCTAGAATGGTCTGGTGCGTTCTTGAGAATCCCTTTGCAGAAATACCCTGTTTTTTGAAGTCACCATTTGAAACTAAAAAGAGGCCTCAGACCATGTCTTGGGGTGATGATAAATTTATGGGTTTCCTCACCTAAACCACTGTGCATCAGATAATCTGCCAATTATGCATGTAAGGAACCTATCTCCTGTTTCCTAAACACCATGAAGCCTGAAAACCCTGATAGAGAAAATGTTTGTCCTGGAATCACAGACTTAGATACTTAGATTTGAGGCACATTCTTTTCCTCTTAATATCAACCTAATTCTAAAAATATAATTTATCAGTGTTTCCTCAGAGACCTTCTAGAGAAAGTTCTCTGTTCATGGTCCTGCAGCAGCTGGCCTCAGAGCCATAGCAATTCTTGTCTTTGTTTGATGGGAAGATGTGGTGATTGTGGTTTTAACCTAATTGTCCCATGTGTCTGCTTTAGGGAGAGTGACTTCTCTTACATGAACTCGATTTTTGTATTCAAAGAATGGTCTTTGAGCCTGTAGCTTAGGTCAACCCCAGAAGAAGATTAGAGAGACAGAGTCCCAGGTTCCACAGCTAAAGAACTGACTTTCAGTGTGCATTTAACTAGAACTTTAGATCACTGGAAGGCACATTAACAATTGGAAAACACTGGTATTTGTGTGATTTTTTTACCTGTGGATCTAGCAAGGGACTTAGGACTGAGAAGCTAACAAGCTCTGAGATACATCTATGCTGCTAACCCATGGGCTGATCATTCAGCAACTAGTTTAGCTCATTGGTTCCAAAGTTGGCTGCACATAGGAATCAGCTTTGGAAGGGGCTTCTGAAAATATGCACAACTGGTTTCCACTGTCAGGAATTTAACTGGAGTGGGGTACAGCTTCAGTATCAGAAATTGCAAAGTTGGCTGTTTATTCTAATACAGTGGACCCCTGAAATTCACCAGGGTTATGCTCCTAGATCACCTGTGAATTGTGAAAAACCATGAATTTCAATTATGATCAGAAAAATGTTTATAAATGCCTATTTTTATAATTTAATTCCTAAATATGTTATGTAATCTAATTTAATAAAATACTGCATTAATAAAGTCTTAGAAGGTGCAGGGAATTTTAGTAGAGTCTTAGGCATTTTAAGGGCTTTAAGAAGAACAAAAACGAGAGTGCTCATAGCTACAGGAGGTACAGCCTCCTGTTGTGCAGAAGGCAGGTTCATCTGCCAGAGATGGGTTACAGGGCAGCAGCCAATCAGCAGCAAGAGAACTGAATAATGCTTTGGATTGGCGGCTTGCAAACCTCCCACCAAAGCAAAACAAAACAGCAACAACAACAGCATAAAGTTGCAGAGGGTATGGTTTCCTTGAAATTGCTGGGATTTCTTTGAACAATTATTACTTACGTTCTAAGCAACTCCGTGTAAGACTCAGGCCACAAACTGTGAACTACAACTTCTCTGTGGCATATTGTACACAGTGAAGTTTGAGAACACATGCAGAAGATTAATGTGTTTGGAATTTTATTCATTTGTAAATGAAAATTAGTGTTTCAACCAAGACACTATATGTATCGTATTTTAAAAAAACACATCATTGAGATTTTACAGACAAAATGTAAATATAGATTATGTATGAACACACATCTATATGTAAGTCAATTTAAATCCTTTTAACTCCTGACTTGGTGTTGCTAAATAATAACAAAGTTGAAAGCCTGGGAAAGATAGCATTCTGAGATGGAGGTGGGGCATGGACTGAAGCTGAATTAGTTTGGAAGCAAGCTTCACTGAGCATTCTAAACATCAGGGAATCTGCTCACTGTGTTTCTGCATCGCTGGATTTTTACTTGTCAGTATATCAGAATTAAGGATGAGCCAGATAGATTGTTAACAATGTCAGATCAGATTGTTGCAATATGTTCTAAATCATGGCAGCCAGGGTGGAACTTGCTGACTTTTGCATTTTCCTCCACAAATCTCAAAAGAATGATAGATGGATGTATTCTTTTCAAAATGTAAACTTAGGGTTTATTTAGAAACAAGTGACATTTTAGTGGGTGGACACAGGTGAAAACATTCCACCTGCTGATTGCACCCATGAAAAATCTCTTCAAGAGTTTTATTGAAAATATTAAGGCATTTGAGTGCACATCTCTATAGATGTGCACTCAAATGCCTTAATATTTTCAATAAAAGCCATTGGTTTTTACATTGTTTTAAAGCCACATTTGGTAGTTGACAATGCTACAGATGCACCCATCCTATGAAAAAACCCTAAATTTTAAAATATTTCCAAAATTTTGTTTATTCATAATAACTAGCAATAGCCCAGAAGACAACTTTGAATAACAGGAGGCACTCTGTAGGAAAGCAATTACAAAATAAGTTTTACCTATGCATTCAAAATATTTTATTGGACACCAACCATGTATGAGGTACTTTTAAAAGATGTGAAATAGAGCATCTCTTCTACATATTTAATCTTATACTTCCTTCAAAATAATTCTCTTGAGAGCAAAGCATGATGTTAATGATAAGAATAAGAAATGTTTCTTGATAACTGAAAAGTACCTGGTTCTGTGCTAGATCATCTCTTTAGTTGTCATGGAAATTCTATTTGGATAAAATTAGAATATTGTAAATTTTAAGATGAAACAACTGAGATTTATGGGGATTAAGAAACTAGAAAAAGAATAGGCACTGTCTTAGTCGTTTATCTCTCACTGCTGAGACAAAAAACTTGATGTCCAAAATTAAGGAAGGAAAGGTTTATTTAGCTCAAAGTTTATGGAGCTTTCAGTTCATAATCAGCTCCAAGGCAGGGTGGCATGGCAGAGGAGCAACTGTCTGTGGTGGCAAAAGACAGCAAAAGCAACAAGAGCAAAAGTACGATACAATACTTTGCCCTTATACTGTATGTAGGTTACCCACTCTAGGATGTGTGTAGCACTCACACCCATAATCCCAGTAGCAGACAATGAATCAATCACAAACTCTAGATTCTGTCACCTCTGAAAAGCATGCCTCCATGACTGCATGAGGCTTTGGGGGTACATTCAGACACAAACCATAACATTCTGCCCCGGCCCCCCAAAAACTCATGCACATCCTTTATGCAAAAAGCATTTAGTCCGTCTCTAAAAGTTGCCAAAGTCCTAACAGTTTCATCATTACTGAGAAGTCCAAATCACAAGTCTCCTCTGAGATCTAAGGCAAACTCTTACCTGTGAGACCCTGTACAAATGAAAAGTTAAACAGTTTCAACATTCAATGGCACAAGGAACATTAGGGTACAAACAGGGGGTTATGAGAGAATGGAACCAAAGCAAGTCCAACCTTCAGCAGGGCAAATGTTAAACCTTGTAGTTCCATATAGAACATCTGAAGCTATCACTGGTAAGCTGTGAGCTCCAAAAGGCTTGTGTGACTCTGCTCCTGTGGCACTTCTGGTGGATATGGCTCTTACGGCTTCTCTCTTGGGCTGACTTTGTTTCCTCCTTGCAGCTTTCCTCAGACAAACCACATTCCTGGCTTCTCCAAACTTCTGAGGTCTCCACTGCACCTTTGGCTTCACCCTCACAGCCTCACACATTGCCCTCTCAGGCACACACTGCCTGGGTCCCAGGCCTTCTTCTGAAATCTGGGTGGAAGACTTTTCAACATCAGAACTCCTGCATTCTGCATTCACCTAAAACTAGTGGCACATGAACTCTGCCAAGGTCAGCTGCAGCTGGAGCAGTTACCAGGCTTTTCTCTTGGCTGTAGGGGTCAAGTGCCTGGATCACCAGGCACTGAACATGATTCTGAGGAACAAATTCTCTATGCTACCACCATTCTGGAACATGGTACTCTGCAGCTTTCTTCTCAAAGCAAAGCCTTTCACTTTTGTAGTTTTGAGGTTGCAAAGGGTAGAGTGGAGACTTAATGCTTCTTATTATGCTCTCAGGCCCTTTTTTGCATTCTCAGCTCTATTTTTGCAGTTCACTGCTTTACTGGAGCTTTTTTTTTTTCTGGCCAAACTCACAATGTTTTAAACCATTCTATTGGGCTTTCTGCTCTTGATTCTCAACATAAATCTGGCTAAAAGCCCCCAACAATAGCCATGCCACAGCCTCAACATTCGACTGCCTTGAAATTTCTTCTACCAGTTAAGTTAGTCTGCTGCCCTTAATCTCAGTCTCAGGAGAAGTCTCTGGAAATGAGCAAAATGCAGACAAACTTTCTGCCAGGCCGTAACATATATCATCTGGAGTCCAGCAACCAATACGGTCCTTCTTCCTACCAGAAACCTCTTCAACCTGGTCTTTACTGGCAGGATTTCTGTCAGCCTTCTGGTCTTCTGAGCTCTGACCTGAATCTCCCATACAGAATAGCCTAAGGCATTCCAGCTCAACTCTTTCAGGCGACATCTCCACACCTTTCTAGACTCTTTCCACAAGTCACTCCCAAAGGCTCTTGAACCACATGATCAGGTATAGTCACAGCAACGACCCCACTTCCCTGGTACTAAATTATGTTTTGGATACTTTTCTCTCATTGCTGAGATAGAATACCTGATGCCCAAGATGAAGGAAGGAAAGGTTTATTTGGCTCACAGTTTGTTGAGGTTTCAGTACATAACCAGTTGGCTTCAAGGCAGGGTGGCATGGCAGAGGAGCAACTGTTCATGGCAGCAGAAGACAGCAAAAGCAAGAAGAGCATAAAGGGAGGAGAGAGAGAGAAGACTCTTTCTGTCCCTTATATTGTGTGTAGGCCACACCCACCCTAGGATGGGTGTTGCATTCATACCCATAATCCCAGCACTAGACAATGAATCGATCACAAACTCTAGATTTAATCACCTCTGAAAACCATGCCTTCATGGCTCATAAGGCTTTGGGGGCACATTCGGACACAAACCATAACAGGTGCCCAGGTAATAAATGTAAATCCCTCTAACTGCTGACTTGGCTTTGCCCAGCAGTTACAGAACCAGGTTGAAAGCCTGTGAAAGACCCTGTCTCCAAGAATAAGTGAAAGCACATAGTAGCCAGCACAAGGCAGGCAATGGGGCCAGCATTTCTGCCTGGCAATCTAAATCCGGAACTGTAATGGTTTACATCTTGGGTGTTCCCCAATGCTTATGGATGTGGAGGGTGATTGGATCATAGGGATGCTGCATTCATCAATAGGTTGGTCCACTGAGGAGCTCATAGCAGAACACCCCTGCTGAAAGGTAGAGCCAAGCTGGAGGTGGGTCACTGGGGGCAGAACATGGAAGGATTTGTATCGTTCCCTGGCTCCTACTGTCGCTCTCTCTCTCTCTCCCTCTGTCTCTGTCTCTCTCTTTGTCTGATACCTATTTATTTAGCTTATGAATGGCAGCTAGCAAGAGACAGGGCCCAACATAAGGTCCTGGTGGTCAGCTGCATTAATAAGAGTTAAAATAATAATAGACTGCAGGAATTTGACCCAAAAAGGAATTCCACAGGTGCAATGGAATGCAGACCTTTCCTACATCCAAGCCTGAGTTTGTAGTTGGTTTCAGAAGCAATTATTACTCTTACATATCAGCTGGCATAGGAGGATATTTGCCACATTATATGTTGCTCAGTGTCCTTGTTTTTTGTTCAGATAAACTTAGGAAGTGGTTTTACTTTCTGTTGGCCTTGGAGTGATTTTTTCTGAAGTTGATGTTTTGAGATTGATTTTGTTCTGTAGAACATCTTGTCCTCCCTGTGAGGATTGGGCCAGTGTCAGGAGCATGGAGTTCAAAGTGTCTGAGTAGTTTCTGGAGATCAAGGGCCAGTTTCATTTTTGTTTGTCTTTCCTCAATACTCTATTGAGAAAGATAATACCTCTGGTCCCTAGTATTTGGAATTTGCAGGAAGAAATAGAATATACAGCTCAGTATGTATCTGATTCTCTGCCTGGAAGAGGATACAGAAACATCAGAGTGCACGTGTGCGTGTGTGTGTGTGTGTGTGTGTGTGTGTGTGTGTATAAATGACTTGTGTCTCCAAGCAAAAGAAACACAGTGTTCAGCTAAAAATAAAAAAAGGCAGAGACAAAAATGGTCTAGTATTCTAAGAAAGGTTGAGCACTGAATGATCAGTGTCAAAGAATGCTTCTCTGTTCAAGTGGAAAAGACTTCACACTTTAAATAGGAAAGGAACTTTGAAAGAGCCACTAGTGAATGTATCACTTGAATGTTTTGTGTGAGTTCAATTCTTCAAACACAGTTACCTTTACCCTCATAATAAGGAATGTTATTCTTTTCTCTATGGACTATTTTTCCTGGAGACTAAGACATTTTACCTCCACTCTTAAAGACTTAATTGCAAACATTTCAAGCAAAAAGAAATACATGGGAATAGTGTGACCAGCACAAATACTTGGTTTTTTCCATAGTCTTTTACTGATATCTAACTTTAGGACATGTACGTGTCTGCTGTTTCCCTCCTGTTTACAAATTTGGTTTTTTTCCAAAAATTATTCATGAAATTAGAATGTGGAGCTTGATAATCATATAATAAAGACTATAAAGATTTACTAAAAGTACTTTCTTTTGCCTTTTCCTTACTTCCACTTACCCCTTAGTCTTGCTCCTCAGACTCAGTATCTATCTTATCAGTAATCTATTTACCAATCTATCATCTATCTACTTATCTACCTTTGTATCCATCTATCCATTCATCTGTTCATTATCTATCATCTAGCCACTTGTGACTTGGCCCCCATCTTTCTAAATGATATGTTCCTGTTAGCAGTTGTTGACAAGTGCTTTTTATCACTGCACAGTGTGATAAGTAAGGACTCAGCAGTCTTTCACTCCAGTTCAATCCTCTCTACACACCTCATTTCTTTCTTTCATTTTGAGAACATAATTATAATCTAGTTTTGATTAAATTTTATTTATTTATTATATTATATGACTACATAGGCATTATTCAACAGTGTAATACTATGATTATAATTTTTTTGCTGGTGTAACTTTTTATATTGAAGTTAATAATTGCCTTTTTATAAGAATTTGCTTAGCTTTCAATATGTTACTTGGCCCAAAAACTCTACAAAGGAAGTGTAGAACCCTTTAGAGTATCTTTTCCTCCAGATACTCATTTATTTTCCATTGAAACAGTTCTTTGTTTGAGACAGGAGATTAGAGCATGGCATACCAGGCTGGGGTTGTAGGTGTGACATGTTAATTGCAAAATCCCACAACACATACACAGAACCATTCACAAAATCCTAGAGCAGGTTTTTGATAAGATGACCTGACGTTATCCCGAGGAGTGGATACATAGAGCATAGTTTTTGCCACTATGCTCTCTCTTGCCTGTAGGGCCTACCCTTATACGGTAGGGTGGGCTTCTCTTCCTACTTTAACTTGGCCCAAGATCATTCTGCAGAGCCCATTTGTTTTCCTATGTTTAATAAAACTTTGCTACTATTTGCATTTGTCTTGACGAGTTCTTTGCTCAGTACGAAAAGAATCTAGAAACCATCTCCAGAAGGAGACTCCAGAACTGCAAAATGTAGTAACATATGTAGCTTAGCCAGACATGAGTGCAGGTAAGGGCTTTCAGTCACATTTTTTGTTTGGTTTTTTTGTTTGTTTGTTTGTTTCTTTCTAAAATGCCATGAAGGCATTTTTGTTTGTTTGTTTGTTTGTTGTTTTTGCTTTTGTTTTTTCCCTTCCTTTCCCTGTCTTTCTCCCATAGAATGGGAAGTTCAGGAGCTTTCTCAAGGAGCCAGGAAGAGCTTCCGGTATATCCTACCATGCTGGGGGAGAAGCACACGGCCTCTGTTATTCTTTTCCCGCAGCCAGTAAGAGGCATACAGGCCTACCTCACTCAAGTTTATCTCCCCCTTTCTTTCTTTTTCTTGTTTGCAGTCACTCCATAGGTATAATTTGCATAATCAGAGAGGCTGTTATTTTGCCCTTTGTCCTCGAATTTTTGTTCTCCTTGATACTTTGCTAAAACATTTCACTCTTCTGAGGAAAAATAGCTGTTGGTAACCTGCTAGCTGGGCTGAGTGACTGCCTACCTGTTTACTCCTTTCTGTGCTCAGAAAGTGTTGTCTGTCCTTCTCCCCTAGATAGCGGTCTGATTCTCAGGGTGCTAGCCTAGGGTGGCCATCTTGCCTTGTCACGTGGCTGGCAGCTGCTTTATCGCATCACATGATTGGCCAGCATCTTGCCTTGTCACAAGACTCCTCCAATTTTGGGTCAGTCATGTGGATTTCACCATGTTTGATTTCAGTGGCCACATGGTCGCTGGGAAAATCTCACCCCTCTAGATGGGAGCTAAGGCTCTGACTACAAGGAGCAGGTGGGCTTCCTCCCTCTTTTCTTTTGACTTAGACTACATTGCTTCCTTGTTTCTCCTAACAAGATGCAGGTAACTGAGTAACATATGCCTGACAACCTGAGCAGAACAAAGGAGCAGCTAATAAAGCTTAACTGAAGTGACTGCGAGTCATTCTTATCATTTTAAAGGACTTTTTTTCTCTTTAAAAAGAGGTTTCCATCTCTACTGTCTTAAGCAAAGTACCAAAGATTTGCTATGTGTAAATGCAAGAGATACTGCTTCTCCAGAGGCTCCACAGTGCTTAAGTAGAGCCACAAGTGGCTCAGTGTGGCTAAGGGATTTTCAGTGAGGAGAGATCCCACCCTGATCTCATGGCAGTTTCCAAGGACTACCTAGACCCATCCAGTGGCTCAACCCTCTCTCCCTCAAGAGTTAGTGGGCCCCATACAGAGACACAGTCACTCAGGAGGGCTCTCTTCTGTGCTTCTGTGAAAGACACTGCTCTGGACAGAGGCGTCTGGCTCATGAATGCTTGACTCTCACAAGAGGCACTTTGTGGGCTCAAGTTGGGTCTCCTCTTTCTGGGTGGATTGCCATTTTAAGGAACTGAGACTTAGTTGTTTCTCCTGTAGGCTCCAAGACGAGTCCTGAGGAGCCTCATGAACCAAACTTGCATGTTCCACTCACTTTGCCACTAAGCTACATTCTTGAACAGAATAGTTTATATACTGCTGCAGCAAAGTTTGGGCTCAGTATGAACTGGAGAATGACAAAATACAGGTATGGGGTGGCAATTTCAATTATAAGACTATTTTTCAGTTAAATTGTTTCTGCTTAAAACTCTAACGGTAAAGTGAAATCCCTGAAGTTCAGGTTTTTGTGACCTTTTATTTCAGGAAAAACCCAGAAACTATGTATTTAGAATGGCCTTGGAGGAAGAGAGCAGTGTCTATCATGACCCTATCCTTGTATCTACACCTGTCTCTCAGTAGGGTATAGGTCTCTCCCATCTGCTTAATGAAATAACTTCAGATGGGACCCCAGACAACTACAACATCAATAACTGGAATTCGGGCTTTTCTGTGATCAACAAATGGGATCTGGAGTAGGTCAACAGAGAAAAGTTAGAATTATAGTTGTCATGATCGGCAGTGCTTCAAACTCACCCGAGTCATCTAAGGAAAAATCCAAGGATGATTGAGTGAAAGTAGTCTGGAAACTGGGCACATGACTGCACGAAGCCACTGCCTGGGTCTTGCTCCAAGTGTGAGGCAGCCAAAGTGCCTGACTCGTGGCACTGGAAGGTTGACTGTCTCAGCTTCTAGAGAGGGGCCTGGCCACCCAAAATTCTCATTTTCTGCTCTGAAGAGGCAGAAGAGAACCTACAGTGGGCCTCTTCACATATACATTACCATATCCCGTGAAGAACACTGGTTAATACTGGATGTCATAAGTGAACAAATTCAATTACTTCATTATGTTCTTACTTTCTTTCCTGGAAAACTCTCCTCAAGGTTCATAGCCATAGTTGGGGTTGAGGAGACTGCTAGTTGGTTACTCTTTATTCTAGCTCTGACACATCACTTCAAAAGCCAAATGTTAAACCATGTATTTCTAACTGTCCCACAGTGTTTTACTCACTTGCTAGGAAGAGACTTAATAGCAAAATGAAAGCAATTCTCAAGTTCTGTCAAAGGATAAAACAGATTTTAAGTGTTGGTACTGCACCAGGTCTCCCAGGTCTAATTAACCAATAAGTGAATCCTGCTGCATAGTACAATAAAATCCTTGATTTAAGAAACTCTGTGTATCAGAAAAGAGAAGAATTGTTTCTCAAATGATAGAACAAGAACTCTCCCCAGTGGCACACACTCCAAAAAGTTAGATGGAGTGACTGCTGGATAGCCACAATGCCTGAGAACAGTAGCCACTACGTCTATGCTAATGGAGGAAGCTGCAAAACTAACCTTAGGACAGAAACTAAATGTTCTGTTCCCCTTCAGGTCAGAGTGATTCCTGAGCTCTAAAGATACTTGTGGTTAACAGGAAATGGCTTGACATGTATCAGGCCACACTCTTATACACCCCTGAGGATATAAAACCTGCACTACTCTTAATCCAACCTATCTGATGCCTATAGGCCTAGAAGTTAGCCACTCTTGTGGAGAGGTAATATCTTAGACTTATGTAAGCATGCAGAACATCAGTAACCTGCCCCTCAAGACCCCTAGGAGGTATGGTTCACTGATGGGACAAGGCTTCCCTTTGAACTTTCAAAGTATGACTTCATTTGCATTCAGATTCTAAATGCTGCAATTGAAAAACCCTACACTAGTTTGAGCCCTGGTACAGGAAAAAAAAAAAGAAAGAAATTTCTGAAAAACTGTACACTCATTAATATCTGTTGTTCCACGTATGAACTTGTTCATCTGTTTTTTTGTTTGTTTGTTTGTTTGTTTTTGTTTTTGTTTTGTAGTACTGGGGATCGAACTCACAACCTCATGCTTGCCAGACAGGTGCTTAACCCACTGAGCGAAACTCTCAGCCCTAGTTTTTGGAGGCAGGGTTGTTTGTTTTTGAGGCCATTTTAGGAACTTATTAATCCCTGGTGTTCAAAGATTTCTATTAGAGAGCATACATTAAATAATTGATAAGATATTTTAACCAAGTAGAATTATTGAGTGATTCGTAAGAGTTCTGGCAATTACTGCATGGGAATTCTTTTTTTTTTTAAAGGAGGAAAGGTATATTTTGGATTATGGTTTCAGAGTGTCAGTCTATCTTCATTTGGCTTTATGGTTTTGGGCGTGTGGCAGGACTGAGTACATAGTGGCAAGCACACATGGTGAAGGCTCATTAACTTCACAGCAGCCAGGAAACGAGAGCAGAGGAGGAAGGAGCAGTGCCCTCAGTATCCCCTTCAAGGAGACATCCTCAATGACCTGACTTGCGTCCTAGGTGGGACTGAGTGGGCCTTAGGATTCTACTACTTTCCAGTGGCACAATGGGCTGGTGACCAAGCCTTCAACAGATGAGTCCTTGGGGTCTTTCTAGATCCAATGTATAACAGATCAGCACTATTACTTGTATTAATGTCATTTTACAGAAATAATTATTATTGTACTATTTTTTTTTCAGGTTTAGCAAGGCCATGGTACAAGGTCACAAGGGAATTCTAAATGGTTATAACTTCAAGTCTTTGTTCTCATGTATTTCTTTTCTGGAAAGATGAAACCGCTGACTTCATCTTCAGCCAAAGCCAGACCCAGGTTGTTGGGTGGATGGTGATTTGGAAGCATGGGAACTTCTAGAGTTTATGGAAGTCATTGGCAGATGGCATCTGGGGTAATTTGCACTCAGCTTTCCAGTTTACACAGCACTACCTCTCCCCTCCTTTGCACTGCGGCTAATGTCCCAGGATGGGACATTGACTGGCAAAGTAGACAAAGCGAAGTTGGCTGATGGGGTAGGAGCGTGGACCAGGGCTCTGAGCTTTCTACAGCATCTTCCACCTTTCCTTCTTGCAGAGGTTCATGATACTGATATCTCTGAGTTCGGGAGTTTTTATTGATTAATGCTTAATGGCTGCTCTCAATGCAAGCATTTGGAATTCTGTTTGCTCTGAAAAACAAATCCCTCAATTCTCTTAAAATATTTAAAAAACCATTCCTTGAAATTCCCTCTTGTGGTTTGCTCCTTCTGTAAGTTTATAATTTATTTTCTCACAATTTGGTCACATTTCATGACGCTACAAAAATTAAATTATACCTGTAATTACCGTCGCACAACTGGAAGTCCTTAAACCTCTCTTATTTCTAAAGAGTCAGTTGCACCATAAATAGCCAACAACACACACATTGTCCTTATAAAAGATTTTACTAGCCATATATATTCAAAACTCATACAGTAAACATTATAGTCACTGCCAAGAAAGCTCTTGTGGTCAGAATGCATTCAATTTACAAAATAAAATAAAATAAAATAAAATAAAATAAAATAAAATAAAATAAAATTCAAGGGCTTGGGATTTAGCTCAGCAGCATAAGTGCCTGCCTGGCAAGTGGGAAGTCATGAGTTCAATCCCCAGTACCAAAAATAAATAAATAAGTAAACAAATAAAATTAAGAATGCATTCAACTTAAATACTAGTAAGCTGTTTTTTAATTTTGTTTTCACTCTGGTGAGAAAACTAACTGAGCTTTTCTAATAAGTGTGTAGTCACTGCTTTAAACTTCATGGAGTAGGTAGTAAGGTGTGCACAAATGAACGAATAACTGAACATTAAACGAATGTCTATTGTTTATCAGCATAACACAGCAATAAGAACAGAGTTTCCAGTCAAGTATGATGTGGTCTTTTGACCTCTACTTGAGCAGTAAATATTTTGACTCTAAGGACTTTGTGGAGTCAGTGCCACCAGAATGTTGCTCTTCAAGGGGTCACCAGAGTGAACGATTCCCTGGAGTGTTCACAGTTAGTATAATAAAACGATCGCACTGCTATTCCAAGCATGAATTTGGGTTTTTCAAACTTCTGGGCATTTCCATGCTTTGACTATGGTGTGCAAGAAAATGAGAAACAGCAAGAAAAATCCCCATTCCCTTGGCACGCATTCATCCTGCTCTAATCTGCCACTGTACCTGTGGACTTCTCCCGTATTGATAGCCCTCTTTATACAAGTGAATTCTGAAAGCTGTCTCATTAATGCACTGAATGGATAGTGGTGTTTAACCGATGCCGTTTCCAGGTCTCCCTTATCAACGTGTAATAATCCATCATGGAAGTCAATTTCATTCGTAGGCATTTCTCACTGCAGAATGTGTCTTCCAGAAACCAAAGCTGCCCTTCCACTTTCCTTTGTCATCACTCTTTTTCTCCCTCGCAGAGGAGGCACACCTGTCCTCTCTCCCTTCTCTAAGCCCTCTCTCCCTCGCTCAGAATGAAGGCCCTCTGGGCTCATCTTTACACGGCTTATGATGTGTTTGACAATCATTGATGCCTCGCTAGGCTTCAGCTCACGGAGAAGCGATGTAAGGCATGAGCTTTCCTGACAGATTAGAAGGTGCTTTGTAACAAGGGGAAAATCAAATCAAATGCTTGTCACAGGGAATTCCAAGCTATGTGGGAAGGCAGAAAGAGCATGAGAGAAGAGGAGTAGCTGAGAGAAAGTGGAAATGCAGTCTAATAAAGAAGATGCAGACACTTGAAAAACAACATCAACTAGGAAGACCATAGAAACTCTGCTTCAAGGGATTGTGAAGTTATTCTCAGAGCCTTTGTAAACCACTAAGTTTTAACAAGAATGTCATATAAGTTTAGAAAGCAACACAGAAATGGTTATGAAAGCCACAGAATCACCAATCAATGAAATGTACCTGGCTATTAAAAAAAAAGTTTATGAAATATTGTAATGGTTTGAAAAATGCTTATTGGGTCATGATGTATAGAAAAGTGACATAAAATTACAAAGGACAGGTGTGATTAATACCAGGTAAAATGTATGCACAAGGAAAAGGATGATTCCACATCAACAAATTTAATTGATGTGTACTTTAGGAATAGGATATATATATACATATATATATATATATATATATATATGTATATCTCCCTTTTAAAGGGTGAGCTATTCTAGTTCTACTAAAATAAATAAAAACAAACAAAAAGAAGAAGCCATTCTTATTGTCAAAAGGAAAATATTGAAACAAATGTTAGGCCCTAAAGTAAAAGATTCAATCTAAAAGAGGCATGAGGGATACAATCTAGTGTATTAGGTGTCCTAGGCCTTCAGTTTAATGAAAATGAATCCAAAGGGTGAAACAAGATTAATAAAAGGGGCAAAGATATGATAGAGGTTTGCTTGTTTGTTTGTTTTGCAGTAAAGCTATAAAAAACTAATGCAGTTAGTTGAAAACAGTAAAACTTTCTATTTTTTTTTTAATCGAGGAGAAAAATCTCTTTGAGTGTCAGGGATATATATAAATATTTTAGAAGATCATTTTTCTTTGATTATAAGTTTTATTTAAAGAAGTTATAAGTGATTCAGAAACACAGAAGAACAATGAAGAATATTGAACCACCTTAGACTAGGAAGATGTATGACTAACATACACATTTCATGGTGTTTGTACATATATATATTTATATATATACATCTATATGTATATTTCTCAGCTAAGAATTAGACTATGATGCACAAACCTTGTTAGTATATGGCCATAAATATTATAAATATCAAAACTACAGAAGCACAAAAACACCTTTAAGAGATGTTAATAAAAATGCCACACACATATATAAACACTAATTACAGCCATGAGAAACTACATGGGCACGTAGAGATGTAGATAGTTATGCTAAGCAGGGTGGATATAAATATTTTTCTGCCCAACTGTTTAATAATTAAAACTTTTATTTATAAGAGAAATATAGAAATTAAATGTATGCAGACAGTGTGGGTCACAGATTTGGAAACTAGAATACAAATTGATTTGCAGACAGCATTTGAGGTCTTGGGGGTTACTTTGAGGGCTTGCTAGTTGAAAGCCAGTGAAAGGTTGGAGTGGGAAGTTCTTTCATTTTGGCATGGCTGTTAGTTGGTTATTATTGGTTTATGTTGAGGTAGTATGATGGTCAGGATGGCTTCAGTGATGCCATGATAACAAACAGTCCCCAAATCTCTGTGCTTTTAAACGACATGGTTATTTCTTCCTCACGGGCCCTGTCTACAGGGCATCAGCTAGATGGTCTGCAGCTGTCACTGCTGTCTTTAAAGCCTACGTGGCTGAGTGGTCGCCACGGAGAAGACGAGAGGAGGATGAGTTGAATTGTGTGCTGGCTCCTCATGCTTGTACACACAGATTTCCCACATTTCAATGAAAGTGACACAGCCGATCCAGGCTTCAAGGCAGCAGAAAGGCAAAATCCTCTGGCAGTGAGAGAAAGCAGGTGTGAATATATGATAATAAAGTACCAGATACGCAAGTGCACGTTTGGAGTCCTGGCTCCTGAGCTGTACTTGTGAAAGTAAACGGTGCCTCCATGCAGCGCTATTCTGTGTTCACAGCCACCTAAGTTCACAAATAGTTCACTCCTGTTAACACGGCCAGGAAGACCACTTTTGTGCTATATAGTTTTGGTATATTGGTATTTCAAATAATTTCTGCAATAAAACTCTTCACATTGGTTCAAATCTCTGTGAAACCACGTTTGGCAATTGTTTTAATAATAAAAGGCTGAATACGTGAACTTTAAATGTGGTCTTTGGCTTGGTTTTCCCACGAACTAAAACAGATGCCCTTCGTTGTCCCCAGCTACACGGCCACCTAGGTGAGGCGAGTCACCTTCTGCTGTGGCCAGCCACCTCCCTTCGAAGTGGAGCCCTTCGGTACACAGGCAAAGCAGCCCCTGTACGGGTTTGCTCTGAACCCTCTGTTAGCACAGTTGAAGCTGCACACCCTGGGGAGCTACAACAAACACTCTGGTTTCGATGCTCTTGCCTGTGACACATCAGAGCAGCCAAAGGAGCGAGATGAGGAGGAGTAAATGGGACAACTGTGAAGTGCTCCCTTGAGAAAGATGCTGGCACAAATGCCTAGTGCCACCGCGACACTCACTGCCCTTGCAATCTTTAGATCACAGGCTCAAGGTCCTTCCTGAACTGCGCTTAGTGGGATGAATTTCGCAAATGCGATTTGCATGAAGCTCCTTTTCCTCCCTACAGGTGACAAACGAGGCTCTTGGCGAAATCTCCGGCGGTGCAACACAGCGCGTGCTAACTGACTGGCGAGCGTTAAGGCTCTGTGGTAAGAGTGCATTTATTACTAGACTCAATTTCGCTTATTTTCACAGTGATATATTATGATGATGCCACTGTGTAGAGAAGAAAGATCTGTGACAGCAAGGGGATGTACTGGAGGTGCTAGAGATGCGATACGTCCCCATGTTGCCAGCTTCTGTTTGTGTAGTTACATACAACGTGGCAATAAAAAAAGAATGAAAGCTGATGAGGCACAAAAAGGGAAAGTGAGAGTAACTGTAAGGTGAAGCCAGTATGAGGTCCCCATAGGAGCCCCTTGACCTTCTGTACAATGCAGGGGTTACACCCCAGCTGGAGGCATTGGGTTCCACCGGAAGAGGGAAACACCCATTTCACAACACATATAGAAACAAAATATTTGTTTGAAAGAATAACCAAGGAACAGGACTTAAATTATTCGCTATGTTATTTTGGGCAACGGCACTCAACCTCCGGTGGGTCCTCTTCCTCTTCACTAATTGAGAACAGCAGTGCTCTTAGGATCACTTAAAGATTGTCTGCAAGGAATTCCACATTGTGCCTATTCATAAAACTACTGAAATGTAGTGATGTTTTTTGACACAAGTAAAATTTTCCTCATTAATCAAATAAATTTCAAAGTGTGTAACTATAAGGAGATAGAGGGTATCAGAATTAGTTTGTGCAGTAGTTGTATTTCTGTGGTTAGTGGGTGGGATGGGAAAAGCAGGCAGGCTGAGTTGGCTATTTGTGGGGTGTAAACTGGGAGGATCCATGAGGGCTATTGAGAGCTGAGACCATCTTTATGGGGACATTTCATAGGACGGCACGTCAGAATGGTTCTTTACCAACTAGGCTTGAGAAATTCTAGATTAATAAAGGCTTTTTCTTTGCTTCATGAATTCTCTGAGGGCTTGGTACACATTCTGAGTCTCCAAGATGGGCAAAAGGAGAAAATAAATATATGTAGCATTTGCCAAACTTGGTTGACCAAAAAACTCTTTCCTCACTGGACATCTTTTAAATTATGTCCCCCAAAATATGCTTATTTCCAATGATAAAAGGAGAAGGCAGAATTGCTATTCCTTTGGTTAATCTATGATAAATCTTGTTTCTGCTGACAGCTTTTGAATCTGAGAGATGGAGCAAGGCTCAGGCAAGAGGATTAAATGTTTGATCCTAGGAGCCTAGCCTGGGGAATTCCACCGAATCTTGTCTGAAAAATAATAACATAAAAGAAGAGATTGGGTTGTTCTTTAGAGTGATGGCCTTGGGTTCGATTCCTAGTCTTGCACAAAAATAGTGGCAGTAGCCAGGCATGGTGGCACACGCCTTTAATCCCAGCACTTGGGAAGCTGAGGTAGGAGGAGCATTGTGAGTTCGAGGCCGGCTTGGGCTACAACGTGAGCGCAACGTCAGCCTGAGCTACACAGTGCGACCCTGCCTCAAAAAACCAGGGCCGGGAGTTTGGCTCAGTGACTTAAGCGCCTGTCTGACAGATGTGAGGTTGTGAGTTCAATCCCCGGTGCTGCAAAAAAAAAAAAAAAAAAAAAAAAATGGTGGCAGAGAACTGTTCAAGTGAAATATGGCATTATGTAGGTTGTATGGAATATGGGATGGCCACTCTCCTGGAAATATTGAAGAGGTGAGGAAGGTGTGTTTCCTTTTAAACTAACACAGCAGTGTAAACGTTTTCCCTAAGAGGGTGTGGGCGGAGTCAGGAATTGGGCGGCTCCTTCTGACCTCCTTACTGTTACTTCACCTTGCCCCATTCTGCCTCGCTGGGTTCCTCATTAGCTTTTCTTCTTTTAGCTGGTACTATGCACAGGCAAAACGTTAAGTTCCTTGAGGACTTCTTCAGTCCCATTATTTCTCCCTGAGTTTTTCTCATCACTAAATTACAACTATGTCAGTTTGTATCATTAATACTTAAATATACATGCTAGTTGCAAAATGCCCTGAAATTGAAATATGTAAAGGAAAAGGATGAATGTCTTTCTTATTGGGTTTTACAAGTTCTGTCTATTCCATTAATAAAATGAGCAGATAAATACATTATATATATATATACATTTATATATATAAATACTATATATATATATATATATATATATATATATATATAAAACCAGGATCACATATAGGCCATATTAATCCAACTTTTTATCTTAAAATATCTCCTGGGAATCTTTCTATGTCTTTCAAATATAAACATATTTCCTGTTTAAAACTTCATAACATTTTATAGTTGATGTCTATTGTAAACAAAAAGGGGACTATTGTTAGCTCTAAGATGTAATTTTATTTTAAAAAATTGTGTAGAGCAGCATGAACCAAAATTAATTGTGGTCTGAGGAATTTGGGGAACTTAAGCAAATGGAAGCCAGCAATAGTTCCTGGGCTGCACAGAGGCTGTGGCAGTGAGAAGCACAGTGAGAGTGACTGGTATCATCACACTCATGCTTTTCTGCACCGAGGCCCGTGGTTAAACAAACAAACGACCACTTAGCAACAGTAAAATGGCAGCCCTTGTTATCTTCCTTAGGTTGTGTTGGCTCACTGTTGGTTAGGGAGAGGGCCGACTGTTTTCAAAAGCACACAGATGTTCCGAACTTGGAGTTCTCTGGAAGTTGTGGGATTTGAGTCCTCTTTGTATGCAGAGCTCAGGCTGGGAGTCTCACAGGAAGTGTCTTTCCTCTTCCTGGACCAAGGAGTGCCAGGAGACACAGGAGATATTTACAGACACCTAGAGGTCTCATGCTTTAGGGCAGTAATAAACGTAAAAATGTCCTGGTTATTTTATCTGGCTCCAAGCTCTGGGAGGTTTCATCCTCCCCATGCCATGTTTGTGCCCAATCATATTTTCCGCTTCTCCAGCATCTCTCCGGAGCTCGCCACCTGTCAGCTCTGATGTGCTTTAACGAAGGCAGTACCTTGTATGCTGCTTGTCAAATTTGAAGAGGAGCATGACACACCACGGTTATTGCTAACTGGAGAAAGGGACAACTTTTGTGCACGCCGGCTAATTGGTGTCGGTTCACATCACCTTGCACTGCCGCAACAGGCACAAATCAGAGTGGCAAAGGGTTGCACTAGTCGCTGCCCTCCCAGGGCCTATGATTTGGCATTTAGGGCTCTTACACTTCTCACCCAGAACCAGCACAAATTGTACTCTAAATCGTTTTAATCTTCAGGTCGAACAAATTTCAAGGATTCAAATTATAAGGATTCAAAGGAGCCTGTATAATTGCTGCAGATGACAAGATCCCCTTCCTCTTTCTAGTCATCAAAGCTCAGAGGAAATGCACTAAAAGTGGAACTGGCAGAGAAGGTTAGTTACTACAGGGGAATGGGTCTGCTCCCTCCCCAGTCCTTCTGTGGTGGCATTTTTATTAGTTTTTGTTTTTTAATCTTCATGCACTCAAGTTACTCCTGTCCTAAACTTCAAAGAGAATGAACACCTGATTTCTCAGCTCTCTGGAAGACTGAGGCAGAAGAATTGAAACTGGAACCTGGGCAAACTTTGCAACTTAGTGAGAACTTCTCTTAAAAAATGAAATATTAAAATAAAATAAAATAAAGTAAAATAAAATAAAATGGGCTGGAGATGTAACTTAATTCAAAGGCCCTGGATTCAATCCCTAGTACTAAACACACACACACACACACACACACACACACACACACACACACACACAGTCTCTCTCTCCTTCTCTCTCTCTCATTCTTATGACCTTGCAAACTTTCCAGGTAGAGTTAGAAAATGTGATTTCTTATTGAGCAGCAGTATTGTAGTCAGGGGTTACAGGGAGAACAACTGCATACAGGACACAGAGTTTGTAATACTATTTTATAATAATCACCCAGAGTTAAACACAAGAAAGTGCAGAAGAATCTGTCCACAACACTAAGACCTAGGATATTTAGCTGAGGGCCTGGATCCCACAGCAATATCCTGCAGGAGTCCAGCTAGAGACCCAAATGCATGACAATGCCTCCCACAAATCCAATTGGAAATCTAAGAGCCCACGATAAGGACTCACACTGGTCTATTTACGGTTCTGTACCGGGAAGGCCAAAGGTCAGCGGTGGAACTAGAAAGTCTATGCCAGCGGGGTGAAGGAGCTGTGCAGTGGGTTGAGGGTTCTACATGGGAGCCAAGAAGTCACGTTCAAAATAAGGAGTGGGGCTGCCCTGAAGAGTACCACAGCCATCCTCAGCGGCAACGAGGTCCCTTGCTCCTCCGACGATGAGAACAGTTGAGCACAGGTCAGGAAGCCCAGTGTGACAAGCTTCTCCAGCACACAGCCTCCCCTCCAGAGCCAGGAAGCAATGCACAATGTGAGGAGCAGGGCTCCCGCAACGTGAACCACAGCCACTCTCATTGATGAGGTCCCGAGCTCCTCTGATGATAATGGTTGAATCCATAATGGGGAAGCCAGCATGACAAGCACCTCCAGGAGAACCAGCGACTCGAACAGCAACTCTTGAAAGAACCCACAACGCCTCACTCTTCTTCTCCATTTCTCTATTTATGCTGGCAACTTTCTTCAGGTGGGCCATCTTTACTCAACACCAGCTGAATTAATTCAGCTGGTGCTAGGTTGACCACCGGTTTTTAATCCATAACAAGCAGTGAATAATAATGGAGAGTGGTCTCCAAGAGACAAGTAAGCCCCACCCAGATCCTGAGAGTGCTGTGCCAGAGCCTTACTACCCAGCATCACTTCTCCAGCTTTCTGCCTTCTTTCTAAGTGTCACACATTTTGTTATGACTGTGTCTTGATGTCTTCCTAAAGACTCATGTGATCATAAGTGGGGCTTTTTCACAAGTGGCTGAATCTGTACTGTGTGATGCTGGGTCTAAGTGTGTGTGATTATTAAATCACTGCACTGGTTGGTTTGACACCACCCTAAGCCCAGTAGCCTAGATAGCATATAAAAGAAGCAGAAAGAAGTCACTAACATTGCTTGGACTTGCTTCTTTGCTACTTTGCTGCTTTGCTGCCTTCTGCCTGCCATGAACTGTTTCTCCTCTGCCCTGCCACCCTGCCTTGGAAACAGCCCATTATGGACTGACGTCTCTACAAACTGTCAACCAGTATAAACCTTTCCTCCTTTAACTTTAGGTGCTGGTTATTTTGTCTCAGCAACAAAAAAAGTAACTAAGAAACATGTCCTCATCTTTTTTTTTTTAATTTTAGGAAAAAACAAAACAAAATTTCATAACAAAATAATGAGAGAATAACAATAGTTAATACACTGTGGATCACTATCTTTAAAGTGGTTACTCACAGTACAAGACAGTCCAAAAAGATTCTAACAAAGAAGAAACTAATAGATAATAACACAAAACTTTCTTTTCCATGAATTTAGGCAAACTAATAGTATAAAGGAAACAAATTAGTATATTAAAATATTTTTAAGACACAAAAATAGGTAAGTTAGGGAAGAATTTGCCTTCTTCTTACTTCCTATTTATCTCTTTCTCATATATATATAATATATCAAAAAAGTGTACATATATATATATTGTGCCTCCAGCTTTCTTGACTCCTTTTGATACTGTGTGTTGAAGTTCAATATCTCTGCCCTGCCTAAAATCCCGTCTTACATTTCACCACAACACTGTGCTTACTCTATAACCTATGTCCAATCTGTAATTATTTCTGCACAGTAATTGTTGAAGTTGCTATGATCTGGTATTTCTGCTAGAGAACAACACCAAGGGAGCCGGGATTTTGCCTATATTGTTCACCAGTGATTTATCAGTGCCAAGCACATGGCAGGTGTTCGATTACTATTTAAGGAAAAAATAAAGCAAGAAAGGGAGAGAAGGAGGAACGAAAAAGAGAAGAGAAGATAGAAGGAAGGGGAGGAGGGAGGGAGGGAGCAAGGGAAGGAGAAGACAGTGCCTTCACTGCATGCGTTTTTGGTTAGTGCTGATGTTGCTGAAACCTCAGAGCCTCCTGCAGTCCCTGCCCGGCCCAGCTCCCTGCTGTCCCTGGATGGCTGCTCTACCTTGATCTCCCTTCTCCTTGCAAGATGAGCTGCATCTGCTCACGCTGCTAAGCTTGCGAGTGGAAAATGGCAGTGCTTCCTTTTTATTGTTCACACGTTTGTCATACTTTATCTATACCAGAGGAAAAAAGAGTCAGCCATGGGACTGGGTGAAGCAGTTACCAGGCAGGTCTCGGCAGCCTGGCTGCGGGTGTGGAGTGAGGTGGGAAGGGTGGAGAGCGGGATGGCCAGTGTTTCTCTTTCTAAGTGGAGGATTCTAACTTCTGTTGAATCTCACTGGCTTGTCACATGGCCTCCTGTGTCAGGAGGGCTGCCAGTTTTAAACACCCACTTAATTAATTTAGTCAGAGACTTAAAAGAAGAAAAATGAAAGAGAACTAAGCCAAGTGCTTACTTTTAATTCAAAACAAATTACATGATTTCTTTTTAGCGAAAAGCTCCTTAAGCTCTACAGAGGCCTGGCAGATTTTTTCAAAGACATGTCTTAATATCTGGTTGTTTTCAGGTGACTCTCAGAAGCTACTGTGGTTTTGCTCTGGGCCTGCCAGGTTTGCAGAAGTGTTTTCCGTCCGTGTTTCAACTCTGTGGGAGGTTCTACCGCAATACCAGCGCAGCAAGGCTTTTCAGGAGAGTGCAGCAGCTCTGCGCTGGGTCTTTGAGATACTAGAAAGTGTCACCAGATGGGGTCTGAAGAGGTTCCCTGAAGTGTAGATGGGGACCTCAACTCACCCCAACTGCAGGGTAGATTGTAGATTTGCTGACTTTCATCACACACAAAAAAAAGAGTTTTCAAGATGCTGAGTGAGAGGCACAAAGAGGGTTACAGGCAGATAGAGGTATACACTCACAGGACAGCGTTCCCATTTGTGAATGAGGTGCATTATGGTCTGGCGTGGAGCTTTACCTAGTCTTGGGGTGTCTACAAGATGGGTGATATAGGATACATTCCTGCTGTTGGTCAGGCCACGCATTTGGTGGACTGGGTTAGTATGCAAACTATCTGCATACATTTTAAGTTCAGAGAGACACTGACCACTTAACAGGGCAGCTTCTGTGACCATGGAGGTTTGTGCTGGAAAAGGAGAGTCTCCATTCACAGGCAAAATGCAGGGGCCCGATTTCCAAGCTTATTGTGTCTTTAAAACCTGAGAAATTTTTGGAATTTTCTAGAAGCAAAAGAGGCAATGTAACTTTGGGCAAAGTAACTCTGGGTAACTTTTTTTTTTTCAAACTACAGTTTTGCTTAAAAGTATAATTTGAAAGAATTAAATTTACCATTAAAAAATTAAAAGGTTCTTCTTTTCTTTTTACCTATTTTTATTTCTTCTATTGTATTTCAAAAGCAATGATTGGAACCCATGAGGCCAGTTTCAAGGTTGTTCTGAAAGATACCGGCTCTGTCTACTCTGCACTCCAGGAATACTTTGTGGCACATGAAACTTATTCCAGGAACTTGATAAAATGCGAATTTCTGGGTCCCATGCATGCATTCTGATAAGCAAGGAATGAGGCCCAGAAGTTTTGGTGTTTCATTATCTCAGGGTATTGCAAGATAATACGATTTAGAAATATTCCTTTGGGAGATTAAAAAAGAAAGCAAGAATATATAACCTGTCCTGTGGGTAAATGTCATCCACAGAACCCCTGAACTGCTGCTGTAACAGTCATGCTGGGATACCGCTGGGAGGTGGGGGACTCTCCAGATGTCAGGAACATGCTGCGTGGACTTCCCAGCCAATCCAACCAGAAGCTTGATAAACTGCTTCTCTTTGTAAAATACTCAGCCTCAGGTATTTTGCTGTAGCAGCACATAAAAGACAAAGACAACCAAGAAGTGTTAGAAGAAGGGTAAGAGAGAAGAGAAGGAAAGCCAGCAATAAAAACAGTGAAAGAAATGGAAAGAAAATAAAATTCAATAGACTCTTGATATCATTTATTTTAATCATTTATAAGTTTTTTTAAGAAAACTGTATTAGAATCAAATGTCTCATTTACAGTTTTCTTCCAGACATGAAGGGGCTTTGAGATGAGACATTCTGAAGTGGGTTTTTGGAGAAATTCATAGGAAAGACAAGGAAGTAAGTTAATTAACTAGAAAGTCCACAGTAGAGCTAGGAGTTTGGCTCAGTGACTTAAGCGCCTGTCTGGCAGGTGCAAAGTTGTAAGTTCAATCCCTGGTGCCAAAAAAAAAAAAAAGAAAAAAGAAATCATTGTCTAGAAAGTCCACAGTGTAAGCTGGGCTGTTTCATTTTTTTTCTATTCAGTTTTCTAAACTATAAGTGCCACTCCACATCTTTGGTGAGAAGCTGGCTAAAGATGCACAATTTCTTTTGCTGGCCACTTAAATTTTCATGTCCTTGTTTTTTTTTCCCCAGGTTTTCTCAGTTGCAGGGCTACACGGTACCCAGAATTAAATCAGCCTACAAATTACACCATTTTGTGTGGTACTGACCATTGGATTCAGCCATTGCTTTAGTTGTAGATTAAATCATTTGAAATTGAGTTTTTTTCTAAGCTGTAAAATGTTGAATTTCAGTGAATTCAGAAGAAGAAAAAAAAAATGAAAACTGACTACCGCAAGCAAATGACCTTTTGAGGTTCTGCAATATTTAAAGATCATCAGACTTGAAGAGTGGTCTGACAGCAAATAACTGGTTAATATTATTTCACACTCAGACTGTGGTACCTTTATTCCAACATACTCCCTGCGTCTAAGTCAGCAACCTAGAAACCAACCCAGACAGTCTCCACCTGTCCAGTCAGTCACTCACACCGTCCCTTTTCACTCTTCAGTGGCAGTCTCATTAGCCTTTCCTTTCTCCTGCTGCTCCTTTTCCTCTCAGGTCTACAAGAGCTCTCTTGTTTTTTTTTATTTTTTTGGTACTGGGGATTGAACTCACGACCTCGCACTTGCCAGGCAGGTACTTATGCCACTGAACTAAATCCCTGGCCTCTTTGCCCTTATTTAGGCTCCTCTGGGTTCATTCTTTCCATACTCCAGCCTTATTTTTTACTTACAGGTAAATACGATAGCATAACAAATTGATTGGTTCACCACAATCGTTATTTTTGAGCTATGAGCGTTAGGCTTGATGGTTTAGCTCGGTCCACCTCCCCAGTCTCATGCTTCTCTCTTTTCCCTCACACCCCCCCTCCTCTTTATTCACAGAAGTGCTTACAAATCATCATCTGCATGACCTCTTTTGTTTGCAACATTCCTCCACGTTCTTAGAATTGATTGCAAATATTATGTCAAACCACTAGGCATTCTTCGGGGCTTAGCTCTTCCAGGAATCCTTTTGTAACCCCTTTCCTAGTTTGTATTCTTCTCTGTTCTAAGACACCTTGAGAATAAAGACATGAAGTATTTGTCACACTGAATTATAATTGCCATTGTCTGCTCTACTGTTACTATTCACCTCTGTAATCTAATGTCTGATATAATGACTGCCCCATCTGAAGGGTGCTGAAAAGAATAATTTCTTTCAGGAACCACATTATGACTCATTTTATATGATTCAGATATGTCTGATCTTGGAATCTTTTAATCTAGTGATGAGTATAAGATGAAGCCAGGTTAAACATAAGTGCTCTGTGATTCTTTTCAGGAAGTGTTGGAAAAGAAACACAACTGAATGTCTTAAGACTATTTTTCTGTATCGCATATAGAAAACCATTTTTAATAAGTCACTGAGGGAGGCCAACACTGTAAAATAAACAAAACCTGTAGTCACAAAGAGGGATAGGAAGGGGGAAGAGAGAGAGAGAGAGAGAGAGAGAGAGAGAGAGAGAGGGAGAGAAGAGACCCAATTGGAGAGAGAAAAGATCATACCAACTTTCTCTTCTAGATGGTGAATACATTGGCATGAGGCAGTTTCATACCCCTATGCTTTGAGTCATATGAGCAACAACTAGTAATTTTAAGTAATTTGCAGTGCTACCATTGTAAAAACAGGAGATTAATAATTATTGAATGGAGAAATTTTTTTAAAAATGGTATTTCATATGGTTAAGGAAAAGATAAATTTAAAAAATCCAGAAAACATATGGCAATGAAATAAGATGGAATATTTGACTAGAATGTGTCTTCTAATGCAGAAAAAATATGTTAAATACACACACTAAGGGACTATGGGGGAAAGATTTCACAGTTGAATGCATGCAGAGCAATCTCGGAGACAGACACTACTTATAGACTGACATGAAATGAATAATCCATCTGAAAGGGAAAGCAGAATACAACAGTATAAAATGTATTTTATTAATTTACCCTTCTAGTTCCATTTTTAGTACATACAGTGTACATAATTCAGGGCTGAGTTTCCAGCCTTTTTGTAGAAGTGTGTACTGACAGGCATATATGCAAGGTGCACTCCAAGACAAAGAACAAGATGATGAAACCTACCAGGAGCAGCCAGGTACATGGGGGCTGATCAGGCCCCATTTGTCCTGGTGAGTGAAAAGCTACACACAGAGTGCAGACATTGTCTTCAGGGTTCGGCTTCAGGTTTTTGAGCTCTGTGACTGCAAACAACCAAAGCACGGCAACAGCCAGGATGAAAGGGTCTGAGATGAGACAACTATGTCTTCTGTGCGGCCTCCGCTCCAGGTGGCAGCTCTGGTAAGACAGGTCCACTTCTTGACCACACACACACACACACACACACACACACTCATCAGGAAACCCCTTTGGTTCCTTTAATAAGAATGATGATAGACAATGAAAAATGAGTTGGTTCCAGGCAGTTACCTATTATGTGTGCATAAGAGAGTTTCTAGCTTAAGACTAAGATATGCTTACCAGTCACATGGGGCTATCCTTCCAATAATAATTCTTTTAGTTAAAAAATCAGTTGCAAGAAAAGGAGAGATAAATATCTTAGCTGTTGAGAGCAAAGAAAAGAGTTCCAGAGGCATTAGCCAATGAATTCACTTTTTGAATCATAAACTATAAATTATAAAAGATAGCAAAGGATATAATCATCCATTTATTTTAAAAGGAAATCAGTAAATATATTTTCGATCATATGAACCTTTAAGGAAGAAGATAAAATAATAGGCACCTGTTGAGGAGGGAAAGGGCACCAAAACAGAGAGAGAAAAAAAAAACCTTCAAGTCCATCAAAGGTTTGAGTGATAAAATTGAGTGTCTGAAACTGGTAACACGTAAAACTGGTTAACAGGCAAAAAGCTGAAAAAATTGGAAAAACAAACAAGCAAATGAATGCAGCAATGCTTTGTGCATCTTGTGGAGAGGGAGAAGTCAGGAAAACTACTGGCCCAGAAAGAGACAGTGGAGCAAAGAGGACCTGGCCAAGGAACTCAGTACAGGAGCAGGAAAACCTACTCTGTAATTGGAGCATGGCCGCAGGCTCAGTGGGGACAAGTCTGTGAGTTAAAACTCCAGGGGAGCAGGCCACTCTTGGCTCAAGGTGCTCAACCAGGTTTTCACAGTAGATCCTGGAGGAAAATCTCCTCCTGTTTCCAGAAGGGGGAGGAAGGAAGGAGATGCTATGAAATATGCCAGAGCATTCTGTTCATTTTAACAAAGTTCAGCCCCAGGAGGAACCAATTAACCTGCCTAACCTGCTGGGTATTTTCACCATCTGACTGACTGGGGGTAAAAGAAGTGCTTCATTCCAGCCTCCGAGCCGTCCTGTGTCATGTGAAAGTGGTGTGGTAGGAACTGAAAAGCACACAAAATACACAATCAAGAAAAGTGGAATTAAATATTTGAAGAATTAACTGAGTCAATCCACTGATCTAGAATTTTGTAGCCTATAAAATTGCTTTATAAGTGAAGAAAAAATAACAACTTTTCCAAACAAACAAGAACAGAAGGAATTTATTGTTAGTAGACCTACCTTACAAGAGTGGTTAAAATAAATTCTTTGGAGAAATGATAAGTACATGTTGGAAACTTAGATGTACATAAAGAAGGGGAGAACACTGAAGAAAAAATAACTAAGGATAAATTTAAAACTTGCATTTTGTTAAGCAAGGAATATCTGTAGAAAAAGTTTATTCAAAATAATGGCAGAATTATTGAATACTGAAAATACACATGTATGAATTATATATATGTATCTATCTGTGCTTATGCATTAAGGAAGAGAATGACAACAATAACACAAGGGACAACAGGGAGAAATTAGGATTGTTGTGCTATTACAAAGTATTACACTGTGAAGTGGTACAGTGCTATTTCAAATCAAATTTGAATTAGTTGTGCATGTGTCTTACAAATTCTAGGGTGACTGCTAATATTTTTAAAAAGTTAGAAGCATAACTGTTATACTAAGAAGGGAGAGACAGGGAAGTCATAGAAAATGTTTAACTAAAACCACAAAAATCTTAAAAAAGGGGGAAGACAAATATAGGGACAAAGAACAAGCTGATATATAACAAACAGCAACAAACACAATAAACATTTATTTGACTACAACGATAATAACTTTGAATGTTAGTGGTCTATATGTGCCACTTAAATCAGAAATGGAGTAGATGAAAAAATTCAAGACCATGCATAAATTATTCATATGAAATCTACTTTGAAAGTAAAGATACATGTGAATTAGCACATGGTTGGAGAAAAATGTATCATGGTAATGCTAATCAACTGAAATCAGAACTAGCTATATTAATTTTAGAAAGATCAGACTTCAAAGCAAGGAAAGTTATCATGAATGATGAAAAGGATTACATAATAATAAAGGAGTAAATTCTACAGCAAGGCACATTAATAGTTGACATGTATGCACCTAGCAAACAGAGACAAAGGAACCCTGGCACACTGTTGGTCTGACTGTAAATTAATGCAACCATATAACCAGTATGTAAGTTCTTCAAACAATTAAAAACAGAACTTCTATATGACCCTACAGTCACATTACTGGGTGTGTGTCCAAAGGAGCTGAAATCAGCCTGTTGATGTGACATCTACATTCCTGTGTGTATGGCAACACCATTCAAAATAGTGGAGAAATAGAAACAATCTCGGTGTCCAACAGGGATGACTGGATAGAGAAAATGTGGCCTGCAGATGCTACATGGCATGAGTGAGCCATAAATAAGAGGGAAATCCTATCACGTGTGATAACATGGGTAGGATTGGAGAGCATAGTATGGAATGATGCAAGCTAGGCATAGATAGACAAGCAGCAGATGATCTTATTCACATGTGGATTCTCAAACAGTTGATTTTAGAGAAGCTGAGAGTAGAGCAGTGCTTCCCAGAGGCTGGGGAGTAGTGCAGAGGCAGGGATGGGAGAGGTTGGTTATTGAGAGCTAAGTTATAGTTAGGAAGTAAAAAGAGATTTCAGTGTGCTATGGCATAGAAGGATTACTATAGCTGAAAATCATGTACTATATACTTTTTGCAAAATGTTTTTAATAAACTAGAAGAAAAGATGTTAAGTACTTTCAATATCAAGTGTCTTGGTTACTTTTCTCTCATTGTTGAGACAAAATACCTGACACCCAACAGGAAGGAAGGAAAGGTTTATTTCTTGCAGTTCTTGGAGGTTTCAGTCCACACTCAGCTGGCTCCAAGGCAGGGTGACATGGCACAGGGGCAGCTGCTCATGGCAGCCACAAACAACAAGAGCGAACAGGGCAAAAGAGAGAAAACTTGCTTCCTTCCTGTCCTTACATTGTATGCCGGCTCTGCCCTTGGGTGGGTGCAGCACTCACACCACCAATCCCAGTGCTAGACAACGAACCAATCTCAAATGCTAGACTCAGCCAGCTCCATGATTGCATGAGGCTTGGGGGGTGTACATCAGAACAAAAGCCATAACATTCCATCCCTGGCACCCAAAAGACTTATGCACATCATTTTTATGAAAGACGTTTAGTCCATCTCCAAGAATTGCCAATGTCCTAACAGTTTCAGCACTGCTGAAAAATCAAAGTCCCAAGTCTACACCAAGATCTATGGCAAACTCTTAGCTGCAAGTCCCTGTACAAATGAAAACAAAGTTAAACACTTCCAACATACAATGGCACAAAATAAACATTACCATTTCAAAGGGTACAAATGGGATACAAAGGACTGGTACCAAAGGAAGTCCAAAATCCAGCAGGGCAAACATTAAGTCCTGGAGTTCCATTCTCAGCATCAGAAGCAATCTGTTGTGAGCTCCAAAAGGCTTGAGTGACTTCACCCCTGTGGCACTTCTGGTGGTTTTACTTCTCATGGTTTCTCTCTTGAGCTGGCTTTGTTCAGTCCTTGCAGAATTCCTTAGACAATCCATGCTCCCAGCTTTTTGAAACTTTTGGGTACTCCACTGCACCTTTGGATTCACCCTCACATCTTCACCTACTACCCTCTCAGGGCACACTGCCTGGCCTCCCCAGGCCCTCTGAAATTGGGGTGGAAACTACCTTAACCTCAGAACTCGTGCATTCTCCATGCACCTAAAACCAGCATCACATGGATGCTGCCAAGGTCTGCTGCCAGCTGAAGCAGTAACCAGGATTTCCTCTCTCTTGGCTGTAGGGGCTAGGTGTCTGGATTGCTGAGCACTCTGAACCTGATTGTGAGGAACAGCTTTCCTATGTCACTGCCATTCTGGAACTTGGTGTGGCTGCCACCATTTTGGAACTTAATGTGGCTGTCACCATTTTGGAACCTCCTGTGGCCTCTACTGCCATTCTGAAACATGGTGCTGGCAACTTTCTCCTCTGAGCAAAGTCTTTCACTTTGCAGTTTTGAGGCTGCAAAGGGTGGAGAACCACTGATTCCCAGGATGCCCCCAGACCATCTTTTTTATTTTCCTGTTCTCTAGATCTCAGCACTATCTTTACAGTCCACAGCTTTCTGGCCAATCTCACAACATTTTAAATCATGCTGCTGGGGTCTTTGCTCTTGATTCACAGCATAAATCTGGCTAAAAGCCCCCAACAGTAGCCATGCCACAGCCTCAACATTAGACTGCCTTGAAATTTCTTTTGCCAGATTAATCAGTCCACCTCCCTTAATCTTAGTCTCAGGCAAAGTCTCTGGACACAAGCAAAATGCAGACAGACTTTTTGCCAAGCCATAACACAAATCATGTGGAGTCCAACAACCAACACAGTCCTTCTTCCCAGCAAAAACCTCCAAAGCCTGGTCTTTACCAGCAGACTTTCAATCAGCCTTCTGGTCTCCTGAGCTCTGACCAGAATCTCCCCTACAGAATAGCCTAAGTGGTTCCAGCTGCATGCATTCAGGCGACATCTCCAAATCTTTCCAAACTCTTCCCATAAGCCATTTCCAAAGGCACATGATCAGCATTAGGTACAGTCACGGCAACAGCCCCACTCCCAGTACCAAATTCTGTCTTGGTTACTTTTCTCTCATTGTTGAGACAAAATACCTGATGCCCAACATGAAGGAAAAAAAGGTTTATTTCTTACAGTTTCTGGAGGTTTTAGTCCATACTCAGCTGGCTCCAAGGCAGGGTGATATGTCATAGGGGCAGCTGTTCATGGCGGCTGCAAACAGCAAGAGCAAACAGGACAAAAGAGAGAAGGCACACCTCCTTCCCATCCTTACATTATATGCTGGCTCCACCTGTGGGTGGGTGCAGCACTCACACTACCAATCCCAGCGCTAGACAATGAGCCAATCACAAATGTTAGACTCATCCACCTCCATAATGGCATGAGGCTGGGGGGGGCATCAGAATACAAACCATAATATCAAGGGATGTTAAAGATTGAGGAGCTAGACATAGTCATCTTGAATTAAACATTACATGGTGTGTAGGTGTATACATGCATTGATGTATATCACATGGCATCCCATAGTATGTGTAGCTTTTATGTTTTAATATAGCAATTAAAATAAATGCAGTTTAAAAAGCTTTCCTTGTGGGAAATTGTAGACTGCTGAATTAGATGCAGTCTTTTAAGAATGTCAAAATGTGTCTATTATCTCTGAGCAATTCCATCCTATCTGCCCCCAAATTAACTCAGAGACAATTCCTAAAGATTCAGGTACATGCCAGGCCAGTACTAAAGTCACCAGGACCTATTTAGCAGCTTTGTGTGTACAGTGGGTGGGTAGGTGGAATGCAGCCTCCCTGCCACTTAAATTGCTATAACTTTTGAGTGACAGGTAGAAGTGTCACGGAAAATGCTTGATAGGAGTAAGGGCTGAATTACACTACATTTTTTAGTACAATTATAAAGCCCAGGGTAAGCATTGGAAATCACTGCAATGTGTAATTTTTTAATGTGCCAAACACAGAGTATAGGTTGTTTAGTGCTGTGAGTAGTTTTTGCTATGCCTGTGTCCCATTGAAATGTGTATTTTGCTCCTTACAAACCCTGGCAGATATAATTTCGCACTAATTTTGTAATATGATTGTGACCTAGGCTATAGTATGGAGATTGAGCATAACCATCATAGTGCGGAAAAACTCTTCACATCTACAAAGGGTGTTTAATGAGCAGAGACACTCCAAGTCAAATGCCCAGAGACATAAAGTGGAAGGCAGTGCCTACCACCACAATCTCAGATTCCAGCCACTTCTCTCCCAATGAAAATGTCCACTGGTCCTGCCTAAGATTTCTCTTTAGCTCACTATCATTTCAACTCAGCGAGGGCTGAGCTGAGTGGCTGAGTTACCCTTCAAAAGTTCCTATTTGTCATTTTTAGACACTGTTGCCTGTTATAATCCTAATAAATATGCTTTGATAATTAATTTGCAACTATTTAACATAAAATTATGCCATTAAAGCAAAATTTAATGTCTTTTCCATGATCTTAATTGAGCTTATTACTTCACCCAATGTACAATCCCCTTTCAATTAAAATTCTTTGCAGCAGTCATTGTAATACTAATTGCACCAACCCACATATATTTTTGTCTTATCATCCTGAACATGTCTCTCATCTTGGCACTGTAGGAAATCTTTGTGTTGGCAGGATATTAGTGAAGCATGTTGTAGTTAACACTAATTAACTCATGTTGGTTTCCTCACAATCTAATGAAACAAAATTAAACCTGTACTTTGTTCATTTAGTTCATATTTTCCAAATGAGACATCTAATGGAGACTTTGTAAAGGGCATGTGAGACCTACATAGTTAGTCTCTTAGAGTTGCCTTTAAGCTTTCCAAACAGTCCTAAAGATGGTGCTGATAGCAATAATGATGAAGATACATAAACAAGAAAGTGAGTCGCCATGATGTGACAGAGGATTCTCGAACACTGATTTGTAGTTAGGAATTTATAACCAGATAGTGGATTCTCAGAGAATTTACATGACAGAAATAAAGCACTGAAAATTATAAACTCATAGAATAGGAAGCCCTAGATCTGCAATGCTAAAGGATCTGAAAATGCATCAATTATCCAGGCAATTAACAACAACTTTTTAAAAATTTTGATATTCTACAAAATCAATTTTCTATTTGGAAACTATAATGACTAGATTTTTCTATTTTGGCTTTAATTTTTATTTCCATTTTTATTTGCTTGATGTTTCACTTTTATTTACTTAGGGAAAATAACATTGGTTATGATTTCAGAGATTAACACTTCAGTTTTTACAAAAAACATTCAAAAGAGAATTTATAGTTTCCTTTTTTTTCTTGATTTCTTTTCACAAAGTAAAATTTTATACATACCTTGAAAACAACTCTGACATTGGGCAAATCACTTTTCAGATTTGACTGTTTTTCTTTTCTCATAAAATGACAAGGTTGATCAATATAATATCACCAGACCAAAATTTTAAAATCATGTGATTCACAATGTAACATAAGCAGCCAAAAATTTATTCAGAGGAAAATTCATAGTCACTCAACACTCTTGCTAAAAAGAATAATAGGTAGCATTTTTATACCACTACTGTATACCAGGCACTGGTAGAAGTATTACACAGACAGAATTATGTTTTCATATTTCAATTATGCATTTTTGGTAGTACATGTTTGTAGTACATATTGACTACATTTATTATGGGGAACGCATCTTAATTCTTTTTTGCACCCTTCCCTGCTCCAACTCGGGACCCCCTTCCCATTTGTCAAAGTTCTATCTCCACTTTTTCTTTGATTGGAGAAATTCTATTTGTTCCAGTTATTCCCCTTTTATAAATCTTTCTGAAAGAATTAAAATCATCCTATTACAATGATATATGTATAGCCATGTTTATAGCGGCACAACTTACAGTAGTTAAATCTTGGAAACTGCTTATATGTCCATTAATAGATGACTGGATAAGAAAAATGTAATATTTATTCATAATGGAGTACTACTCTACCATAAAGGATAAACTTGGGGGATTTATAGATCATATATGAGAAACCTAAAATATAAATAAAGTAAATAAATAAAATAAAGGATAGATACTAGTAAATAGGTAGCTCTTTTCCAAATGAGAAGAGGAACAAGAGGTGGAGGGGGGAGAGGAAGGGAAAATGGATTTATAAAGACAGAATTACTTTAGAAAAAAAGACGATAGCTATCTTTCTGGAACCAGTAGTCCAAGCATCCTGTCAAGCAAATGAATCAGGAAGGAAGAAGGGTAAAAATGGGCTACGATATGAGATGACCCAGAATAAACCAGATCTCATGTAGTTCAATGACTCATCCCTTTGAAGGCAAGAAAATTATATAAAACAGTCTGTGTTGTTAACAAAATTTGCAATAGAGAAGGAATGGTTTATAAACATGAACTATTTTATAGGAATAAAGATGTCAAGGAGACATATTGCACAGAGAACTCAAGAAATTTTTTTATAATTTTATATCCCTCAGCAACTGCAACCAACCATAACCCCTTAATTCTCTGTAATGAGCCCACTCTAATTTGGTGTGATGGTGTTATTCTCTTGCCATTACTAAGGAAAAAACCCCACAAAATTAGCCTCCCATCCTTCCTTTCTAGATTCCCCCACATCTCATCAATCACTTCATAAAGGAATTCTAGCTTCACAAATTATTTTCAATCAGTTTCTAAACTGTTTTGGTCTAAAAATGTCTCTGCTATGTAGCAGGTCATTAATAAAGTTGCCAATTAACTGCCTATATAAAATGAGGTTTGGAAAAGTGAAGGAATTTGTGGCATATTATACAAATTTGCATCAGATCAGGAATTTGGATGCAAGAACTCATCAGGCATGACCTCTTGTCTCTCACATTAGCTGCTGTGAAACTTAGTTTTCCCAGGACCATACTGAGAACGCCAGGGATCCTATGACAGAGACATAAAAAGTAACACAAAAAGAGGAATCTCTCTCTCTCTTTCTCTCTCTCTCTCTCTCTCTCTCTCTCTCTCTCTCTCTGTCTGTCTGTCTCCTCTCTCTCTTTCTGTCTCTCTTTCCTTCACTCTTTCTCTGTCTCTCTCTCGCTTGATAGACAGGTATTCCAAACAACCTCAGACTGAAAATATTCTTAAAAATGTGTCTTTTATTGAATATGTATAAATGTCTTTTCTTGTAGTTAGCCCTTAAAAATTGTAAGAGCCATTTGTAGTTTGTCTAATTTAGTTTTTACACAGCACTCCCCAGGGGAACTTCATTTTCTTTATTTTTAAAAATTATATTTGTATTGGTACATGCTTGCAGTGCACAGTGATTACCGTTCTTGTGGGCAGTTGACACACATACACAATGCATCTCGACCACTTTTTTACCCCGCATCTCTCCCTTCTTTCCACCTCTTGGTTTGTTTCCCTTCTGCAAATGCTCTTTCTCCCTGTCTGATCACACAGGTCTAGCCTGCTTCGTCAGTAGCTGTCTTGATTCTCAGGAGGGAGCGAATGGCCTGTGTGCAGTCACAGCAGCTCGTCCAAGAGCATCTGGCGTGCCCAGCGCCAAGCTAACACTAGATGGATGTGACGGGCATGTATTACTCAAAGTTCTGATAGTCTAGCCACGAGAATCAGATTTCAACCAAATGAAAACAATAGTAAGACATAATAAGAAACAGAAATGGTGACCAAATGCTAAATTTGATTGGTTGGGCTTAATTTTATTTGTATGATTTCACAGGAAGAAGATGCTAAGAATTATAGAATCAAGGAAGCCTTTCCCGAGGAGCTACTTCATGGGCAGCCAAACTCCCTCTTGTCCCTGTGCAGTTCGTGGTAAACAATCAGCCACTTTTACATTTGTATTTCTGCAAGACCTTGCGCCTACAATATCTGGTCACTGTCCTTTACAGAATCAGTATTGCCTGTTTCCATAAAGCAAGCATCGGTAGTGGAAGACAATATCGCTACTTCTAAGGTATCGAATTGGAATTTGTAAAGTCATACACCTAGGTCAGGTGATCCTCCTTGAATCCTAAGACCGGGGGTCATCATGACCCACAGGAAAGCTCTTGTGTGGCCAGGAAGGGTGCTGGCTTCCATAGCAAAGTACCAGCTTCTCAGCACTGCTCAGCCCTCCATCTGTGAGCTGGACCAGAAGGAGTGAGGAAAATTCAGGTAGTTACATGGTTCAAACTGGACTCAGTCTCTCCCAGGCCTGGAGTGAACAGGAATTGCTGAAACCTACCACACAAAGAAACTGATTCAAGCTCTATTCTGCTAGTCACATGGACTTTACCTATCAATGGAACCTGTTATGGAGAGGAACTAGGACTGGCACGAGCAAAGCCTCATTTTCAAACAGGATGTTTACTTGAATAATACGAAAATTTGCTCTATGGAACCAAAATAAAGAGAGCAGGCAACAGATTGTGGTGCTGGCTAAATCATCAGGTTTTGAATCCCTAACTGGATAAAAAGTCCTTTAGTTTCTACCATGATGTCAGTCTAACAAGATGGATAGCTCACCACCAGTGAGCATGTTAGAAGCAGAGGAACTTAGCTTCCACCCCGCTTTTACTGAAACAGAATCTACTGTTAGCAAGATTCCCAGGGGTTTACAGCAAGCTAAGTTTTGAGAAGGGACCCCGTTAATAAATATCAAATCCATTCCTTCATGCAATTTACCACCTAGTGTTAATATGAGCAAGAAACCAAACTGTAATAGTGGTTTTAAGAGTATTCAACATTTTTGAGCAATGACCAATTATTAGATACATTGCTGAGTCTTAAATTTGTGTTCTTTGTGTTAACCCATTTAGTGCTCATGACAAACAAATGGAAGAATACTATGAACTCATTTTTTTTCAGTGAATGAAGCACTACAATTTAAGTTTAACTGAAGTCATAGTGTTAGATTTCCATTGCAGTGATGAAGTTTCAGAGATTAAAAAAAATTACTTAAAAGGATAAACGAATTCTTTATTTTGGCTCACAGTTTCAGATGTGTCAGTCCATGGTCAGTTAGCTCCATACTTTTCAACCTTCAGTGAAACAGGACATCATGGTGGGGAAGATGTAGTAAAACAAAGCTGTTCATCTCATGGCTGCCCAGAAGTAAAGAGAATGGAAAGAACTGGGCTTTCAATACTCCTTTCAGGGCACGCGTTTAGTAACCTAACTACCTTCTTTTAGGTCCAGCTCCTAAAAGTTCCCCCACCTCCCTGTGACACTAGCATCTGGACACCAATCCTTTTATACATGGGACTCCGGAGGGTCATTTTTGAGCCAAACCATAATAATTGGCAACTGACATTGTGGACATTTGAACTGAGAACAACTAATATTCGAAGCCACATCCTTCAAGACTACATTTCATTGATACTATTTCAGAGTAGAGATGTGAGAACGTTGTAGAAATGAGTAACTCAGGCTTTTGAGAAAAGTGATGACTGAGCTGAGATGCCTGAGTGAGGAAGAACTGGTCAAGGCAGTGGTGCCTGCTAGACAAGATTTGAACATTCACTTTGCCCTACTGACCTGGCTTGACTTGTTTTGTAGCATATCCCTAGCCACCCAAATGTCATGGTTGCTGCTTCCCTCTGCTCCTCTTGGCTTATTGCATGTAATGAGCAGGACTACCCTTCTGCAGATTTGTGGCTCTGTCCTTCTATGGGGATCCTGCAAGATGTCTGTTCCCATCATTAGAGCAACGATTTAATAGTCTCTAAACATATTGCATCCTTCTCTGTAAGCTTTCAGTTTTCATTCTTGCAATAATTCATACCTTGAACAAAAGAACTCTCTCAACTTTAGTGTCTGTCTAATAAACAACATCTATCTACAGTGGTCAGTGGTATGCATCGGCCATTCCTTTGGATTCATACAGTGTCCTTCTGAATTGTCTTTTGTGGAGTAATTCCAAATGATAAAAGTCAATAAAGACATTTTGTGATACTGATCCCTGAAAAAGGATTTTGTGTTGAAAGAACGGGAAAAGTAAGCTATTTTCATGACTCAGGACCTCTGCCACACTGGTTCTGAGCCTTGTCCTTTCCACTGGCTTTCTTTTGACAAGCTTGACTTGTCTGGCATGAACATTTTTTTTTTTTTTTTTTTTTTTTTTTTTGGCACCGGGGATCAAACTCACAGCCTCACGCCTGCCAGGGCAGGCGCTTAGGCCACTGAGCCAAACTCCCGGCCCTGGTTTTTTGAGGCAGGGTCGCACTATGTAGCTCAGGCCAGTCTTGTGCTCACGTTGTAGCCAAAGCGGGCCTTGAACTCACAACGCTCCACCTACCTCAGCCTCCCGAGTGCTGGGATTAAAGGTGTGCGCCACCACGCCTGGCTTGGCATGAACATTTTAAGGTTATCGCCCTTTAGATAATTCATCTCTGGAAGTTTAATTTGTCAACCCAGATCAAGGGAATCCAGTTAAATTGGCTATAAAGTCTTCAGAACTCAAACAGCAAATTATACAGGATATGTAATATGCTAAACACCTTGGCAGGCACCTAATAAGGGCTCAGTGAATGAAAGCTGGGACTGTGTTTTCTCTTCTTTATTCTAAAAAGACAGAATCAACTCATGGTTATTGGTGCCAGCATCTGAAAGAACAAACAGCCTCCAAGTGATTGCTCTTTGGGTTTGAACTGTAATATATTAGTATATTTCTCTGTTACAAGTTTACTGGTTCACATTTGGAATAAAATTGGCTTTCTCAATCCTAATAGGAGTAGGGCATCTAACCTGCTGGTAACAGCTGGAAATTCATTTCATGTCTGGGTGACTAGATTAGCCAGTAAATATTGACAAGGCAATTAGATATATAATTCTTAATATACATAATAATTGAGAGATATCTAATTCATGTTAGTGTCTGAATATAGAAACAAAGCCAAAAACCCCAGAAGGATGTACAGATCAATGTTTTTGATGTCTGGATAGGGAGACTTTGCAGTAATGTATGATAAGGAAATCCCGAGCAGGTGAATTCTAGTCTCATACAGACCTTCTTTAGAAAGCCAAACCTGTCCCTTGAACTGTAAAAACTTGATTAACTAGATAGTTCTTCTACACCCATTTCTTTGTTAGAAAAATGGGCACAATCATAATATTTACTTGATGAAGTTGTTCTTCGATTAAAAGAGATAAAGCACATAAATTATTGAACATGATATTCCAAGTGAAAAAATTAATAAATCTTCTCACTATCTCTGTACTACTTTATGAAAGGGAAAATATCTACATATCACAAACTGTCAAGCATAAAAATTATAAAGCAATTGTTGACAAAGAAAAATAATAATCTGTATGATAGGCAATGGGTGAATACTCCTAATTGCTAATATTTCTTACAAATAAGCAAAACAAATAGGAAAAAAAGACTATAGAAATTTACAAACTTTAGCAAGCCCCCCACCCCAAAATCCTGCATTAAAGTGCCAGTGAACTGGGGCTACAGCTCAGTGGTGCAGCACCTGTTGGCAAGCGCAAGGCCCTGAGTTCAAGTCCTGGTACCAAACAAATGAACAGTGCCAATCAATACATGTAAAGCTAGTAAAATGTATGAGTAACAACACAAGCACAAATTATAAAATACCTCTTTCCCTTAATTTGACAAAAATATTGTGTAGAGTATGAAGAAAGAAGCAGTCCTACAAAGCATGGCAAGGTCTAGAGGGTACATTGTTTTCCAGGGTAATTTGCAAAGATTTCTGTCAAAATTCTTAGAAATATTTATACTGTTTAGCTTTCAATCCTCCATCCAAGTTCTAATCAGAAAGAATTCATCAAGGATGAGTCCAATACTTAGAAACAAAGATTTTTACCTAAGCAATATTCTCAATTATGAAAATGTTGAGACAAGCTGCATATCTAATATTACAGAATTAATTCAATAATTTATGTGAAAACAATACTTTTTTATTTAAGAGAAAATGGACAGAATAGAAAAACAAAAAGCAAAAGAGACAAACAAGCAACAACAAATCCAATACAATAACATTATAGGTTTACAAAGTGAGATGATTGGAATTTGACAGTGGTTGTAATATTGCATATTGTTACCTTCAAAGGGGTTGTTTAGATTAACATATATAGACATGTAAAATTGATCTAATCATATGAGCATTAACTGTTCTTTTTCAATAACTAATGCATTTGGTAGTATAGTCATTTTAAATATCTTATGTATACCTATATACAAATTTATGACTTTTTCCTTATCCCTTCCTTCTTTCCTCCTTTCCCCTTATAATACCTCTTGTTATCTTCAAAATAACTGCCCATACCATCAGGCACAATGCAATCAAACAAAATAGTACAGGATAAAACCAATGAAAAACAAAACAGTGGAAACAATACACAGTAAAACAACACTGATTACTATAATGCCTCATGTTATCGTCTAAGCAGTTGCTTATGTCATCAGTCATAATACAATCAAACAAACCAAAATAGGATAAAATCACTCAAACCAAAACAATGAAAGCAATATAGGCTTTCAAAACAAGGTGATCAATTATCAATAATGGCTACCATAATGTGTTTTGTTATCTTTGAAATAGCTGTCTATACCATCAAATGTAATAAAATTAGGCAAACTGAAATAGAATAAGTTCAAACTAACCAGGTCAATGAAAACAATACAGGACTCAAATTCTGGTGATAGATTAACAATGGCCACTGCCTTCCCTTTTTAGACACTTCCTCCCCTTTCATTTTTACAATATGTATTGTGTATTTTGAATCCTACTAACTCCTTCAGTTTTTTTGTACTAGGGAGATGACATGATGCTCACCCATGTGGCTCTGGGCATTTCATCCATGAGTATGATCTAAAGCTGTATCCATTTACCTACAAGAGGCTTGAGGTTATTTTTCTTTATAGCTGAGTAGCTTTCCATTGGATAAAATTACCATATCTTTCTTGTCCACTATGTAGCTAATGGGCAAGCTACCCCCACTTCTTTCTGGTTCCCTGTCACATACAGCATTGTTCTCTCTTCTTTGACTTTCAGTCTATGAACCCCTTTCGAGTTTAATGTGTTTCTTGTATAATGCATATCAGTGGATCCTGTCTCCTGATCCACTCGACCTGTGTTTCTTTCCACTGGTGGACTGAGGCCATCTATGTTAATGGTTAAGGCCAACATGCACTGCCTCGTCTCTGCCCTGACACTTTCCTGCAGTTGGCTCCCCACTTTTCCTCTCTACTCAGTTGTCTGCCCTGCTCAGTGATATCCCTCTGCCACTGTTTCTGGAACTGTGGTCTTTTTTATCTCTCTCTAGAATCTCCTTCAGTATTCTCTGTAGGGTTGGCTTGGTGGTCATAAATTCCTTTAGTTGTTTTTTGTCGTGGAAGTATCTTGTTTCTCAGGGCCTTGCGCTTGCCGACAGGTGCTGCACCACTGAGCTGTAGCCCCAGTTCATTGGCACTTTAATGCAGGATTTTGGGGTGGGGGGCTTGCTAAAGTTGTTTGTAAATTTCTATTTTGAAAGATAATTTTGCAGGGCACATCAGTCTGGGTTGGAAGTTGTTTTCTTTCAGGGCTTGAAATACTTCACTGCAAGCTCTTCTTCACCTGATGTTTTGTGTTGAGAAGTCTGTTGTGATTCTGATGGGTTTTCATTTGTAGGTGATCTGTTTCTTTTCTCTAACAGCTTTTAATATTCTGTTCTTGTGTTGAATTTCTGGGATCTTGATTATTATATGTCTGGGTGCAGATTTATTTTGGTTATGGTTAGCTGGAGTTCTATATGCTTCATTTATCTGAAAGTCACTTCCTTTTCCCAAGCTTGGGAAGTTTTCTGAGATTATTTCTGTAAATAGGCTTTTAATTTCATTTGTACTGACCTCTGGTCTTTCATTCACACCTTTTATTCTTAAGTTATGTTTCTTTGGGTAGTCTGGCAGCTGTTGTATTGTTACCTCCAGGTTCCTTGTTATTTTTAAGAGATCTTTCCTTTCACGATCATAAGCTGAAAACCTGTCTTCAAGGTTTGAAAGTCTATCTTTAGTTTCTTTCAAGTGGTTTTGCCAACTGTCATTGGAGTTTTTGACTTCCTGGTTATCTCTTTGAATCTGTTTCATGTATTCTAAATCTTTTTTGTATTGTTCATTCAAGGTTTCCCTTGTTTTCCTATGCTCTTTTCATCTACGTCTCCTTTAGAGTTGCCTAGCAGTTCTTTTATTATGTTTTTCATTTCTTCTTTTAGTTGAGTTAGTATTTCTGTTCTAATTTCTTTTAGAGCCTCTTGAAGTTGTATCTTTACTTCAGTTGCCACCACCTCAGAAACTTCAGTTGTGGGACTCCCAATCTCCTCTGCGTTTGTGTCTCCTGGACTTGCTCTGTTTGGATTGGAGGCCAGAGACTGCCTTTTGCATCTCTGTCTTGACATATTCCTGGGTTCTTCTGGGCAAATGGGTACTGGGGGCCCAGGCACTCCTCTCATTGGTTGCAATTTCTTTGAGGTGAGATTGGTTCTTCTAGCCAGTGCTGATTATGGATATCTGATGGTGGCATTGCGTGTGCTGGCGCAGGGCTGTTTGCTGCCTTTCTCCTGCCTGCTTTGGCTCCCTGGTGGCTGGTACAGTGCACGCATGGTCAGGGCCACCACCTGTGAGCCTTGGTCAGTGGGCCAGTCACCCACGGACTCTCCACTGCCACCCCTGGAGCGTGCACAGAGCCACTATCTCCAGACTGAGCTGGTCACCCACAGGGACCCTCCGAGGTGGCCCCCAGGATGCGTGCAGGGGACAGGGTTCAGTCTGAGCAACCTCCACGGGTCTGCGCCCAGCTAGGAGTCCCCAGCCCAACTTCAAGATGTCTCCCAGCCAATCTTTTTCTCTGGCAGGAGGGTGAACCCTCTGTATACTCACTGTCAGCCAGTTCTGTTCTCCAGGTCTGCTCCCCCTGTCCACTGCCACTCTCCTCCAATGCTGCCTCTCTTGGCAGAGGCCTCCAGGGTCACCACTGCAGCCGTGGCACCTTGATCGTGTGTCCCCAGGTTCCACACAGTGGGTCTGGCTCTGGGAAGAGGCACCGCCAGCTACCACCTTCTTTGTTTAAGTGTTTCTTTTTACTCTTTCTGTGGGCTTCAGTTCTCACTTTAGATTCTTCCTGTGTCCAGAGGACCCACTTCCTTCCTTCTTGTCTTCCCCACATTGCTATATTCCGGCATCTGGACTGTATCTCTCAGGGAGGCTGTCTACTCTGCTGCTTACTGTTCTGCCATCTTGTTCTTCTCCTGAGAATATATCAAAACAATACTTTTTATATAATTTTAGTAGCATGATAAAAATATATATATTTAGTTATACTTCTAATAAATTATAGAGCAATACATAATTTTTTAATTAAAAAAAGAAAATATAAACAATTATCACCAATTTGTTTTTGTTTTTGTTTTTTGGTACTGAGAATCAAACTCATGACCTCATGCTTACCAGACAGGTACTGTGCTGCTGGCTATAATCCCAGCCCCTGTATTACCAAATTTTAATGAACAAAATTTATAAAAATACTGACTTTATGATGGTAAAATTTCAGATTACTTTCAATACATTTTCTTTATGTGAGTTTTCTTCTATAGGCTTTCCACTTTTATACTTTTAAATTTTACTCAATAAATGTTTTAAATCAAATTGTATGTTTAAAACTTATAGAATAAATATTTGTGTCCTATAGAAACTCTTGTGGAGAAGAAAGAAATGATTGTGAGTTACTTCTTGATAAGAGAACATTGATCTCAAAGGGAATTTAGTAGTATTGAACTCACCAACACCAATATTCTGTTTGAAACACTTTCAGGAGTAGGCCATAGGGAAGATGTGTTGCAAGATTTCCATGCCTTGCAAGTTTTTGATGTCTTTCCCATCTGGTGGGAACCTCCTAACCACCAGAAGCATTACAGAATCACATAAACTTAGATTTGGAAAGTATCTGAGATTGACCTATTTATCATCAGTTTTAGGATCAGAAATTTATTTTTATAAGTTCACTTTCTTCATCTGAAACTGCTCCTACTCCCTACACTGTAGTACATGGAAGTTAGGAAATGCTTCTGGATGACTTGAAAGATTTCTTTCTCTAATGACATCTGTCTCTTAAATGTCTTTTTCCCAATTTAACAATGCAAATGTTTTATTTTCTTAGTTCCTGGTCTTTAATGGTGCTTTCTTAAAACATTGTACTTATGAATCATCAGCTGGTTTTTCTTTGGTCAGAAATATGAAGGAAATGGCAGCTGACATACTGATTTTATCAAGCAACCCATCCATCAAGGGTCCCACTGTGGCCTGTCACTTTGGAAGCACATAATAGTTGACTATGGGTATTAATACCAAGCTACTGGCTGAAGATAAATATTACTGATCTTTAACTTATAGATGGTAATTGGACATGGCTTTAATTTTTAGTTGTATTACAGTAAGAACATTGAATGTGAAATCTACCTGCAAGAGACTTTTAAGTGTGCCAAACAGTGCAATTAACTATAGGAACAATGTCATATAGAAACTTTCTAGAATTTTTTCCTCTCGTGCTATGGAAACATTATTCTTACTTCACTAGCAACTTCTATGTTTCCATCCTTCTTGATCCTGGCCACCATTTTACTCTTTACTTATGTAAGTTTGATGATTTTAGTATTTCATGTAAGTGTAATCATGCAATAATTTTGTATGGTTATAGAAAACAAATGCCCAAGGAAACTAAATACCAGAAAAATCAAAAGTTTGGAAATATGTGTTTTCTATACCACTTGTTTCACTTTAACCAGAGAGACACAAATTGAGCTTTATATGTCACATTTTCCAATTTTCTACTTTAAACAAGCATTGTCACCTGTGGTTCTTGGTTTTTGTTCTGTTTTGATTTTTTTCTTTTGTCATTTTTAACTTGTAAAATATTTATATGTTGTGTCTTTACTTTGTTGTAGGTCCTTCCCCAACAAAGTCTTGTGATTTATTATAAATTGTTCAGTTTTCAGTGTGGTGCCATACCTGTAACGGACACCTAGGAACTGGTTGTGGGTTGATTAAATTGGTGAATTCCATACGATGTGTTCAGATTCCTAGCACATCTGAAATAGTGTCTCCAGGCTGGGCTCAAACTTGTGATCTCCCATTTCAGTTTTGCAGAATGCTAGCATTACAGGCATGCACTATCACATCCAGTCAAGGTTTTATCTTCTGGTTAATTTTTTTAACTGAAACTGTAAGAGAAATTTTTACCCATATGTCTGCCAATGTTCTTTACCTCCAAAGTTATAATGTGGGAATAATTGAATATTATCACTAAAGGTAAATAAATATATTGGAAAGATCTTATGAGATAGAAGAAACAATAGGTTATAACTGTAGTCAATTATTTGTTGGTGGTAGATAAAACATGAGAATACTATCACAGTAATAGCCTAAATATTCAATCATGAGAAACACTCAGAAAAAATTCATTATAAGAATTGTGCATGAAACAGAGGACTAAAACAATGGATTGATCTTTAACAAACAAGGAAGTTTTTCAAAAAAGGGTTGCCATCATAGACTGACACCTTTTTATATGAATCAAAAATAAAAATAATGCTGAGTGTGGTGGCTCATGGCTGTAATCCCAGCACTCAGGAGGCTGAGGCAGGAGGATCATTTTGAGTTTGAAATCAGCCTGGGTTACAAAGTGAGCTCAAGGCCAGCCTGAACTGTATAATAAGACCCTGTCTCAAAAAACCAAAAAAAAAAAAAATTTTTAAAAATAGTTCTGTCCAACTGTGGAAATGATAAATTATGGAGGTGATGTTATACCAGTTATCTGAATTGGATCATTATATATTGTTTATATGTATTAAAATATCAGTACGTATAAATACTGTACCACATAAGAATAATTAGTCCATATCACTTAAAATTTTTTAAAATACTAAAAAAACTAAAAATATATTTCTTTAATAATTTATTGGAGTGTGATACCCTAATGCATTTAGTTATTTGTGAAATTAGTATCCTTGACAAGTGCCCCTTGATCTCCTCAGGTGCAGTGGAATGCTTTTCATATATTCTCTTTTATAGTAAAGAATATGACACTCAGTGCCACTGACTGATGTAAAAACAAGGATCTGCACTATATTTAAATGAAGTGGGTTAAATTATCCATCTCAAAGGAGCTGTGTTACTTAGCTGTGTTTCATTTCTATTCATTTTTACTATTAATGTTTTCTGCATATACTATCTTGTTAAACTCATATGTTTTCCAAATATTAAATTTCTATCTCTCAAAGTATTGGTGAGTTACCATTATGTTTATTTTTATCAGTCAAACTGAAGCCATTGGAAAAGAAGAGAATATATATCGCTGCATTTCAGAGTGGCAAGGAGGAGACGCAAGGGCCTGAAGTCCCCACTGGTGCTGCAGGACATCACATTACCTGGCTTGGGCACATTTTTAATGACAAAGAAGCCCCATACAAAAATATACACTGAAAGGAGGCATTAAAGCGTATCTGGGTAGAGAGATTCATCATCAAAATCAACCCTGTAATCCTCTGATTCAACCAACATTTATTGATTACACGTATTGATGACCTCCTACCTAGCTAATTTTTTGTTTGATGTAGCAACAGAAAGCAGGTGATCAAACAAATCTTATGTACTCCATGAATGTCAAAAGATATTTAAAAATATATTACAGAGGTGGACCACAGAGAATGTTTTGTGTATATTTTAAGATAAGACAAAATGTAGCTGAATCTAAAGAGCAGTCCTGCGCTTCTCTAAGGAAAGGGCACTGCTGGAGTAGCCCTAATGAAGGCTGTTCTCTAACAAATGGGGCGATGATTCCTGTCCGATTCGAGAGAAGAGAATCCATCAGGTAGTTAACAAAGAGGGGCGGGGGCATGAAGGTATCATTCTTCTCATAGATGTAAAACAACACCACAAAGATACTCTGATTCCATAATAGCATTCACCAATTTTTACTTTCAGATTTCTTTCTTTGACTCTTCCATCTCAACCATGGTTTGTATCATTCATCTCCAAACTAGATAAGGACTCACTGACCGTTGTGAATTAACCACCATCTATGATGTGTGCTCGAAGGCCCTGGCAGCCTCTTTCAGGAGGCCCATAAAGTCTTCTCCTTCCCAACTGTTGTGAGGCTATATTTTCTTCATGTTTCAGATAAAGCAACATGCCAACACAGATTGAATGTAGTAGCAAATATACAACTCCAGTCTCCCAAACCTGGCATAAAGGAAATTTCTACTATGTAAAAACATTGCTATTCTTTTCACCAAAGTTGTTTTTCTTGTGGAAAATTGTTACTTTATATTAAAAAGGTAATTAAAGATTGATAAGACATACATATTGCAAGCTCAGCCATGCATTCTTAAAAATTTTTATAGGCATTCTGTTTTCTTCAACAGATACTTCTGGGTGAGATTCTCCCTTAAATCCACAAGTTATTACTGTACAGACTGGAAATGTCGAAGTCTGAATTGGCCAACAACTATTCTTGAGGATCGAGGTGGTTTAATGTGCATCCTAGAGAAAAGCTCTACTAGAATTTGGTGTTAATACCAGCAGAGCATGGGGCCCAACACAGCTGCATAAGCACATGCTGAACCAATTTGGGAAAATAATTCCTTACATAATGCCATAAATCTTGTGTGTATAAGGAAGGTCTTTAGAGATAACAGTAGAGCTACAGCTGTCTGAATCTTGGAGTTGCTGGATCATTTTATCAGAGAACTAAAGTTGCTACTGTGATCTGAGAATAAGAATGTGTAGTTTCAGAATGTTCTGATGTCGTCTGTCACCTGAGCTCACTGGGGTTGGGAAGTGTCTTGCAGTGAAGCTGGTTTCCTGATTCATGGGTTTGAAGCAGACGAACTCGGGGCACTAAGGGATGAGGAGACAGTCACTCCATTCATTTCTGTGTGCCTCCATTGAAGATATCTCTAGGAAACTCACTGGCTCAGACAATCAGAAGACTCAAGAAACTCAATGATATAGAAAATTTAATTTGAATAACACCCTCTCATAAGCCAATGTACTCAAATTTTATGTACTTTGATTTGTTTGTTCCATCACGTCCCTCTGAATAAAAGAACTCATGTATCCACCCAAAATTTGTTCAGAATTTCCTCCTCCTCCTCCTCCTCCTCCTTTTTCTTCTTCTTTTTTTTTTGTGGCACCAGGGGTCAAACTTACAACCCAACCTTGTGCCAGCCAGACAGGCTCTTAAGCCACTGAACCAAACTCCTGGCCCTTGTTCAGAATTTTCTTGACCTCTCAATTTTTAAGTAGTAGTCAGTTACTTCCAGGGTTTTCCCTTGTTTTCCCTTACAGAATGCTGTTGTCAGATTTCCTGATAATCATGAAAAAGAGGAAGGTGAGGTAGTGGTCTACCTGTTGCATCTGTGTTTGCTTCTGGAGAGGGCCTTGAGTAACCTCAGGCCACATTTGCTCTAAAGGGAAGTCACCATCCTCCAGGTGACGCTCCTCCTTTCGATACCATCAAGTACTGTTTCTGCTGTGGGAAGTACTCTCACTTGTTTCTTAGGATGGAATAAACGTCATTTCTGAAATTGTGCCTAACGGCATTCTAAAACCCCTTGATTCAGCAGTGGTAGGGATACATTATTTATTTCTGTATATGTAAGAAATAAGCAAATTGTTTTAATGTCATGTGTAGAAATCTCAATTCTTTATCATAAAAAATAACCTAAATAAAACCAGAGATGTGGTCAATATTATATAAACTAATCCTGAAATTATAGGCTGTTCTATACTGATTCTGTAGACTTTTGAACACCACATTGAACTTGCTAGTATGGATTTGGATGAAGGATTTTTTTTTCTTCCCAAATATAATCATTAACTTAATCTAGCCATATAGCTACCTATTTTCATCTTTTTCCTCTGTCATCAACATAGGCCACAAAGTTTTTTGGGGAGTGTAAATATGCAACAGATATCAAAAGCATAAATTCATTTATTATTTATTCATACAACTATTTATGTATCTTTCATGCTTATGGTACTACACTAAATACTAGGAATGTAGCAAGGAACAAGTCAAATACGATTTACATTTTTAGAAGTGAAGCTTTTTGTTTGCGTGGGAAAACAAACTTACAATAAATCTTAGTGTACATTTTAGTTGTTGGGGCTTGAATAAAATTTACGGAAATGCAAAATCAGATTTAGCAACCTTTGCCTAGGAGCACAGGGAATGCGGAAAGCTAGGGAAAAGGTTACTTAGCAAGAAGTTTGTAGATAAGTATGTATCAGGAAATAGTTTAACTGGTAAAGTACCTCAGAGATAAAAGTAGAACCCTTCATTAGTGCAAATAGCGCTTTTCAGAACTTTCTCAGTATTCCCCATTTCTTCTCCCATATTTCACTTTTCTGATTGTACCTAACAAACTACACAAGTTATTTCAAATTACAGTAACTGGCATTTTAATAATACAAAATCAAGTGCTAAATCAGAACTCATCAAGGTCTAGAAGTTGTGATGAACTTTGGTTTATGTTGACCTAGTACATTCATTCCAGCATGGGAATTAAATTTAACTAACTTCCATTTTACACACACAAAAATTGACCAGTAAGGAAGCTATGCTATGTCACCAGGGTCATATAATTAGTGAGTATTGAATCCAGGAACTGAGTATAGAAGATCTGCTTTTAAAGCTGGCACTGGTACGCTGCTTCTTGTATACACGTCAATCTCAGCTTTGGTATTTCAATCATGGGGTTCTGTCTTCAACTCGAAGTTGTCAAAAGTAATTTACTACTCAGAATAATATTTGAAGAGTTCCATATCACTTTTTAATTGTTAGAGTGAACTGAGTATCAGATGTTTAATATCACTTGTATTCTGATAAGATTTTGTCAAGTATCTTTCAAGTTTGGAGTCCTAGCTTCAGGGACATCTAGTTTTTGTGAACACTATCTGTCCTGGCCATTTTAGTAAAAGTATGATTAAATTATAATGCTTAAATCTAATGAAAGCAGATGGCAATTATTGAACTCCAAGGTGACAAATTTTGTAGATGTGTGTGGAAAGTTGCATGACAATTCTGTAATGAGATTGAGTCTGAAGACGACATGGGGAATCATACGTTGTATTGTATAATTAAATACTGTGTATGGTGATGGACAGAAAGGTGAGTAGACTTCACTTGCGTTACGTAAGTATCAGCAATTTTCTTTCCGCTTGCACTGTGTTTACGGGAGTTTTACTAAATTGAGCCCATACTGACGAATTCCACTATGAACACGGAAAATAGAAATCTACAATCCATCATTCCAGATAAAGTAGGACGACACAAACACGAATGCACATAGGATATAGACATATGAATGTATAGACTTTAGTTCTAGACTGGTCTGAACAAGTAAAATCAAAGATACTCTTCTAAATGAAGTGGAACATAGTATTTTGAGAGGTCACATTGCCTTGCTCAAGATCACACTATTATTGACTTAAATTACTTTACTTGAACTAATAATATCATGAATAATAAGAATGTACTTGCAGTATACTTTTGGATAAGCACTAGACACTGTGAAAAACGTTTTACACACACCTAAAATTTTTCCTGATACTCTGACTTGTATACAAAGGACAAAAGCGAAGAGAGCTGATGCTACCATTTATATCATAATGTTGTATTTCTGTTGTTAGGCAGAGAACATAATGCAAGATCATTTATCAAATGCATGAAAGAAAATGTAAAGCACCTTGCAAAAGGATTGGTGCCACTTGTTAGACCTCAGATGTGATAAGCTGTCATTCAATCCTCATAAGACTATAAAACTCATAGTGTACATAACGATCTTCCCAGTACCAGGTATTGTACAGGCCTTCAAAGATGCCTCATCTTCCTTTTGAAAGGCCTACAGATTTAGATTTTGTCCTACTTCAATATGTGTTACTCTGTTCATATCTTTATTAAATGATTTATCATGTCAAAAATTGTAGTAGGCAATAAAAATAAATGACAGAATGTTGATAATGATGAACAACCTTGTTTATTGTTTCAGCATTTCCATTAGTACATCAAGGGACACAAAGCATTATAGAAATGCTTGGAAAACTGGGAAAAAATATGCCAACAAGGCTCTCAATATCATAGCAGTGTGGAGGAAGGAGAGATGATGTCTAGTTTGAGAGGTCTGGTGTGGTGAGTGATGGGAGAAAATGGCTTTATGAAGAATGTGCCATCTAAAGATGAAGTAGAAAAATGAGAAGCAAAGAGACTAGAAGGCATGAAGGGAGAGCGTGATAAAATTACCAAAGACTCAAAGACGAACGATACATCTAGGAATACATGTGAAGAAAAGTAACTGCAGTGCTAAGTTTATATGGATGTGGTTTAGAAGAGAAGGCCAGAAAGTTATCCTGATGCTGAACTCTAGAGACTGAACAGTAGGACAAAATCTTTCTACATAATCAGTCTTGCAAAGGGGAGGCTAGCAAAGTTAAGTAGCTGTCAGAACTCAAGCTCTCTGCCTCTATTTTCAGTAAACTTTCAAATAAAATTGAAACATAGCACATATATATACTAATGAATTTTGATAAATTTTCACCAACTAGTATATCCCCATCCTACCATACAGGGCAAGAAGTTTTGCGAGTGCCATGGGAGCCCTGACTCATACTATCACCGCCTCACCTTCTTGCCCAATTTCTGATGTTTTTCAAACTTGTATAAGTGAAATCAGACAGTATATCTCACTTCTAACCACTTTCACTCAACTGTACACTTGCTAGATTTATCTATTTTGTTGGTAGGCCTATGGTTCATTTGCTTTAGTTGAATTATATAAATGTACATTTATACTGCTTTTTTTTTTTTTTTTTTTTTTTTGGCACTGGAGAGCAAACTGACAACCTTGCGCCTACGCCGCTGAGCTAAATCCCCGGCCCTATTTTTTAAGACGGGGCCTCACTATGCAGTTCAGGCTGGCCTCAAACTCACTTTGTAGCCCGGATTGGTCTCAAACTCACAACGATCCTCCTGCCTCAGCCTCCCAAGTGCTGGGATTAAAGGCGTGCGACACCACGCCTGGCTGCATCTGCGCTGTTGATACGCATTTTATTGATTTTTACTTTAGGCTGGTGCAAAATATTCAGACTCACTGCATATTCTAAGAACCCCCATTGTAATTTTTAATTAGTGTGGTATGGTGTCTATTTTTGTCTCATTGCTGATATCAGAGTAAAAACATTCAATATTTTTGACATGATTATGTATTATTTTATATTTACATATGCAATTTTGTATTGCTAATTTTTAAAAATTATACTGTATTAGGTTGAAGAAATTCTCTTCTACTCCTGGTTTGCTGAGAGCTTCTCTTATAAGTCAGGCTTGAACTTTGTCAACTATTTTATTTGCAAATGCTGGAACAATCATATGATTTTTCTTCTTTAGTCTTTTATTGCAGTGAGTTGCATTGGTTGAACATTTAGTATTCTAGTAAATTTGTATTCCTGGGAGATTCATGATTTAGTGCCCTTGCGTATATTATGGGATTTTGTTAGGGGTTTACTTCCATGTGAGGATATCTGCTTTATTAAACAAGTCAGAAAATCTTATTCCCTTAACTATCACAACTGCCCTGTAAAACAATTTCTTGGCAGGATTATTTCCACATCTGTGAGTCCTTCAGGTTCAAATGCTATGATCTAATAGGCAAGTTTATCAGAAGTTTAGTTGAACATACACTTGTCTGTCCTTTGCTGTGCCCCAGCCTTAGGAATGTGTCCCTTGTATAAACTGTCCTCTCTCAGAACAAGACATCACAGTGTAGTGAGTTGTTTTAAACTGTGTCTTACTCAGATCTTCAATGGCTTTAAAGAAGAGAGTAATTTTCTGGGTTTGGTTGATTTTCTGACAGTTTGGTGGAAACTAAGATCTTCTCTATCCTCCTGCATCTTAATCAGAAAGTTTCCTTTCACTGAGTTTTTCATTTCAGTTGTTATACTTTTTCACTTCCTTTTGCATAGATTTTGTAGTTTCCAGTTCTCTGCCAATATTCTCTCCATGTCGTCATTATTTTTTGACTGTATTAATTGCAGTTGTTTTAAAACACTTTGACAACTCCAGTATTTGGGTCCCCTTTGATTCTACTCTACTGTGTTTTCACATGTTCTTGGTATACCACATTCTTTTACATGCTTGCTGTGGCGATTGCTGAGCTGTGATTTCTTAGTATCAAACACACCACTCTATATCGCGCTGTAAAAATCCTGTCATTGGCCAGCTGGCTTTCCGTGGGGCTCTGCCAATGAAAGACACTAGAGGGAGCCTGGCAGGTTGGAAGAGGAGGAAGTGACTTTCTTTCCTTCTTTATGGGTATCATCTCTGCGAGGTTGCTTTACTCCAGAGGGGCGTTTGTCAAAGGAGTAGCAACTGATCACAGTTTTCAGACTTTCAGTCCCAGAGCATCCTAACGCGACTCCTCGGAAGCCCCAGCACTAACCAAGTGCTACTGTTTCCCAGGAAGCCTGGGTTAAGGCGCTCAAGTGCCCTCTTCAAACTCAGGCACCACTAAGATGTCCCAGACTCTGTTTCAGTTTTTAGTCTCTAACAGATCTCCCCTCTGGTCATTGTTTAAATATTTTCTACTTACTTTTTTCTCAGTTGCAGGTGAACTAGCTGCTTCTGCTTTTCCTAACTTTATGATACATTTTTCCATTTTTAGTTCCTTAGTTTCCAGTGAAAAGTTCTTGATGTTAAATTATTTCTCCTGAAATACATTATATGGTTTCTGTTTCCTAACTGGGCTCTGATAGGTCTTGCTATATTTTTAATGGATCCTTGACATACTTTGTTATATAGTGTAGAGGTTAAAGAAAAAAGCCCAAGGAGGCCTGTGCTACAGGAAGTACTTTCATCCGATTATGATTTGAACTCTGTCAAGGCTGAACTTGAGCGTTTGTGGAGCCTCGTCTGTGTTTAGTTAACACTGGTTTCCAATGCCACCTCTCAGGGTCCCAGTTAAACCCCATTTGTGAGCAGGAGCCCCACTTTTCTGATGGTTCCTGCACTCTGCTTCTCCTCCCAGACCTGTGTAACTGTCTGTATCCTCAGCTCCTTCTCATGCACAGACCTGCAGCCTCCCAGCTATTGTTTTAAAATTAGCAAATGCTCCCAAAGCATCAAAGGTTAATCTCATAATTTTGAACTTCTCTGCTTTCTGGAATGCTCATGCTGGAAGCTTTCACTTCCATTGAAGTTTTCTATGACTATAAAATGGTTTTTGAAATGTTTTTGTACAGATCTTTCACTTTTTTCTCAGTTGTAAGTTTAGACCAGAACAAGCCAGCATCCCTCTCTCTATCACAATGCCAAAGAGAAATTCTGTCAGTCCTATTTTCTTGCAATTGTTCTCTCTGTCCCTCTTTAATGTGACTTTATTCCTTAACAATGCAGTGAGATGAAATTTCAGGACTTATCTCCAAACTCTTTTATGATTTCCTGGTCTTTCATTCCACTTCCATTCTTTTGAAAGAAAGTAAGTGGAAATTCTACCCAAGTGTCAGATTCCATACAAACCGATGCTAGAGTGCAGGGGGTCAAGAATGCGTGTTGTCTGTACTCCAGAATCAAAGAGTTACCAGGCATCAAAACAAAAGGCAGAAGTTTGATTTATTTGTTTTTACATTTAGCATAATAAATTATAGATTTGCAGAGATTCCCTGACATCACAGTTGCTTCAAATTCTAAATTTAGAAATGTGAGAAATTAAGATCTGTATTATTTATACAATGACAACCATCTAAGTAGCTTTGACAAGTGAAGGAGAAAAAGGTTAAATTATACAGGTTACATATGAAATGTATTTTGAGTAAATTTTAGAAAATGTAATGTATCTTAAGACCTCAGATGTTCTAAAATTCTGAAACAGATAAATTGCCCTAAATACAGAAATTATGCAAAATTTTATTTTCATTGTACTATTCTATAGTTTCCCAGGATCTATGACAAGTATGTATAATTTTTTTTTGGCACCGGGGATCAAACTTACAACCTTGCGCCTGCCAGGCAGGTTCTTAAGCCGCTGAACCAAACTCCCAACCCTAATTTTTTGAGACAGGGTCGCACTATGTAGCTCAGGCAGGCCTTGCGCTCATGTTGTAGCCCAAACCTGCCTCGAACTCACAACGCTCCTCCTGCCTCAGCCTCCCAATTGCTGGGATTAAAGGCGTGTGCCACCAAGCCCAGTAGTATGCATAATTTTGATAATCAGAAAGCAAGTCCAAAAGAGCTAGAAAAGAGAGCTAGATCTTTTTTGTTGTGTTAACTTATCATGTGTTTATCCTAATTAATTTGCACCAGTCTCATTAATAATGCAAATATCCTGTCTGAACCTCCAAAATACCTTGCAACTGTCTCTACCCCAGCTTCTTTTCACTGACCTCTGAGACTGACTATACAGTTCCTGTCCATTTGCATTAATTAGATTCAGCCTTCTAAGTGTCTCCTTGAGAGAGCTGTAGCAAGGTAATTGCAAAGGTGATGTTGGCAAAAGTAGAAAGTGCATAATGCACTGGGGTGGGAGTGCAAGATATCACGGCCATTCTGGAAAATAACACGGTAGTGCTTAGTCAGATTAAGTCTGTGGATGCTCTGTGACACAGCAATCCAAACTCTACACAGGTTTATATGAAAAAAACTGGACTGAGATGCTTAGAACCGGAGGTCATCAATTACTACAAAACAAAACAAAACAAACCCCCCAAAAACATAACCATAGCACGGTGAACGTAAACTGTGGAATATTCTGCTGTGGTAGAAGTGAAACCATTCACCTGTAGCCTCTTGTGCGTGCAATGAAAATGGATTATCTTAAAAACTATACTGAGAATAAGAACTGATTGATACAAAAAATTCTACAACATACATACATATTCTAAAATATACAAAACATGAAAATCAAACATAAATATAAATATAAGAAAAAAATTTTAAGTAACAGAAACAAAATATTTTAACTATTCCACAGATCCATGCATTTTACAAGGATATATAAAAATTCAAAAATGTGTTTTAAATGCATTAATATAGTATGCTGTAACTAGGAGAGGGATGCTGTTTAGGATATAGGCTCATGGAAATAATAAGTAAATAATAATGAAATTGATGATAATTTTATACTGAACTAAAGGATATCAGTAATTTTTCATCCATACAGTTTAGGAGGAAAATGAGAAAAATGAATTATTTTAAATGAAGAAACCAAAATATATATGTATATATATATATATATATATATATATATATATATGTATATATGGGGATTTGGTCATAAAATAGTTCTTAAGAGGGAGAAGGTAAGACTTTTTTTTTTCTGTGATTTTTCTCAAGCATTTCATATTTGGTTTCGGAGCTTGGTTTTCTTAATTAAAATATATTCCTGCTACATTGAGTGTGTTAGGTAAAAATAATATGATTTTACCTTAAAATAGAATTAAATTTAAGTACTTGATTTCTCTCAATAATTATAAGCAATAGCTCCTCTTTCAAATTGCCCTTGGATATTATTTTAAAACAATTTTTCCACACATTCAGCTACACAAGTCACTGTGCCGAATGTACAAGAACATGCCACTGCATTGCCTTGGAAGGGAGTCGGGTGAACATTTTCCTTTCATGACGCAGCTGTGTACGCACACTGCTGGTTGAGGTCAGGCTCCTCTCTGGTATTTATGGAGGAGTGGCCAAACCAGCCCTGGCATCTATGAGCCACAACTCACTGATGTTTCCTGGAGGTTGGGTGTTGTCCAAATGCACATAACCAAGAGGGTCATGAGGACAGAAATGCAGCCTCCACCATACTCACACAGATACCTGCACAGGGACGGTATCCTTCCAGAGCGGAAACGCCTTTCTCGAATTCATTAGAAGCATCTGTATTCCATTGGCTCCTCTACTCAGTCCCCTGTTCCTTCCCACGTCTTCCTACTCCATACGTTACCCCGGACCAGGGATAGAAAAAGAATCCATACCGAAAATACAAAATCGTGCACATACGAAAATTGACAATTACACTGTAAATATCATTCTTGTCAGCGTTGTTGGTGCTTCCCTTCGTTCAAGCCGAGTGCACGGGGACTCCATACCCTGCACACCGGTGGAGCCTCAGGCGTCTGCAAGCAGGGCACCCTGGGTCTCACCCCTGGCTGCTGCGGCCCTGCACTGTGGAGGCTGTGGGCGTGGTTGGAGCGGCAATGAAACTGAATTCTTGGCATTTATTCACTGGAGTTAGAGAGAGATGTTTTAAATTTCTCCTTTGTGTTTTCTTGCTATCCTTGTCAAAAATTAGTTGGCTGTGTATACTTGGATACATTTCTGGGCCCACTGTTCTGTTCAGCAATTTACGTGTTTGTTTTTATGCCAGAACCATAATGTTTTGATCATTATTTTTGTAAGATACTTTTAAATAAAGCACTATAAAGCCTTTAATTTTTTTTGTCAAATTATTTGTGCTGTTTGGAATCTTTTAAGCTTTCGCAACTCTAAATGAATTATTATGAAGTTTGTATTTTTCTATTTCTGTAAAGAATTCTATCAAGATTTTGATACAGAGTCCATTGATTTTGCGTTGCACTTTGGGTAGTATGGACATTTAAGTAATGGTAATCGTTTTGGTTAAAGAATAAGATAGCTTTTCATATATTTGTGTCTTCTTCAGTTCCTTTTATTAATGTTTTATGGTTTTTAGTGTATAAATCTTTTAGCTCCTTGGTTAAATTTATTTTTAAATATTATTTTGATATCATTGTAAAAAGGATTTTTAAATTTCTTTTTGAGTTGGATTTTAATTTACATATAAAATGTTAATTATTTCATATACTGCAACTTTACTAAATGCATTTATTTTTCTAATTGATTTTATGTCTATAATCCTTGGATTTTTAAAATTCATGGGATCATATCATCTGCTGACAAAGATAATTTTACTTTTTCCTTTCCTACTTGAGTAACTTATTTTTCTCATCTTACGTCTCTTGCCAGTATTTTCAACACTATGATAAATGGAAGAGGTGAAAGTAGGTATTTTTGCCTTATCCTGGATGCTAGTGAAAAGCATTAAGTTTCCCCGTTAATTAGAAAGTTACCTGTAGCCTTTTCATGATGAATAGTTTTCATTTATGGCAAGGAACTTCCTCTGAGTGTCTAAACTCTTAGAGGTTTTTTGATTCTGCTTTTGTTTTTGTTTTTTGCTTTCTTTCTTTTTCTTTCTTTCTTTCTTTCTTTTCTTTCTTTCTTTCATTTCTTCTTTTTCTCCTCCTCCTCCTGCTCCTCCTCCTCCTTCTCCTTCTCCTTCTCCTCCTCCTCCTCCTCCTCCTCCTCCTCCTCCTCCTCCTCCTCCCCCTTCTTCTTCTTCTTCTTCTTCTTCTTCTTCTTCTTCTTCTTCTTCTTCTTCTTCTTCTTCTTCTTCTTCTTCTTCTTCTTCATCTTTTTAGAGAAAAAAGAATTTTGGGCTTTGTGGATCCACATCAGTTAAGATGACCCTGTTATTTACATATGTTGAACAGACTTGCCAGGGACATATTCCATGTGGTCCTGAACAGTATTGTCTTTGAATGGTTGTTTGATTTGCCTTGCTAATACTGTTTTGAGGATTTTTGCTTCAATATCTAGCAGAGAAATAATTCCACAGTCTTCTTTTCATGTAATATATTTTTATACATTAGATATCAAGATGATACTGACATTGTGAAATGTATTTGAGAGTATTCCCTCTAACTCTATGTTTTAAAGAGACTAAGATGGCATTAATTTTTGTTTGAATATTTGGTGGAAGGAACTGTGAACCCATCTGATCCTCGAATTTTCCTTCATGAGAAGTGATTTGATTATTTCTTCCATCTTCTTATTTGTCATTGGTCTACTCAGTTATTCTGTTCTTTTCAGAATAAATCATAGGCTTCATTCTTTAAAGAACTTGTCCATTTTATCTAGGTCATCTAATTTGTTGACATATACTTGTTTATAATAAACCCTTATGATCTTTCTATTTTCGAGGCCTCTGTTATAATTACATCATTTTAATTTTTATTTTATTTATTTGGGGCATCTCTTTCTTAGGCTAGCAAATGGTCTGTCATTTTTTAAAATTAAAATTACTCTCTGCTTTATTGATTATTTACATGGAGCTTCTGTTCTTGCCTTGACTTATTTCTGTAGTGACTTTTATCATTTCATTCCTTATGTCAAATTTGGGTTACGTTTGTTAGACTTCTGTAGTTCCTTGAGACATACTGTTACACTACGTACTTAGACTATTTGATGTACTGTTAGATTTAGATCTTTCTTCTTTTTAATGTAGCCATTCATGGTCATAAGCTACCCTGTTAGAAATGTTTTGCTGCATTATATAGATTTTCGTATACTGTATTTCCATTTTCATTTGTCTGAAGATATTTTAAATTTTTCTTTTCAATTTCTTCTTTGACTCATGAGTTAGTCTGTGTAGGAACATGTTGGGTAGTTTCCACATATTTGTGAATTGATTTTTAAGAACTATCTCCCTCTTTCCTGTTATCTTTTAATTCATTCCTAATTTATATTATTTCTCATATAAGAGAAATCATGAGATATTTAAGCTCATGGGTTTGATTTATTTCACTTAATATTACGTTCTCAGGATGCATCCATTTTCCCACAGATGGCTCAAGTTTATCTGTTTTGACAGAGTAGTATGCCATTGTGTATAAATATCACACTCTCTTTATTCATTCATCTATTGATGAACATTTAGACAAGCTCCAAGATTTAGCTATTGTAAATTGTAGTGCTACAAAAATGGGTGTTTATGTATCACGGTGATATGATGTCTTTAGCTCTTTTGGGAAAATACCTAGAAGGAGAATAGCTGGTGTGGTGGATTGGTCAACTTGTGACACCAAGCTGAACTGACTCAGCGTGGTGCTGGGTGTGGAAGACACCCTGAGGATTGTTGCCAGCAGTATAAAAGGAGAACTGGAGAGAAAGACGGTGTGCTGTTGTTTCTCCTGGAAGAGCTTGTCATGCTGGCTTTCCTGATATGAACTCAGCTGTTCTCATCACTGAAGGAGCTCAGGTCCTCACTGTCACTGAGGATGGCTGTGGTTTTTTTCTGGGGAGCTCTGGTCCTTACTTGCAGTGTCACTTCCTGGCTCCAGTACAGATCCCTCAGCCTGCTGGCACAGATCCTTCATCCCGCTGGTGCAGACTTTCTAGCTTCCACTACTGGCCTTTGGGCCTTCCCAGTGCAGATCCTTGACACAGACTTGCATGAGACATTGTCATGGGCTCAAGGCCTCCAGTTGGACAAGTTGCAAATATTGCCATGGGCTCCACATCTTCAGCTGGACTCACGCAGGGCATTGCCATGGTATTCAGGTGCTCAGCTGGATTCTTTGGGTCTATAGTGTGTGGCCAGACCTCCTGCACTCCTTTGCATTTGACACTTTGGGTGAATGTTATAAATAATCCTATAAATTATGTGTCCTGTATTAAATCTTTCCCCTTATATGCCATGGCTACAACAGCTGGGTCAAATATAATTTCTAGTCTTAGTTTTTTGAAGTATCTCCATACTGATTTCCATAAGGGTAGTAGTTTACATTCCTACCTAAAAGTAATAGAGGGTTTATTTTTCCCCAGAATCTTGCCAACATTTGTTATATTTAATTTTTTAATAATAGCCACTTTTAGGGCTGGGAGTTTGGCTCAGTGGCGTAAGCGCCTGCCCTAGCAGGTGCGAGGCTGTGAGTTCAATCCCTGGTGCCGCAAAAAAAAAAAAAAAAAAAAAAAAAAAAAAAAAAAAAAAATAATAGCCACTTTTGTGGAAGTAAGATGGAGAGGTAATGTTTTAATTCACATTTCTTTAATGGTCAGAGTTATTAAACATTTATTCATGTATTTATTGGCCATTTATACTTCTTCTTTTGAGAGGTATCTGTTCATTTCCGTTGCCTATTTTTTATTGCATCTTTTATTTTGAATGTGTACAATTTTTGAGTTCTTTATATATCCTGGATGTGAGGCCCCAGTCTGAAGAATAGCTGACAAATTTTTTCCTGTTCTATGTGTTGTCCCTTCAGTCTGCTGATTATTCGCTTTGCTGTACAGAAGATACTAATCTGATGAAATTCCATTTGTTGATTCATGATTTTATTTATTGTACATTTCAGGTTCTGTTTAGAAAGTACTTGCCTAGATCTATGTCCTCAAGAATTTTACCTATTTTGTTTTCAAGTGGGTTTGTGTTTTAATATTTAAATCTCAGGTCTGTTTTGATTTTAGTTTAGCACATAAGGAAAGGTATGGGTCTACCTGTAATCTTCTTGTGTATAGCAGTTTTCCCAGCACCATCGCCAAACATGCTAGCTTTCCTCCAGCATATGTTTTTCCCTCTTTTCTTAAAGACCAGTTGTCATTATGTGTATAGGATTGTATCTGCATCTTGTATTCTGTTCCTTTGAGCCACATGTCTGCTTTTGTGCTAGTACGATGCTGCCCTTGTCATGGAGCTTTGTAAAATAACTTGAAATCTGTGACTGTGATGCCTCCTTGCTTTGCTCTTGCTAATCAGGACTGGATTTCCTCTTCTGGGTCTCTTCTGGTTCCACATGAAGTTTAGACTGTTTTCTCGAGTTCTGTGAAAAGTGCTGTTGGTATTCTGATTGGGATAGCACTAAATCTTACATTGGTTTTGGAAGGATAACCAGTATATTAGATAGGGAGATAATATTGGTTCTGCTTACCCAGTAGCAGGGAAAATATTTCCATTTTAAGTTTCCTTTTGGATTTCCATTTTCAGATTAATGTAGTTTCTGTGCTATAGAGGCCTTTCACTTCCTTGGTTAGTATAATTCCTAAATATTTCATTTTTCTTGGAGCTATTGAGAATGAGAATGTTTTACTTTGTCTCTCAGTGAGGTCATTATTGGTACACAGGAATGCTATTGTTTTTTTCTGTGTTTATTTTGTTATTCTTCTAAACATTAAATCTTGTTATTCTAGGAATCTTCTGGTGGAATTTTTAGGCTCTGTATGCAGAGGATTATGTCTTCTGTAAATAATGACATTTTGACTTGTTTCTTTCTTATATATATGCCTTTTATTTATTTATCTTGCTGGTAAATGTTTTGAGTACTATACTGAATAGAAGTTATGATAGTGGCCATCTTTGTCTTCCTGCTTTTAGAAGGAAAACATTCAGTTTTCCACATTTTATACAATGTTGGTCATTGGTTTGTTATAAATAGATTTTATCAGATTGAAATATGGTCCTGGATTCCTATTTTCTTAATTTTTTTTTATCATGAGTCTGGGTTGAATTTTGTCAAAGGTTTTTCCCTTATCTTTTGAGATGATCATGTAATTTTTGTCCTGGCTTCTGTTTATATGATACATAACATTTATTGATTTGTGTATGTCAAATAATCCTTGCATCTCTGAGATGAAGCTACTCGATCACAATGTGTGCTCTTTTGATGGTTTGTTGCATTCAGTTTCTCAGTATCTTGACAATTTTTGCATCTGTGTTCATTAAAGAGATTGGCCTATATTTTTCTTCTTTTGTTGGATCTTTGTCTCTTTGGGAGCCAGATTAATGCTAGCTTCCAGGAATGACTTCAGGAGTACTCCTTCTCTAATAATTTCATTAAAGATTTTGAGGAGTATTGGCATTGGATTGCTAAAGTTCTTAAAGAATTCAGCCAAGGTCTTTCTTAATTGATAGATTTTTTTATTATTGCTTTAATATCATTGACTGTTATTGGGTTATTTGAGGGTTTTAAATCTTCTTGGTTTGGTTTTGTTAATTTATATGAATCTCAGAATCCATCTATTTCTTCTATATTCCCTAAATCATTGGACTATGGATTTTCACAGTAGTTACTAATAATCTTAATCAGTGTTCATTCTGATTTCATGTTTCATTTCTCATTGCATTAGTTTAGGTCTATTCTTTGCAATTTTCGGTAAGATCGGATAAGGGTTTATGTTTTATTTATTCTGGCAAAGAATCAGCTTTTCAATTCATTGACTCTTCATTTTTTAGTCTCAATTTTAATGAATTTCTTCTCTGTTTTGTATTTCTTTTATTGTACTAACTTTGAGTATTTTTTTTTTTTGGTTGTTGTTTTTTCTAGGAACTTGAGTCCATAATTAGATTATTTATTTACACTCTCTCTGTTTTTCTAATGTGAGCATTCACAACTATAACTTTCCCTTCTAGACTTGGTTTCATTGTGTCCCATAGGTTCCGGTATGTTGTACTGGCATTATTATTTGTCTCTTAGAACTGTCTAATTTCTTCCTCTATTTCTTCTGTGACCCATTGACTTTTCAATAGTTTATTGTTCAACTTCAATACAATTGCATGATTTTTGTGGTTTCTCTTGGCACTTATTTCTAGTTTCGTTGTTCTATGATCTGATAATATTCACATGATAATCTCAGTTCTTTTGCATTTGTTTAAGCATGCTTTTGGGGCCATATGTTGTCAATCTTGGAGAAAACTCCATGTGCTCCTAAGAAGAGCGTGCATTTTGTTGTTACTTGGTGACTCTATAGATATCTATTAAGTTTATTTGTTCAAAAAGGTTTGGTTCAAATCCAATATTTCTTTGCCTTTTTTTTATCTAGTTGATCTGTACATATGTGACAGTAAGGTACTCAGGTCACCCATAACAATTACGAAGTTTATCCCATCAATTCTGCCCATTAGTGTTTGTTTTATGAAGTTGGGTGTGCTGGTATTTCATACATATATATTTATAATTGCTATCTCTTCCCGTTGAGTTGTTACCTTATTCAAACCTTATTAATTTTCTTTGAATCAGGCAATGGGCAGGGAGTGTAAGCACACTACTGAACTTTTAATGATGGCATTTGCACATCCAGCTACTCATCTAAGCCACATTCAGTGGGCTTGGCTTCTCACGCACAGGGTGGGGCCCCAGGTCCTTCTCAACCTGAGCTTAAATTTCTCACAGGGTCTATTTAGACCTCTGTGTCACAGACTCTTTGTGACTCTCTCATGTAACTGTCTTTTGCCCAGTCTCTGTGGTAAAGTAACACGGGGAACCCTGAAATGAACTTGTTCAATGGCTCAATCTTAAACAGTAAGCCCCATTTCAAAATGGCTCTTTATTAAACCTTCTCAAATATGACTGGTATTTCACTAGTATTCTTCTCCAACTCTAGCCTGCTATGTGGATAGAATTGCTTTCAGAGTAAAATCTCATGCTGTTTTTGAAGTCTACAATTGCCATAGAGTTTTCTTGGGGCCATCACTGGTTGGTTGTTGTTTTCCTCGGTCTGCCTATCCTCTGGGCTTACCTTCTCATGCTGGGCATTGACCTCATCCATGATCAGGTAAGTCTGTAGGTAGCTTCACGCCCTTGCTGCTCCATGCTAAAGGAAAGCAAGCTGTGAAACGGGCTTTGACTTGGTCAATGGATTCAGCCAGGGCACTCATATTTGTGAATCTTCACCCTTTTTTTCTGTCTAAATCATTTCCAAAGACCTATCTTGAAGTTCACAAATTCTTTTGCTTGATCTAGCCAGTTGTTGGAGGTCCCAATTTTATTTTTCATTTCTTTGAATTATTGAGTTCAAAAATTTATATTTGATGCTTTTAAAAATAATCTATTTCTGTTGCATTTCTCACTCAGATTATGAATTGTTTTCCTGACTGCATTGACTTATCTATTTGTTTTCACTTGTATCTTGCTGAGTTCCCTTATGATCGTTATTTGTATTTCCTTTTCAAGTGGTTTGTAAATTTCCACTTCTTTGGAGTGAGTCATTGGAGAATTATTGTTTCCCTTTTGTGGTATCATATTACCTTGATTTTTTTGTTTTTTTGCAGTTATGTCTTGCATCTGGTGGTAGTCACCTCTTCTGAAATATAGAGTACCTTGAAAAGGGGAAGATTTTCACTTGCAGATGTTCCTGAGAATTCCAGTTAGGCAGGGCACAGTGACTGTGGTTTCCTGTGTGCTCAGTGGTACACTCTGTACATCCTCTTCAGTTGTGACCTACACCAATGATTATTGTAGGTGCCCCAGTGGTTTAGATTGACAGCAGTGACAGTATTTATGAAGGTGTCTAGGGCAAGATTATTAAGACAATGTCCTTAAAGATTCTCCTTTTCACATCTTCCTCTCAAGGAGGGGCTGTCTGTCTTAGATTCCGTCTGACAGGGAGGCACCAAAGCAATGCAAGGATCCAGAATTTTGGGACAGCCGTGAAGTGGGGTTCTGGGGTTCACAGTGTTTCTATGCAACACTTAGGCACTTAAGACAAAGTTTCACTCTGCAAGGCACCAATGGGTGCAGCTCTCTTACTAATCCAGGGTCTGCTGCTCTGAGAACAACTCAGGAGCTGGGGCCTGGGTCCTGCTGTGCTTCCGGCCTTGGGAGCTGCGCTCTGTTTCTCTCTCTGCGGCTGTAACAGTCAGGCTGTGACGCAGGATGGACAATCCTTGAGCAAAAAAAAAAAAAAAAAAAAAAAAAAAAAAAAAAAAAAAAAAAAAAAAAAAAAAAAAAAAAAAAAAAAAAAAAAAAAAAAAAAAAAAAACTAAAACTGAAGACAGCAAAGAAAGTATGCTTTCTGAACTGCTAGATCAAACCATCATCCTTACCAACCTAAAGTCTTATTATTTACATAAATCGATAAATTCTATTAATGTCTAAGTCAATTTGAGTCCAATTTTTAGTTACATAAAACTAAAAGCATTGAATATTGAAAGTGAGTGATTTAGGGGAAAAAATGTCCTCGCTTTTGGAGATTAACAGTTCCAGATTCTACTCTAGTAACTGACACTATACCTTAGGCCTTTCATCATACTCTTCTATAATATACTCTCCTTAGCTGTACATTTTTGACAGAAATTTTTTCTTTGTAATATGCATCACATAAAATAGTAATTTTGAGTGAAAAATTATCCTGAAAACTCTGTACAATTGAACTGGAGGTGATATTATTGCCATCAAAGATCTCGAAACCACCAAATGCTTATTATAATATATTCTGTTTCCTGCATCGCAAATAACAGGAATAATTCATCAAGATTTGCACTTCTACAAAACACTTGATGAAAACAAGAGTGGAAGTTTCTTAAGCAAAGCAGATTTCATTAGGCTGCTTAATATGAGTATTTATAGCCAAATTGTTTCCCAATTGACTTTACTATCCTCATTTGTGATTCATAATTCTTGGTGAATAATTGCAATTATCATCTGCTTAATGAGACAATAATTCCCACTCTTTCTTCTTATCTTTATTTCCTTTTTGGTAAAACCTTGCATTTAGAGGTCCATGTATCACAGAAAGTCAGTCCCTTAGAAAGCTGAATACCTACCAAATACCCAGAAAGCCAAGCTGCAGGACAAGGAGAAATGTTTCAAGGGTGAAGCAGAACAATACACATGAGATAGTCTGTAAGTGATCCTCTTTCTTCCGGATAAGTATGCAAACCCAGTATTCATGATTGAGGTGAGTACATGTGGTGTATGTATGTGTGCATATATTACATAATATGAAGTATGTTCTAAGAAAGCCCCAAGTAATACAAGTAAATAGATGTAACCCATTGCATTATCAGGAAATTTGCGCTTACTTTGACTTCCCTGGAAGTAATCCCTTCAATCCAGATCTAGATTCTCATAGTTATCCATTAGGGATGCTTATCTCATACATAAATGCCACACATACAGTCCCCATGTATCGTAACTGGGTTCCCCTTGGTTAGGACACACTAATTGATAGTTTGTGCAGTGGGCTGAAGGTAGCCTGAGACTTCAAGTCAGGTTTTCAGTTGGGTCCCTGTCCTTTCCAACGTGAAGGAGTCAACAAGTGTTACAAGGCTTCGTCTCTCTGAAGCACAATGTCTGTAAATTTAAATGGCAATGGTTCAGCTATCGTCTTTATAGGTTGTTTGAAGAATTAAATGAGATGAATGCATAAAAGCAGTTTCCCCACCAGCAGCCACAGGTGGAGTTTGCACCACCTGTGAGTATAACTCATCTGCTCACACTGTGCCCCTTCAGCTCCTCACATTTTCAGAGAAGAGACCTGTCTGGTTCTCCATCTTTCCACCCAACTTGGGTCAGGGTAGTATCATCGGTATCACTTGAAGTCACTCGTTTTACTTCTCTTTCTCCTTTCCCGGGAATATGAGTGGCACATCTCATTAAATGACAGTGCCAGCAAATGCCTCATTCTTTTAAAAATTAATTAAATTTATTGGTACATTTTGGATATACATAGTGATAACATTCATCATAGGGAATTTGTACCCATATGTGATATATCTTGATTCTTCTTTTATTTCCACTCCCTTCCTGTCTGTTCAACCCATTTTCCCCCTCATTTACTAAAGCTTTGCTTCCAGTTTTTCCTTCTTTTCTTGTTTCACATCCTTCCTTTCCCCATTCTCCTCCCTAGTTCCCCTCCTATTTGAACATTTTCTTCCTATTTCCCAATATCCATTATACATTTGGTCCTCATATCTTCAGTTTCTCAAACCAGAAAAGCAATGTGTTATTCACACATGTGTGTCTGATTTATCTCACTAAAGAGTATGGTCTCAAGGTGCATCTATTTGCCTAGAAATGCCTCAAGTTTATCCTGCTTTATGGCTGAGTAGTATTACATTGCATTAAAAAGCCACATCTCTATCTATTTGTCAGTTGATGTGCATTTGGGCTGTTATTATGAGCTGTGCTACTATAAGCATGGATGTGTATATATCGCTGTAGTATGATGCTTTTAATTCTTCCAGGAAGAGGCCGAGAATGGAAATAGCTGGGTCGAGTGGAACCTCTAGTTTTAGTGTTTTGAGGAATTTCCACACTGATTTCCATGGTGGTTGCACCAATCTTCACTCCCACCAATATTAGTGTTCCTTTTCCCCCACAACTCTGACAGCATTTGTTATTGGTTGATTTCCTGATAATAGGTATTCTTTCTGGAGTGAGATGAAATCTCAGCACTGTTTTAATTTGCATCTTTAGAATGACCAGTGATGTTGAACATTTTCGTCATATACTTATTTTTACTTCTGCATCTGAGAAATGTCTTCATTTCAGGTGTGCATTTTTGGATTGATATTTAAGTTTGGGGGAGTCTGATTTTTTTAGTCCCTTTATATTCTAGATTAGAAGATGCACAAACAACTCCAACACACTCGGCCCCCTTATCTTTGAAAAGGGGGCCAAAACCTTTACTGGATAAAAGACAATCTCTTTAACAAATGGTGCTGGAAAAATTGGCTCCCCACATGTCAAAGATCAAAACTTGATTCATGTCTCATACCATGCACTAAACTAAAGTCAAAATAGATCAAAGTTCTAAATATTAAAACAGAAACAATGAAACTGCTGGAAGAGAAAATAGGTGGAAGTATCGAAGACATAGGTGTGGGCAAAGATTTTATGAACAGAACCCCAATCTCATGGGAAATAGTACAAAGAATCAACAACTGGGCTCTCGTCTTAATAAAAAGCTTTTTGTACAGCAAAACAAATCACGTACAGAGTGAAGAGACACGCACAGAGTGGGAAAATTTTTTTCTAGCTATTTCTCAGACAAAGGACAAATGCTTCACTCTTAAAAGGCCCTATGTTATTTCTTTCTTGCAGCCTCTTAATCTTATACCAGAAGCTTGAAGGAGGTTGTTGATAGGAAGATCCTTTTTTTCTTCTTTCTAGCTTCTCCAACTGAGAGCTGTAGTCAAATTGGCTTCATGCTGTAGGTGTAGCTGGTTTTTAATCTAGAAGGAAGAATTAGGAAGCCCTTTTTGAGTAGGCACAAGGCATGTCTCTAAATTTAATGTTTATTTGATAAAAATGGCATTTTACCCTCTTTTCACGAGTGCTTCATGTATACTCTTAACGCACAGCCTGGAAAAGAATAGGGATGAGAATCTTTGAGCACCATTGAAGCTCACTGTGAACCTCTAAAACAACTTTTAGAGATATCTCAGTAGATGTCTCATGTATAAACTTCTGACATATTATAATTTGTGAGTAAGTGGTAGCTTTCATTCTTCAACCATTAGTTAAGTAATGGCAATCTTGTGCCAAGACATTTTGCTTACCTTTATACCATGAACTGCTCCCATCCCGGAGGTGCTTACAGACTGCTGAATGAAATGGTAAGCACTGAAAATGCTGCTAAATGCCCCAGTGAAAGTATCTGAGGGAAAAGGTGGTTGTGAGACTGTTCCAACATTTACAGCTGCAGTGAACTGGATGAGTTGAGACTCTGAAAATTATGCAAGAATCTGATTTCCTGAAACTCGATCCGCAGAGTTTAACAGAGCGTACCTTTTGTTTCTCTTGTGTGAGAAACCCGAAGTGCAAATAAAGAGCAAAATGGAGGCTACTGGGAGGCAGGAGGAACTTTTTCAAGTGGAAAGAGGAAAAAGGAAGGAGGGAACAGCGATTTTTTTTTTTAAAGAGACAACTGAAGGAAAAAAATGGAAACAGAACTTTTGTAAACAGGGCAGGGGAATGAGATATATTGCATACAGGTACAAATTCCCCTTGATGAGTATAAGCATTGTGCATGACAAATGTGTACTGCAAATAAATAAATAGTCATGAAAAGCAGAAGATAAAGCAAATTCAGGCTCATTTCAAGGATGTGCCCACCATGCAACTCACTGGTCTAAAAAGCCCATGGTGTCATGTCATACACGTGCCTTCCCAAAGTGATTATTATTTGCTTTTTGTCACTGAGTAAAGGAATGCCCATAGCCAAATAAATAATCTACCGAGGAAACTGGCATAATACCTTGAAATGGTCAGTGAAATGTCATTTTTCTCTGGTGGATGACTGAAGGGAGACACAGCCTTGGGAGGCAGAGCTGGAGAGCCCTTTGGAGACCTAGGTTTGGTCTTCTGAGCACTTCCCTGGGCTATATTCTCTAGTAACCATTGAATTACTAAGTGATCTTATTTCCATTACCTTCCCCAAGGTTCATAGCATCCATGGACTTTAGGGGAGAAGATACCTCAAAATCCGTTCCACAGATAAGGAAACTGGGTCCTCTACATGTGATGAGTTTAAACTTCCACAACCAGAATCCTTACTGATGCTCACTTTTTCTCAATATTTTATGCTTGCTGTCTTCTTAGAGATGACTGTGTTTAGGACAACCAGAAGTTGCGCTAGTGAATAAAATTTAATTATTCCAGCTACATATAGAATGAAATGCAAAAGGATATTTCTTTTGTGAAAAAAGAGAATGATTAATTATAGATTCTCGTAGTGTGAGAACTCATTTAAAACTAATGAACACTTACAAGGATTTTGCTAAATTGTAATGTTCAGAAGTGTTATATGCTGTTACATCACTCATTCTATATTATAATTATCCTCTTTACACTAGATGAGAAAGGTTAAGTGAGCTTTCCTAAGTCATAATGCTGGTTGTTGGCAGAGTTCAGATTGGATGAGCTGCCTGATTAGATCCTTCATTCTGAGTATATCACAGCACTTCTCTGATTTTAAACACCATTTTAAAGTATTAAAAATAATGGCAAGCCCAAGTTAAACCCACATACATAGAGTTGACTGGTCTTTACAAAGGTCCTGAGAATACACAAAGTGGGAAGGATAATATTTTCAACTATCACTACTTGGAAAATTGGAAATTTGCATAAAAACAATGAAACTGTGCACTTCTCTTATGTGGCACACAAAGATAAATTCAAAATAGATAAAAGAGTTACAAATAAGATGCAAAACAGTAAATTCCTGGAAGAAAACATGATATTGCCCTTGATAATGATTTTTTTTTGATATGACACTAAGCTCTCAGGAAACAAAAGCAAAATAGAAAAGTAGGATAATATCAAATTAAAAACATTCTTTCCAGCAATAGAAATGATCAGCAGAATGAAAAAATAATCTGTGCAATGGGAAAATAATATTTTCAAACCATCGACTTGTTAAGGGGTAAGCTCCAAAATATAGAAGGAACTTCTCAACTAAACAACAACAAAGTGTCAATGGCCCAATTTAAACGGTTAAAGGGCTGAAGTACACTTTCTCTGGATAAAGCAGACAATGACCAACAAATAGATAAAAAGATGCTCAACAGTCTTCAGGGACATGCAAATTAATCCCATGCTGTGATCAACTCCTATCTATGAGGATGGCTGTTGCAAAAACAAGCAAGCAAACAAACAAACAAAAAATCTAAACAGACAAACAAACAAAAGGAAGCAAGCAACAAACACAAAAAATGCTGGCTAAGTGTGTGGAGAACAAAATCCTTCTATACTGTTGGAATGCAAAATGACGCAGGTACTATACAAATAGTATGGAGATTCCTCAAAATATTAAATTTTCTGATACAAAGAACCTGGGCGTAAATGTTTTATTTAAAAGACACTTTTTTGTCGTGCTCCCCTACATATTCCATAACCATACTGCTGAGAAGGAAAGAAGAGTGGCTGTCTGTGTAGGTATAGAAGACATACATTATTCCCTACAATGACTTAGGAAATAAGAAGAAATGGGCTTTAATAAAGCAGCACAGACTTTCACCTGGAAGAATGACACTGACCGGTCAACTTTGGAATGACAGGTTGCCTGCAAATTCATGAAACATACCCAGATTCAGCTGTTTCTATGTATGTGGTTCAGGCAGTAGTAGTGAGTGTTAGATAATTCAAATAGTGTATACAGTTTTGCTACTGCTTTATTCCTCACTTGTAACTAAGTTCTGGCTGAGGTTTACATTGGTGTTGAGTGTGCCATTCTACCATGTGTGTCTGTTTGGGCAACACATTGCAGTTAAGATTCGGAACTAAGATCTTCCTCTTGCATCTTCTTCATAGCCAGGTTTTATGGTTAATCCTGACAAACACCATTCTGTTTTTCATTCCTAAGAGTCTGTCATTTTCAGAATGTTACATAAATGGAATTAAATAGTATGTCACCACTTGAAATTGCTTGAGTTTTCTTCATTTGTTCGTTTTCTCAATGAAGCCTTAAAACGCACAAGTTGCTGTGTATTTGAGGTTGCTGTTCCTTCTTATTGCTGAGTGCTGTTAGATGTTAACAGTAATCATACAGTGTTGCAAACTAAATGAACCATAGATTATTCCTGACAAAGGACATTTTAGTTATTTAAAGATTTTGGCTATTCTAAATAAACCTGCTATGAAAACAGATTGCTGGGTCATATAGTAAGTGTTTGTGTGGTGGTTTTTGTTTGTTTTAATGGTACTTGGGATCAAACCCGGAGTCTCTGCACTGAGCTACATTTCCAGACTTACACATGCATTCCAGACAAGGTCCTGCTAAATTGCCAGAGCTGGCCTTGAACTTGGGATCCTCCTGCCTCAATTCCTGAGCCACTGGCAGTAGAGCTATGGACCAGCATGACCAGTGCCATTTCTTCATTGTTACAGTTAAGAAATTACTAAACATTTTTTCTAGAGTTACTGTGTCAACAGCATTTGGTATTGTTGCTTTTTAATATGAGCTTTTCAAAAGATAGTAATGGTATTGCATCACAGTCCTATTTGCATCTAATGGCTGGTGATTTTGAACATTCTGTGTGTTGCAGAGACACATTTGCCATCTGCGTGTCTTTTTCAGTGAAATGTCTCTTCACAATGCTACTCATTTTCTAACTGAATTGTTGGCACTTTTAGGGTTTAAGAATTCTTTACATATATTAGATAAAAATCATTGTCATACAAGTTGTTTATAAATATTTTCTCCTAGACTATTATTTTCTTCTAACTACCTTAAAATAGTCTCTTGCAGAAGAAAACTTTATCATTTTTTGTATAGTGAATTTTATGATATTTTATTTCATGGGTCGTGCTTTTCGTGTCAGCAGAAATCTTCACCATGTCCTACTTCTAAAATATTTTCTCTTATTTGATGTTCTAAATATTACATAATCTTACATTTAAACCTATAGTGCATTTGAACTAATTTGGTAAAAAGTATTAAAGAATTTATTATTATTATTATTATTTTAACCAATGAATATATAATTACTTCAATACCATTTATTGAAAAGGCTGTACTTCTTTCAATGAATTGTTCTGAATCTTGACAAATATCTGGTGGCTGTATTTGTGTGTCAAAATTTCTCGTTTCTGTGTTTCATTTGTTGGTCTAGATGTTTTGTCTTCCCATCAAATCCATAGGGTCTGGATGACCTAAGTTACATGCACAAGGTATAATGAGGAAAATACGGCAAATTCAAAACATTTCCCTTTCACAGGCATTTCACTTCACGGAAGAGCCAGAAGTCGCATGGTGCCGATCAAGTGAGAAAGGTGGGTGTTTTTGTAAATGTACCTTTCAGTAGGACAGCACTCAACAGAATTCATCATATTTTTATCTCACCTCATAAAGACACTCACAAAAGAGAACATACCAAACTGCTTCAGAAGAAGAATGATGGAAGAAGTATGTTGGAAGTGAAGGGGGGTGTTTTAAGGAAGATTAATGGTAATGTGTCTTTTACCATAGTAAATTTTAAAAATTACAGCACACATTGTGCTTTTTGATCATTCCTTCTGTTGGTCAGCTTCCCATTGCTAAGACAAAATGCCTGACACCTGCAAATTAAAGGAGGAAAGGGTTAACTTGCCTCGGGTTTCAGCGGTTTCAGTCCATGGTCAGCAGAAACACCATGGCGCAACGTCATGGCCCCCAGAGCACAGAGGAAGAACTTCGGAGGGAATGGGCCGGGAACCAGACACATCCGTGACCTTGCTCCGTGAGCCTCCAAGACACACTGTGAAGTGTCCTTCCCTGGTTCCCTGGGGATTTCTCAAACCACAGGTGACAATCAAGATTAACTCTCACAGTACCTAAGTACTGAAATGAAGTAGAGGACTCCTATTTTATTTATTTCTCCGCAGAATTATTTTGACTGTTGTGATTCTCTGTGTGTGTGTGTGTGTGTGTGTGTGTGTGTGTGTGTATGCTTGGTTTTGATAGAAAATGCTTTAAAGTGGCATTCCACTTTGGGGAGAACTTGTTTCTTTTTTTGGGTATTTTAGCCCATACACATTGTATGCTTTTTCATTCATTTGGATTATTCTTTTCATCAATATTTTTATTTTTCACCCTATGAGAATTTTATTATATTGGGCTTCTGTAATTTTGACACATTATCAGACTTGTTGCTTTTAGGGAAGCAAGTCCTGTAATGGAATCTCCTCCTTTTATGCCTAGAGTTCAGAGGAGAGCCACCACTAGGATTCTCAGTGATGCTTAGTTTCTTATCAATAAATTGCTTATCACTTTGGCAAATGACACATCATTAAGCCTCCCTACAGAATACATCAGTTGATGGTTTTTCCACCCTTGGGGGTATTTACTCCAAAATGGCCACTTCTGTTAGCTTTGTGATACAATTTCAAACAGTGATGGCCTCTTAGAGACCTACTCACATGAAGACTGTTTAAGATCTTCAAGGAGTATTGGTCTACCATCCTCTGATACCCTTAAGGGGCCCACTTCAGTAGACCATATAGGTTGAAGGGATTTTGCTACTTAAAATATTTCATCTCCCCTAGGGGTCTTTTGGTGAATCTTCATTTCATCTAGCTTATCAAATGAATTGACACAAAGTTGCTCATAATGTTTTTATCATTTTAGTATTTTAAGACCCTTTAGCAACATCACTCCTCTATTCTTGATATTGGTGTTGGTAATGTGTATTTCTCTTTCTGTCTGTCTTTCATTAGTGTAGCTAGAGATTTATCACTTGTATTGATTTTCTCGAAAAGCCAGGTTTTCATGTTTATAATTTTTTGGGTTTTTGTTTTTCTTTCTTCTACTTCATTTATTTCCATTCAGATATTAAGTAGCCTTTCTGCCTTTACTTTGGGATTAATGTTCTCTTTTACTAGTTTCTGGAGGTGGAAGCTGCTTATCTCTTTGCAGTGCTTAGCTCTTCCTTTATACGAGAAATGCCTCTCTCGGTACTGCTAATTAATTGCGTGCCATACATTTTGTTAAGGTGTTTCCATTTTTATTCACTTGGAGTATTATTTAATTTGTCTTTTAATTTTTTTGTTGACCTTTTAGAAATAATACAGGGATGTATTATTCAATTTTGAGGGATGTCCAACAGAGTCTTCTGTTACTGATTTATAATATAATTTCATTGCTGTCAGAAAATAAACTTTTCTTGTTTAGGCTTTGTTGTGATGAGCGATTTTATTTTCCTCTTACATGCTGGGTATTTGGGGTCTTATATTAGAAAATTCTGGAGCCTACTAAAACCCTCTAACTTCGTGGAAGATCAGTCTGTTTACAAGTTTAGCAGGTAGATCCTGGCCTACTTTTATGGTTTATAGTTCCAATGACAATCTAGTTTTAGACACTTCACAATGCTACTCTAGTCTGCTTTGTTTGCTTGATATCTCTGGGGTTTCCAGCCAATTCCTGCTGATTCTGTTCGTGATGATGAAATGTGTTTCCCAGGATCTTTAAGCGTCCAGTGCAGGATGGATGAGGCCTAGTCTGTGGTGTGGTGACTGCTTCCTTGGACCTTTCCTCTAGGCCGTCTGCTGCTGAAAGACCTCACGTGATCTCTGCCGTTGTTACCGATCGGTAGAGTGGGTCTTCTTACACGTCTTTGTACTGCTAGGTTAGAGGTTAAAGGCACATCAGAGGAATCTGGTTGATCCTTGCTCATCTTCTGCTGTTGGGGGGAAGTCACCGTGTCCCTGCCCTGTTGATACAGGTGGAGTGAGCCACTTAGAGTACTGGGGGAGGAAATAGGCCATGAGTCTATATCCTCTTGTCTGTTGATCAAACATCTAGGTTCCTATACCTTTATATTGAACATAAAACCAGCAAGAATTATTGTTTTTGTTTTAGATGTTTAATGATATTTAAAGGAAGCCATGATGTTTTTATAACCTTTAATGGAGATCCACCCTGGCCTTAAGAACTTCCTTTTGCATTTTAGGTACTACAGATCCACTATGGATAAATTCTTTTAAGTTTTCACACGTCTAAAAATTTCATCAATCATATTTGTTTTTAAAAGATAGCTTTGAAATATACAGAATTTTAGGCTGAGAAGTTTGTTTTTTGTTTTCCTGTTAAAACTTTAAAATGGCTTCTTTAAACTCTTGTCGTAAATGACTCCAAAGACAATTTTGTTCTCATTTATAAACTTCTTCTCTATAGGGTAAATGTCTTTTTCTCTGGTTATGATCCTCTTTAGTACTTATAAATATGATTAAGCAAATTTGATTTGATGTAGTTTTGTAATTTTGCTTGGATTTCTTTAAGGTTCTTGATTCTATAGCTTTTTAATTCCTGTTAATCTTGGATAACTTTTGACTATCCTTTTGTTTTAATTCCTTCTTTCCTTTGTTACCCTCAATTACATATGTTGGAATGCTTAAAATCATCCTTCAGTACATTGAAACAATGCTAAATTTTAAGTACTTTTTCCCTCTATGTGTTTCATTTTCAATAATTTCTATTGCTATGCATCTAAATTCATTTATCTTTTCTTTTCTAGTGTCTAATCTAGTTTTAAACTATTCTGGCATATTTTTGTGAGTATTCTGGTTTTCTTTTAGAAATCTAATTCGGTTATACATGTTGTATTTTTCCTTTCTGTCTTGAGTATTTTCAGATTATTTCTTTACCTTCTGGCACACACGGACTGTAATCATCCAACTGCAGTAATATGCCTCGACACTCGTTCTGTCATCTGTGTGATTTCTGGACTGACAGTTGTTTTTCTCATTATGGCTTGTGTTTCTTTATCACAGTGTTTTATGGGTGATATTGGAACTTTCACTTTGTTGGATGCTGGATGATGTGTTTATTCCACGTTTTTTGAGAATTGTTTGAGGAGTTAGTAGCATAGTTCAGAAACCGTCTAATTCCTTTGAGGACTGCTTTTTATGCTACTAGGAGGTTAAGCTGAGACTGTAGCTGGGGCCTATTTCCATCCCTATGGAGGCAGCACCCCTGGGAGTGTACTGACTGCTCCTCTGTGTGTCGGGGGTTTCCCTCCGCGTGGACCCGGCACCAACCTTTCCTTGCTCATGTTGAGTGCATTGGTGTCTCAGAACACTCTTCACAGTGCTGTGGTCCTTGGTGTGGAAGAGTTGCCTCACACACGTGTGTGATTAGAATGCACCTGAAGACTTGGTAGTGGGAGGTGGGGCTCTCAATATCTCCAGGCCACTCTTATCCTGATACTCTTCCTAGGAATCTAATTGCTATTAATTTTTTTGGAGTCTCAGCACCTAGATGGCACTCCAGGAGATTAACAGTCTCCACCTCCCTCCTGTGTAACTCAGTCTAAGAAAGAGGGACTACCATCAAGAAATCCACCAATAAGAAATGCTGTGGGGAAAAAGGAACCCTTTTCCACTGTTGGTGGAAGTGTAGACTGGTGCAACCACTGTAGAAATCAGTGTGCAGATTCCTCAAAAAACTAGGATTGGAGGTCCCATTTGACCCAGCTATTTCTTTTCTGGGTATTTTCCCAGAAGAATTAAAAACATCATACCACAGCTGTATATGTGCACCTATGTATATAGCAGCAGAATTTATAATAGTTGAATCTTGGAAACAATCCAAATGCCCATCAACTAAGGAATGAATAAAAAAGATGCAGTATTTTTATAAAAGGGAATATCACTCAGCCACAAAGAAGGATAATCATGAGACTTTTATAGGTAAATGGATGCAATTTGAGGTCATGCTCATAGGTGAGATAAATTGGACTCATGTAGACATTGTATTGTTCCTCTGGTGTGAGAAATTGAAAGAGTATGTGGTCTAGAACATACCATAGATACTGTGAAATGGAAAGTAATTGTTTAAAAGGAAAAAAGAATATGGCTGGGGAAAAGGGGAAACGAAGGAAGGGAAAAGGAAGAAAAATGCAACATAACTATATCATTAGTGTCTCTTTAGTTCATTGAAAAGGAAGGTTTGTGCTAATATCAATTGGAGACCTTTTTATGCCCATATTTTGTACTCTGAGTACCTACTTTAAGGATGACAATATGTAATGTACTAACTATTGCTATTCTATTATTTTGTCATACCTTTCTGTTTTACCTTTTTCCAGTAAAATAAAAATTTTTTTTAAAAAGATGGAGACCAGTTATCTGTGTTTTTGTTTGTGGTTCTTCTCTTGGGGATCTTTGTTCTTCACGGCTTATTTTCCAGTACTTGAAAATCTTTGTCTCATGTATTTTTCCAGAATTTATTATTTATCTAATGAATTGGGTACATTCAATTCCAATTATTTTATTTTGGCTACAAACTGGATTATACTTCATTGTTTTCTTTTAAATCTTACTGGTGTTTTTTTGGGAGATGATAATGCCTTGTTATTTCCTAGCTCTTGCTTTAATGTGAATCAGAAATTGTTTTCATTATGTTCAGTCCTATGTTGTCACTGGCATAAGAACAGCTATTAATTTTCATGTGTGCCTTTATATCTGGATAATTTACTAAATTAAACCTTTTCATTGCTATACAGAGTACTCAGAGGGTGGTTTTGGATTTCCAAAAGTGATAGATAGCATCACTTGAAGAACACAAAAATCGTAACTCAAATTTTATCTCACTTTTCCTTTTCCCTTTATGTTTATTTTGTTATCATTGAATACCTGCAATCTGTGACAAATCAAATATTATCTTTGATTTATATTCCAGTTATTAACTAGTCATAGTTGTACCTATCTCTAATCAATTCCTCCACTCTGGAAGGTTGAAGCAGAAGAATCATAAATTCAAGCTTACTTTGGACAAGCTAGTGACTTCGCAGCACCCTGTCAAAAAATAGAAAGAGCTGGGGATATAGCTCAATGCAACAGCCCTGAGTTTAATCCACAGTACCAAAGCTAAAGATAAATAAACAAATAGAAAAAATAAAACTTCTGCTATTCTAAAGCTTTATGAGTAAATATGATATTTCCATGGTTAAGTGATAATAATTTAGTAAGGTTGTATGAACATATTTTCATTTTCAGAAGTCTCTAATACTTCCTACATAACCTGGGCCTCAATTTAATTAAATTAATCAGAGTTATGATGTTGGACTTGGGCATCAGTATAAAAAAACACTTCATAAATAATTCTTATGTTCAACTCAGAATGATATAGATATGCAAGTTTTGCTGCTGTATATGTATTATATATGCCATATATGTTCTAATGTTATATATGTTAAAACATTTTAACAAATAATATAGTTATAAATTAGCCTTGAAGATTTCTGTCAGCCCTTATTCTAGCAAAATCCCTTGCCACAGTGCTAATTTAGTTTTGAATGAAATAGGTGCATCTACAGAAATATATTTCACTTGATTAAAATTGCTCTTTGAAGAGTGAAGTTGAAGTTTTGGAAAATTGAGTTCTTCTGATTAGTAATTAGTAAACCAAATCTGGAAATGCTTTAAAAATAAATTCATGTGACAAAGAATAGTAATTATCAGTTTTACTGAATTTGAAAACAAAAAAAAGACTTTTTCTATCAAATACTACACTACTTATCTAATTTAATGTTATGGCTAAAACTGTGTATTATTGTGTATACTATTACAAGTTTCCATTGCATTTGTGTGCACTTGTAACTAATAAAAAGTTTTAATCTACTCTTTGTCTTTACATATATATGTGCTCAAGTCAAAATTAGGATGCTCAAGATTGTTTTTTCTTAAATATAATTAATAGATTACTAAAATCTGAAACTTCTGTTCATTTTTGGGATGCGTTACCTTTGTGTAATATTGGTTTTAAGATTATCTTTTCTTACAATGCTTTCTGAATTTTACTCAGTCGCTATAACTTATGTAACCCTTAGTTTACCCTTGAGAGTGTGTTGCCAAATCCTTTGTAGAACAATTTGGCCCTGTGCACTTCTTAGGAATGATATTAAACCAATAGAACAACTATGTCTACATCACATCTGTCTCCATCTGCTCTGGTATTTCATGTGTCCAAATAGCATAAAATAATACTTCTTTTCCTTCATTCTAAGCTACACTATTTTCACATCAGATATATAGTGCCGCTAACTTCCAGGTTTGGGGTTTACAAGGTCTTGATATATGTGTTCTAAAGAAAGAGAAAGGAAGAAGGCAACAGAGACAGTTGGATAGGTAACATTATTACTACTCAGGAATTCTGGGTTTAGAGAGGTGTAAAAAAGGAGCCCATAAACATTGATCAATCTGAAAATAGAGTAAAAGCATTTGGTTGCTGTTCAAATGTTTCTCTTACATGCTAAGCACAAACCTCTTGGTGGAAAGTTGTATAAAAATGCAGGTATGCACATGCACACAAGGCTTGTTCCCCAGTACATAGATGTACAAAGGTGATTGCATGGTAACACTCAACGTGTTTACTTAATCTGTGGGTCTATTCATCAGTGAGATCATCATTGCATGCTATGATTGGGAGGTGATAGAAATAAGAGCTGGGGCCTAATCGAGTGGATCGTGAGGGTGTGACCTTGGAACTGTGCCTGGCACTGGGTCCTTTCTGGTCTTTTTCTGTCTCTGCTTCCTGGTTGCAAGAGGTGAGTAGCTTTGGACTCCCTTAGCCTGCCTTCATGGTGCTTCTGCCTCACCATAGGCCTAAAATCAGTGCAGCAAAGTGATTGTGAGTTGAAAGAAACTGTGAGGCAACATACATTTTTTCCTCCTTTAAGTTATTTATACCAGGTATTTTGTCACAGCAATGCAAAACTGACTAACTCTGTAGCAATTCATTGTAATTATTGGACAAATAGAAGAGTAGACATGATAGTCTTGCAGACAGAAACAGAGTGGGTTTGAAAAAAATCACCTTCATTTTCATCAGTGTAAAAACAATTTGATAATGAATATATATTTGTACATATTTAAAGGAATATCATGGTGTGATATAATTTGAATACCAAAATATCCATCTGTGTTTTTCTTCAACAAATTAATTACTGTAAGGGAATTACAAATCCTATATATGCCACATGTATGCTAAATAATGAAACTCAAAAATTTAAGTGAGAAAGAATACAGTTATATAGATTTAGAGAAGAAATCTGAAGAGTTCAAATAATAATTAGTGGAAAGTTTCTAAATATTCCTTTGATATGACAACAAAGGAAAAAATTTTTTTTAACTTTTGTGTTTGTTGGTTTCAAATATCCTGGGAACTTTAATATTTTTGTGCTTCAGATGGTCCCCCAAGAGGAACTTAAAAATACATTTGAACAGTTGTTCCTGACCAGGCAAAAACTGAGCCAGCTTATAATTATCTTCACAAATACTTATACCTGTAAGTATTTCTACTGTAACTGCTAAACTACCCTCATTAATTGGGCTGTTAATCATACAGGGAGCAGAGTTCAGATTACCAGAAGGGTCATCTGTGCTTCTAATTGTTTCCCTACAGAGAACAACCTGCAAAAATTCCTGAGAGTCCTTAAGTTTAGTTTGAACAAATTGAACAGATTGTGTCCCTCTGCGCCAGGAAAGTCAGCTCCTAAAACTATGCCTTGCATAAAATAGCTACTTGGTGTGTATCTGCAAACAGATGAGTTCATTGATGTAGACAGCAGGAGGGGCTCTGAGCTTTATCAGTAAGGCGGCTGTTGAATGGGCGGGAGAAGAGAAAACGACAAGAATTTTGCTCTCTATCTGTATGCCACAGATGAAGTTTGCTTAGAAAAACACTTGAGGTTTGACTTTACGGTTGTTTTCTGCGAGAGTCAACCCGTTGTCCTGCGAGTCTGTTTCCCAGTTTCCACTAAATTTTATGTGCTTAAACTCTGATCATACTGAAGTGAATGCTCCCACCATAAATAAAAGGTAAATGTATGAGTTGGTGGATTTGCTACTTACCTTAATTTGAACATAGTCCAATGTATGTATATATCAAAACATCAAATTATACCCCATAAGTAGGTACAATTACTGTGTAATAATTATTGTGGAAAAATAAAAAATCCAAACTAAAAAAAAATTAATGATAGTTGCTTACAGCACTATGGGCTCTATACGGTTGCCCTTCTTATATCTCTGGAGACTGACCCAGAATAGGTGACCTGGTCATTGTCACCGAGGTTATGCTGCTGTTTCCAATCACCTATAAAGATGCTACCTGGTGGAACTGTTTACATAAAAGTAGAAGCACAATAGTACTTCCCTACCTAAAATATTAACATTTTCAATAAAATCAAAGCATAAAAATTCCCTTAAAGTTATTTTAAACAATTCTCCCCTTACTTCACAAATGTGAAAACTGAGAATGGAAGAGTGGCCTTTCTCCTAGGAGTTATAATAATTCATGTTTGCAATAATTCTACTATCAGTAAAAATTGAAATGGTAATTTGTTTGCATTCTTAACTAAATCAGGAGCTTAAAAGTACATTTGAAGTTGTTTCCCATTGGTCAAGTCTATATTTAAAGGTTTTCTTTCTTTATTATGTAAAAATTTAATTATTCCTATTACTCCCTCATAAGATATATGCAGTACCTGATGGATTGCCGACATAATTGCGGTGGAAATAATTGAATATGTAAAATTATTTATCACAATGGGCCTGTATCTCCGTGTTTTCAGAGACAGCCTAAAAAACCGGAATTGGTCTTTTTAAAAATCAAAATAGCTAAATACTATAAACTTGAGATACATTTCTTTTTTTCCTACAGATCAACACATTTTACCTGAAACATTTTAAACAACAGGAAAGTTAGTTCATCATGCAATTCCACCAAGTTTTCTCCATGTTTATACCAGTCCTAGAGGAAGATGTTAAACGAAAGAGCAATGCTTAAATACTTTGGTGAGTGTCTCCCTTAGGGAAGAATCCTGCCGTCCTATGTACAAGCTCACGAAAGAAACTCTCCTTTCTTTGGTGAATCTTATTCGTAGTCATCTTTCTCCACTGCAAAGGCAGGAGAAGCGGTAAAACCCTCTGATGCAGTAGGAAGGGGCTGTAGCAATGGGGCCTGAAGAGAGGGAAGACTCAATTTTCTGACAAAGTAGGAGAAATGACCCAAAGAAGTAAAAGCAATATTTATAGAAGAATACTGCTTTCTTGTTTTTAAAGCAGAAGTGCTGCTACTTTTTTTTTTTTTTTTTTTTGTAATCAGAAGGGAAAGCCAAAAAGATGAAATGATGGAAATCTTAAAATTCCTGAGGTCAAAAAAAGACAGGAGAATTGTGTGTGCTTATGCTGCCTTATTATCTTGTACAATTAGATTCCTTCATGAAAAGAGAAGTCAGAGCGCAGAGGAGTATGTCCACTTAGCACAACGCTTCTCCCTGAATTGTGTGGCACCCCCTCCCTATGAGTGATCTGGAAGCATGGAGACTCCAACTTCGGCTGGAAAAGGGAGGACTGGGGAGACGGGGAGCTGCTAACCATGACAGCTGCTGACCACCGGCCAGTGGTGAAAGCATCAGTACACTGACTCGTGAACGTGGGACTGCACCTTGGAGGTCAGGGCTGGCGAGAGCTCACCAGGGTTTCATTCGTGGGTGTGTGTGTGGGGTGACTTTGTGGAGGCCAAGATATCCATAACGAAATGACGAATTCAAGAAGGAACTGATCTGCTCCTGGCACGGGAGAGTGGGTCACAGCTTCTGCTCCAACCCCATCTCTTCTGCATCTGCCCACATGTCAGTGTCAGAGACTGACGTCAGGAGAATACTGCTGTTTTCCTTGGTGTGTAAGATATCAATTGCCACATAAGCCATTTTAAAGGATGAACAACGAAGCAAGAAATGATGCCACCAGTGAAACTTGGAAAATCTGCATTATTTTCATTTACATTGTATGCATTATACTTATAGAAATGGATCTCTTAAATTTCTGTAGACATTATTACTATTTAAACATCTTGTACATATATGATAAAGTAAAATAAATATGTTTAAGAAGTCCTAAGCTTCCTTCATGTTCAAACTTGATTCTTTTGAAATACTCTTTGACTCCTAACTATCACTACCCTATTTTTTTTTTGCCCAATTTCTTTCTGCCATTTTACATGTCAATAATGTTGATGATAATGCCACTGTTATCTCCCAGATCTTTCCTACACTGCTGACACAACTCACCAAGTGCTGAGGCTGGTACATGACCCAAAAGTGATAATGGAAAGTTTTAAAACAATTACCAATTACTGGAAGGAAAACAATAGCCCATTCCTTCTCAGATAATTCTCAAGCCATTTCTACACTGAAGAGTCAGAAGGCTGAAGTTACATAGTCATGCTCCCAGGAATCACAAAACAAGCTCATACATGGCCAGGCAATGACATGGCACATGGAAATTGAAATTTTCATCCTGATTTCTGAGATTGAAATGTGAACCAATGACCTTTTCCATATGAAAGAAATATGCTGCTTCACCTCAGACATCCAGCCACTCCTAGTTAGAAGTGAAGGCAAATGACACAAAAATTGTGCACCTTCTTTTACTATGGCTGACTATTACTGAATCTAACATGTTTCCCTATTGGTACACTTGAATTCAAGTGAAAGCTCTCTCTGTAATGTTCAAGTGGCCCCACATTAGACTTCTTACTTGAATCTAATTTTATAAACCATATCCAGGCTTTTACTCCAAATTTTTAGTCATCACAGGATCAGTACAGATTCCTAGGAAGCCCCCAATAACATCACAGTGTGAAGAATGGTCATCTAACACACACCAGAGCGAAGCATAAACGGTTCTGCTGAAATTGCCACGATTATTTTTTCTTCCACGCTCACCACACAACAACCTCTTCTGTACCTAACCCTCCTGCCCCCCCAGAAAGAAAAAACTTACCCCAAGTTTCTCAAAATCTGAGCTTCTGCTCTGGTACAATCTGGATCCATAGCCAGTGTGCACTTGGAGTGAAAACTTTCTCTTCTTTTTTAATTGGGGATTGAACCCAGAGCCTTCAAACTGAGTTACACCCCTCTTCCCTTTTTGTGATGGGATCTCACTAATTCGCTGAATAGTCTAGGCTGAGCTTGAATTTGAAATCCTCCTGCCTCAGCATATGTAAGTCATTTTCGTGTCTTACCTGCTCGTGGGATGCCCAACCAGCCTGAGCTAGATCCTAGGAATTCTTCTCAACACCTGGACTCTCTCTAATTGCCTTTCTCATGTGCCACTTATTTCCTGCTAGGATCTGTTCTTTACAGTCTTGTATGCTTTCCTTCTCATCCTTGCAACACTTCTTGCCTCATGCAAGGCTCTGAGGTTAGAATGCCAAGTCATGCATTAAGACTAGACACCATCTTAACCATTTAATGCCTCTACCAATGGCTCTTTTTTTCTTTCAGTTTTCTAATTTAAAAAAAAGAGTTTCTGTATATTCTAGTTCTCGCTCATATTAATCAGATTATTCCCATGCTTTGTCCTTAGCCATGCCCCATCCACAACTTATGGCACCAGATATTTAAGTCAGCAAGCTCTCTGTGTAGGTCTATTTGAGCTGAAGGTGAAACATTACAGAGAACTGATAAAAGGGCATAAAAGAGTAGAATTCATTAGAATTTAATGAATTTTTAGACTCCTACAGTGTGGGCTCACTTTTATAATAAAACGTTTGATGACAACAAAAGTAAAAAGCCACACTGTCACACACTTTAGCAAGAGAAAATATATGACGACACTCAACAATATTGTTATTAAAGCAAGATGACTACGAGTCAATCAGAAATGCATCGTAGCAAACTAGCAAGGCTTCATTATAGAAGCATAGTGTGATTTGGAGAACAATTCCTCAGTCAGTGACAGTAGCGCTTTTAAGTTCAGGAGATGATGTGGCGTCTGTTTTCTCCTCTTTTTCCTAAAGAGGCCAGAGCTGATGTCACAGGACTAGATGATCAGATAATTGATACTTAGCAGTGATAATTTAAACTTACTATGATAATTCAGAAATTATTAGGTGACTCAGTGAGTCTACACAAATTCTAAGATGATTCCAAAGCTATTGGAAGGAACATTCTCTTGCTTTAGAATTTATAAGCTTTCAAGCTGTATTCTTTATTTTAGTCAGAATAAGCTGTGTTACACTATAGAAACAAAATCCCCTAAATAGATTACCATATCAAGAACACTTTTAAATTAGATTTTTAAAAAATGATACATAACACATTAAATGTGTATATACAAAAAGGAGTAAGGTAATATTCTGACACATGTATAATGTTTAAATGAGGGTAAACGTATCTATATCCTTAAATATTTATCATTTCTTCATGATGAAAACTTTCAAAATCTTTCTAGTTTTTTTGAAATATATATCAATATGGAGTGTCTACAATCACCCTACTATGTTATATTAGCACATCCCAACTTCTTACTCTTATCTTATTATTGCTTTATACTAGTTTTTGTGTCAATGGCACAAAATACTCAACACCTACCGCTCTCTACAGGAGGGAGTGGTTTATTTGGGGTCACGATTTCACGGTGCCCTGTCATGGTGGGTTCCAAGGGAGGAACAATGAGGTGAAAGGAGTGGTGGAGGAGAGCTGCTCACATCATGGTGTCCAGGAAGCAGAGAGAGGAGTCGGAAGCCAGGTTTGTAATACACCCTTGCAAATCACATCCCCAGTGACCCGCCCCTTCCAATCAGGACCCAGGTCTGCTTGTGAGTATTTGGTGGGCATTTTAGATTAAACCATAATGAACATTATATATTGATTTTCCTCTCCCTAACTTTATTTTACCCTTTTCTCCTGGTAACCGTCATCCTATCGCCAGTTTTTATACAAATCAATTTTCAAAATTTTCACATATAAGGAAAATATGCAGTACTCATCTTTCTGTACCTGCTTATTTCAATTAATGCAATAATCTCTAACAGCGTTGCCGCTAATGACAAGATTGAAGCTTTTAGTGACAGAATAGTATTCCATTCTATCTGCAGAACACATTTTAATCATTCCTCCTTTGATGGACACTTAGGTTGTTTCCATCTCTGGTCTATCATAAACAGTAGTGCAACAATGTGGAAGTGCAAATGTCTCTTGGCCAGACTGATTTCACTACCTCTGAACACCTAGTGAGATTGCTAGATCATATGGTAGTTTCATTCTTCATTTAAAAAACAAAAAAACTTCCTATTATTTTACAAAATGGCTATACTAATTTACATTCCCACTATCACTAAGCAAGGGTTTCCTTTCTTCATTATCCTTGCCAGTACTTTTGATATTTAATTATTTGATGATAATGATTCTTACTGGAATTAAGTGCTACCTCATTTTATTTTTGATTTGCATTTCCATAATGATTATTGTTGTGTAAATTTTCACAACAGTATCAGATACTGGATATTTTGAAAAAAAATTCTATCTAGCTATATTGACTGTCTTTAAAAAATCAAGTTACATGGGTTATTTTTGACATTATACCTTTTAAATTTTATTCTTTATAAGATGTGTAGTTTGGAAATATTTTCTCCCATTATGGAGGCTGTGTCTTTTCTCTGTGGTGCAGAATTTTTAGTCTTGCATAATCTTGTCTACTTTTGCTTTTGTTTTTCATACCTCTAGGATTTTATCCAAAGAGTCCTGTGCATTTCAATGTCCTCGACCATTTCTCCTATATCTTCTCTAGTAGTTTCATAGTTCTAAGTCTTGTATTTAAACCTTTAATCTATTCTGAGTTGATTTTTGTAACTGGTGAGTAGAGGATTTCATTTCAATCTATACGTGAACACCCAATTCTCCCAGCAAGCCTTTTTGGAAAGACTCTTTTTTACAGTAAATGTTATTAGACCCTTTTCAAAAATCAGTTGGCTGTAGGAGTTAGATTTCTTTTAAACTCTGTTCTATTGGTCTAAATATATATTTTAAATGCCAGTGCCATTTTTTATTTTATTGTTTTTTTATTTTATTATTTATATTTTTATTACTTCAATTTTCTGCATGTTTTGCAGTTAAGTACCGGAAAACTTCCTGCTTTATTCTCCTTTATCAAGATTGCTTTGGCCACATTTTTTCTTCTGCAATTCCATATAACTTGTAGAAGATTTTCCCAGTTCTGTGAAGAATGTCCTTGGTATTTGGAGAGAGATGGCATTGAATCTGTAGATGATTTTGTGTCATATGGATGTTTTAATAATATTGAGTCTTTCAATCTGTGAACATGAGATTTTTCATTTTTTATGTCTGCTTTGATTGCTTTTGTCAATGTTTTACAGTTTTCACAGTAAAGATCTTTCACATCGTTGGTGAAGATGTTTCACATCTTAGATACTTTTAATCTATTGGAAATAGGATTGATTACTTGATTTTTATAGCAGATAATTTGTTATTAGCATATAGCAACACTACTCATTTGTTGTTATTATTCATTTTGTATCCAAGACTTGTCTATTTATTTTTTACTCCAAGTGCACTGTAGTTCCACACAATTCTCCTTATTACGATTCATTTTTCTGGTGCGATTAGTCTTCCCATTGAAAAATGGAACCAAATGGGACTCACGATCCAAATATTGCAGGTGAAACAATACTGAACTCGTCAGTGTTGCTGGAAAAGCGATATTGGAAATATTGGGTTCCTGAGCATTATCCTTCGTGTGCAGGCTGACAGAGGCGTAGGTCACTTCCTCCTGCAGTGCATTTTCAGAACTAGTGACATAAGCCACAGAACTACAAGAAAAGTATCAGTGAATATTGTTGTCTTCGTCCCATCTTCTTTTCTACAGCCATCTCATCGCCATGCGGTAACAACACCCAATGAAGTCAAATAGCAGGAAGTAAAGTCAAGAGTTATAACAAAAATTTATGACTAAAATAGCAAAATCCAGGACCCAGATACGCTGAAGCTGTGGCACAATTGTGTCTCACACAGATATCTGGAAAGGAAAAAAAAAAAAAAAAAAAAAAAAGCAGCATGGTTATGCATCTGTGCGTGATCGTGTTCATATTATGCACATAAAGCACAAGAAATACTGATGAACTCTCTTGTATATGAACCATGGGGAAAAAAGGTGAAGACAATGAGGAAAAATAAGCTGAGAAATTCAATTTTAAATCTGTCAAGAGTTAATACATTTGTAGAAACATCTACATTAGCTTTCTGTTCTCATGGTTGAATAAGCATAGTTGGCAAAAAGAGCAGTATTTTACAGGTAATTGGAAAGTAGGAAAGTAAAGTCAAACTTATTTTTTTTTAAACTTACAAAAAATTGAAATGGCAATAGTATTAATTGTGTCTATATTTTGAGTTTGTTATAATTATTAAATAAATTGATTGATAAAAAATGTAACCAAATTCCCTGTCTTAATGGCAATAGTATTAATTGTGTCTATACTTTGAGTTTATTATAATTATTAAATAAATTGATTGATAAAAAATGTAATCAAATTCCCTGTCATATTATGGGTGTTTACAAATGTTAACTACCATCATCATAACCAACACCACCATCACCATCATCATCATCATCATCAAAACTGTGCTTATTGATCATAAATACTTACTAATCAAGCCCACTAAAGCAGCTAAGCCAGATCAATAATCATTTTTTAGAGATGTGCTTTAATTTCCAAAAAGATAACCAAATCCCAATTATTTTCTTTTTTTTTTTTTTTGTGCCACCAGGGATTGAACTCACAGCCTCACGCCTGCCAGGCAGGTACTTATGCCACTGAGCCAAACTCCCAGCCCTAGTTTTTTAAGGCAGGGTTGCACTATGTAGCTCAGGCCAACCTTGCGCTCACGTTGTAGCCCAAGCGGGCCTCGAACTCACAACGCTCCTCCTACCTCAGCCTCCCGAGTGCTGGGATTAAAGGCGTACGCCACCACACCCGGCTCAAATCCCAATTATTTTCTTGTCAGTGTTTTGTTGATGGCCCTCCCCTCCAGCTGGTAATTAGGGACTGAAAGAACAGCGACACAAAGTTAGATACCTATGCTAATGGGATATAATTTAACAGGTAGGAGTTAGTGGTTTTTGAGACTGAAGCACAGGATAATTGGAATACTTGGTTCAGAGTTTGTACAGTGCTATTGTGTTGAGTAAAGCATCAAAGAATATAAATAATGCAAGGGGTAAGTCTCATGCTATTTTCCACAAACAATGTGGCATTTAATATTGTTTACAGGTGTGCTTGGTATTTCAACTTTATTCAACTACAAATCAACTTACTTGCTTGGAGTATAGAAACCAGGCAATTAAAAAATCAAAACACAGCAGGGATAAAGAAATCCAAGCAGCAAAATATTTCCAGGCATAAAACCACATATATATCCATAAAATATTTCTTTGGAGGTATTCAATACTGTGATATTATTATACTATACTCTTCACTCTATTTGTGAGGTTATATTAAATTTCTAGGCCAGAGCAGCAAACAAGCCCCGTCTGGGAACCAGCACCATGTGTGGGCTATGGCCGGACTGGGAACAACCAGACCCCAGCCCCTTCCAGCAAGCAGTAAGTGACCAGCTTATCTGCAGAAGCACAGGTTGTGATGATAGCTATGGAGGTGAAATGTAATGGTTGCTTCACTGACGTTGCAAGTCTAGGGCCAGTGGTCTGATCATAGGTTCAGAGGATATCACTAAGCAGTGTGTCATCTAGGAGGGGAATCTCCTTCTGAGGGTTGCAACTATTGTTGATTCGCTATGGTCTTGTTTTGAGATCCCATGTCATTTTCATTGTTTTGTTGGGTTGGGTTTTATTCTGTTTTGTTTTGTTTGATTATGTTAAATCCAATGACAGGAGAAGCTATTTCAAGGATAACAAGATATATTATGGTAACAATTTTGAATTTACTATTGGCTTATTTTGAAGTCCTTTATCACATTCATTGCTTAGTTTTTATTGTTTCTATTCTATTTTGTTCTGTTTGATTTTTACTATGTATGAAGTTTTCTGTAGCTATTTTGAAGACATCGAAAGGCATTGTGGTAACTACTGTGGACTTCATAATGTTTTGAAGTCCTGTATCTCTTACACTTGGTTTGTTTTGATTGGCTTTATTCTGTTATATACTCTTTAAAATAAATAAATAAATAAATAAATTTCTGTGATTCTTTTTTTCTTTTACAGAACAGGAAAATTTATAACACTAGAAAAACCCATTTCCTGTTGTTTGTGGATAATTATGTGGTTAAGAACTGTAAAATTAAATTGGCAATGACAGTGTAGATGAGTGTTCTTGTGGGGTGTGTCAGTGAACATGCAGGAAGGTTACCACATCACAATGCCGGTGCATGGAGGTTTCCAGAGAAAGCAGCTTTTCCACTGAAACCCATAGGACAGGGACTTGTTATGTTGTTTGAAAAGAGATTTTTAAAGAAAAGTAAGTATTGGGGTAGGGAGGAGTTCATATTATGCAAGAGTATGTACAGTCATCCATTATAGCTGGAGTATGTATTTTGAGTGTGAATATAGATAAAGTTTAGTGAGGTAAGGGAAACATTAACAGATTTTAAATGGTACTGTGACATCACACATTCTAGAAAGACTATTTTACCATACTGTAGGGGATGAATTTGAAGGCTATGGAATAAGACTAATAATAGGAGAGTGGGTTCATGAACGATTGCAGGGATTCTGCTAGAAAAGATGGTGGCTAGTGCTAGGGTAATGGAAGTAGAGAAGAAGATTTTATATATAGTTTTAATAAGACAGTGAAATTCACAGAACCTAGTGATTTCTGGTAGGGAACCTCATTTTTGATGAAGAATATTAATTCAAGTACTGATCAGGATCTCTCATCATGATAGGAATAGAGAAATAACTGAAAAAGACTGTCCTAGAAATAGGTAGGAAAAATAGAAGAACACGTTGTTATAGTGTCTACACAAGACAACATGGAGGAAGGAGGCTTGGTTTTGTGCGAACATTTGGGAGAGTCATAAAGCAGGTATTTGTATGCCGAGGAGTGAGGAGGATATGAGGAAGCAGAGAGTGATATCAGTGTCTCTCTTTTCTCTATATCTATGGTGGCAGAGAAAGAAAGGTGAGGACTCTGAGTCAAAACATGGTGCCCGTCCTCCCAAATGAAACTCAAATACAGAGAAAAAGTAGGACGTATGAGAAATTCATGGAAAGGAAATTACTTGGAAGTTGATTAAACCTCAGGTGGAATTTCGTACTATTCATGATAGTGAATATCCATGTGGATGATGAGTGAGAAAGAGGAAAGGAAGGGAAAAATAATTCTCAAGACTAAGAAGCACAGTTGTAAATTTCCACAGAAATACTCTCTTTAGCCAATTATGTACTCACTCTCTTGACTCACTGGCATCACTTGTCCAGTGACAAAATAATGCTGGCTGACCTGCAGCTTTAGGAGTTTTGCATCTGAGTTAGCTGAAATGCCCAATAGTTAATCAGAACTGGAGACAGATACTCTAGAAAAGTCTGCTTTTTTTTCCCAAAAAGTACACATTTGCCTAATAGTAATGGTAATAATAATACATTCTTACTAATCTGTTTTAATAATATTTATTAACTGCATAACTATAATCAGCCTGTGTGAAAGATTTTACATGCATTAGTACCCAATGCTCACAACCAGCCAAAGAAGTAATTACTATTATTAGCCTAATTTTACAGGCCATAAAATAAAACTGAGGTTCTGAAGTATTAGGAAACTTGCCTGAACTCACATATCTGACATGTGGTAAAACAAGATGAATACAGTTCATGCTGCCTGTTAACTTTGACATGGAGATGGGAAGAACTTAATTATTACAACAAATGAAAAAACTATAAGACAACACAAATTGTATGGTGGGCTTTGTGCTAAGTGATTTGCAGCCTTTATTCCACTTCCTCATAGCAACTGCATGAAGCAGGCATTATGCTATACACATTTTATAATCCAGTGAGCTCAAGAAAGTTGTCTTAATGTTGTAATTAGTGTACTGCATCGATAGGATTTTATCAAGTCATCTGACTCCAGATCGTATGCATGAAATTACCTCCCTGTAGCCTGTGAAACATACTAGTTAAGACAGAGGCAGTGTTCCAATAAAACACTGATTTTGGCCTTTTCTGTCTCTTGAAGCCTACACACATCGGGACATTAGTGTATCTGCTCAGGGGAACTGAAGTGTGAACATAGCTGGTCTCAGGGCTGACAATGTGCTATACAGGGTGCTAAAGGCTTTAAGGGGTAGAGTTTGAAATCCTGGGTGAAGTGGGGAGATTACATTCCTAGTAACATGTTCAGAACAACTTTTCTAGTTGAAGAATGACTTGAAGTAAACCTAGCATTCAAAGAAGAGGATTGTTAAAATGTGCAGTTCAGAGTTTAAGCCTAGAAGATGACTAGATTGGCAATACATGCTAAGAGAGGTCTGAGACACACGTCCAAGGGCGTTTTTCTTCACTGATTAATATGAAAGCTGCCACTCTATTGGTTCTGCAGAAAGTGCTTCAATCACAGAAACAAACAACAACAAGAAAAATATCTATCTGCATAGTCCTTACTGCTAGAGAAAGACAAAAGGAAGCTAAAATTCTTCTAAAATCTCCACTCCTTACTGAGAGCAACTGCAGCTTGGGCCAAAATGCTTTCTTCTAAAAGCTAAAGCCATGCAGAGAAAATTGAAAAATCATTATTATACAATTTACACTAAATAATAAATGTGGAGGAAATTCTGTCAGCAATGCACATTAGTAATGCCATTGACTGTTCTCTTGGAGTTCTGAAGGTGTAGCCCAGAGATAGTTCAGGAATTTCTTCCTCTGTAAAATAATAACAATGACTTCACATACTTAATTCTGCTGTTTTCTTTGTTTACATCATTCACAAGAGGCAAAATAATAGACATCCATTAGGAGCACAGGCTGGTAAGTTCTTGAACCTACCACAAATACATGTGCATGCACACATTCACACACACACACACACACACACACACAGACACACACACACGTCCTGACAAACACACACATTCACGAAGACTCACGAGTGAAGATGGGAAAAATAACGTCAAAAACAACTTTAGCACATTTTGTCACACTTTCACCTGACTTGGTTTCTATAATTCAAATAAAACTTATTGAGTACATTGTTTTTATCAGCTAGATGCTTTCAGTGATAAAATGATGAATAAAATATGGTCCTCAAACTCAAGGACTTCATAATTTATTGAGGCAGGCTGTGGAGTATGAACTTTGGCATAGTCCAAAGCAGATGGTGCCGGCTGTTTTTATAATAAGGGCACAAGTAAAATGCCTAAGGGCTTAAACAGGAAGAGATAAAAATTTTAGTGGATTAATTGGTTCTTAAAAGTTTTGACCCCATGTCTCTACCAATGTACTTGTTCTTTAAGTTTGAACAGCTCGTAACTGCTTTAATGCTGAGCTTTCTTATTTACAAATGAAGATAATGAAATGTTTTGTTGAAGATGGCATGAAGAACAAGCAATTAATATCAGGTGCCAGAGAAATCTTCTTCGTGGTGATGCCATTTAGCTGATTTTTTAAAAGAGAGAAGACTTTTTGGCTGGAAGACAGCGATGGGCAAGGTTTCCAAGCTGAAGAAACGGGGTGAGCCCAGTACCAGCTGTGTTCCACCTCAGGTGGAGCAGAAAGACAGCACGGAATTTTCATCTCTGTCATGACCACGTGACGTGCCTCCTGGCTCTAGTTACTTTACACATGGGATGCACATTCCTTTTTCTCATCCATCAGTAACCTGGATCACAGCTGCTCTCCTTTAAAGGTTAGATTTGCTCAGACTGTTTCACTTGTTACCTTGTGTCTTTTACCTCTGAACTCAGTGTCCATGCCTTTTACCAGGATTACAAATGTGCTGCCTGCTGAAGACAATCATTTGTTTACTTTGTCAGCTCTGTCTCTTCTCTTCCATTTCTCAGGCTTAAATCTGAGTCTACTGAGTAGAGAAATGGACTGGGATCTCCCTCCCCACCCCATCCCATTGCTCCGTGAGGTGTCTGTTGTGGTTTGTGTTTGGATGGCCCCCTCAAGTCTCATGCAGTCATGGAGGGGCCTGAATCTAGCATTTGTGATTGATTTGTTGTTTAGCGCTGGGATTGGTGGTGTGAGTGCTGCACCCGCTCAGGGCAGGAAGCCGGCATACAGTGTAAGGGAGGGAAGGAGGCATGCTTTCCCCTTTTTGTCCTTTTAGCTCTTGCCACTTGCAACCACCACGAACGGCTGCCCCTCAGCCATGCCACCCTCTCTTGGAACCAGCTGAGTATGGACTGAAATCTCCAAAAACTGTAAGATAAATAAACCTTTCCTTGCTTCACTTTGGTCATCAGGTATTTTGTCTTAGCAACTAGAGAAAAGTAACCAAGCCAGTGTCCTTTGAAGATTTGCCAATTGAATTAATTAGAGATAGGATTAAAAATATCACCACAACCAGAAAAATGCAAGTTTTCTTCAAATCCTAACTCTTACCTTGTTTTCTCTAAACTTGAAAAGATTTTTATAGCAAGCTAAATGCACCATTTTTGCTTATAAACCTCCCCTTCTTCTTTGGTGTAGTGATCCATTGACAAAAAACTAGAAGAGAAGGGAAAATTAATTGATGTTAAAATGCCAGTGTGGACATTTATCCAGGTTCTGCCTGTCTTCTATGTGTAGAAATTGTCTACATATTAATATCCTGATTTATTGTTGTGGTATGTAAATTTTTCAAGTGGCATAAACCAAATGTACTCCAGTACACATTATCTCTCTTTGGGGAGGGAGAAAATGAAGCCCAGAGATGCTTATTAACTTATTCAAACCACACAGACTGAGCCAGGAACTTGGGTCTCTACAAATACCACTGTTCCTTCCACCCTGTCACTTCTTTAGTAAGCAATGACAGAATTGGGATAATGGATCTGCCACATTTGGCAGAGAGTTTCACCTCTTCTATTCTATGAAACTGGTGCTCTTCTTTCATTAGAAGAACAGGAACCGTTGCTACAGGGATAGGAACTGTAAAACATGCTCCAACACCAGACTTCCAAGCAAGTTCTCTGTGCTCTCCCCGTAGGAAGAGTCAATTGCCACGTGAGGCCAGCTGATTCCCTCCTAAATGGCCTTGCTTGCATTGATTGTCATTAAGGATTTTGTTTTCAACAGAGTAGTTAAAAGCTAAAATTACTCCCTCACTTCTTATGACTTCAGGGAACCCAGCCCAAGGGATATTTATGGCTGCTACACATCAGTGAACTAAAGACAGCCATGACACAAAAATGTGCCAAAACTGTTCTTTCTCCCAGAAACACTACAGTGAAATGAATGCTTCTGATATGGATGACTAAGTTTTTCTTCCTAATACTTACCTTCACATAGTCAGAAATGACAGGAAAGATGCAAAGAGAAAGGAATAAAAATAGTAATTATTATGTGTATACTGCAGAGAATAACTTTCATATGTGGTCCTGCATTTCTCAAACAGCTATCATTTACCAAATGTTTACCAAAACAAAATTTGGAAATTTGTACATTTCCATTTTCTGAAAGAAATAACACAAAATTCAGAGTTTGAGCAGTTTGCAAAAGTCATATGAATTGTTGAAGGAAATGATAACCAACCTGCTATGGTTTCCAAATATCATACTTTCCTTGTCACATCTATTGTCCCTCTAGCCTATGAGTTCCCATAAAACCTTGTCAAATCCTATATTAGTAAACTTATAGCATTATGTTTTTGTATTCTCTTTACATAGTTGCTTTCTTCATGAGTCTTGGACCTGCAAGTCTCAAAAATATCATTGGGAAATTTTGTTCCAGATTTTCCTCATTTCTACAAACAGATATTATAGTTTCTACAGCATAGTAAAATTATTATTGTACAACAGCTTCTGAGTAGGTTATTCAATAGTGCTGGCAATGTACGTTCCCTAGAAGCAGAGACCATGTCCACCTTCCGCACTGTGAACATAGTATACCAAGTTATCAAAATATATAGTGAATGCTTATATTAAAGAATTATTACAGTAAAAGGCATATTGCCATTGACCCCCTTCAAAATATGTCCCCTCACTTAGAACACACTTACCGTATCATTCTTGCCACTTTCTGAATCAGTTCTGGAGGCCTGCTTTTGTGAATCTCTGATAAGTTGTGATTAAAAAAAAAATCCAAAACCCACTGTGAATGCTTTGGCTGATTGTCATCCAACAGGAAGGCAGGCTTGTAAAATCATTATGGTGTGTCCCTGTCTACCTCACCATGGGATCTGATGCTTGCCACTTCTGGATCTTTCTCAAAGTAAAATGACAATGAAAGGCAAACATTTTGAACCCATTTAGGACATTGAAAGAGCCATGATAGTACAGCTATAGATACAAAAGAGAATTTAAAGATTCAGCATATTTTCTGATCACAACTTGTATTTGAATATGTTGTCTCATGGAAGACAGGAGCAAATCGAAAGTGTGTGTATAGTGTGTGTATCTGTCGCAATTCTAAATACATTGGGCATGGACCCTGCAATTTAGTAGATCTATTTTAATAGATCTGTAAAACGGTGCCTGCAAGTGAAAGGTGTCTCACACATAGAAGCACTATTATTTTTTTAACTGTACATAGGTACCCCTGCAACTTCTGAAATATGAAATTATTTTAAAGTGTGACTTAAATTCTAATAATTCTTTTGTCATTTATTTTCCATATTACTGACAAATACAATTAGAACTATTTAACATAGGAGGGTTCTCCTGAATTTTTTGAACTTTAAAGGGGATATACACAAGATTAAAAAACACTATCTGTCTTAGTTACTTTTCATTTGTTGCTGAGACAAAATACCTGATGCCCAAAACAGGGAAGGAAAGGTTTATTTCTTATAGTTCTCAGGGGTTTCAGTCCATACTCAGTTGGCTCCAAGGCAGCATGGCCTGGTGGGACAGTCATTCAGGAGGCTGCCAAACAGCAAGACAAACTGATAAGAGAGAGAAAGTGAGGACATGCCTTCCTTACCCTGTGTATCGGCTCCACCCCTGGGCGGGTGCAGCACTCAGATCACCAATCCCAGCACTAGACAACAAATCAATCACAAATGCCAGACTCAGCTTCGTCCAAATTTCATGAGGCCTTGGGGAGACACAGGATCAAATGAATACACTATCCCAAAACATGAAAATTGGTTGCCTCAAATAGTCACGATTTACTCAGATTATAACTTCAAAACATGTTGCTACACAAAATAAATTTTTTCTCAACAAAGATCAGATGATTCTATTCAGATAAAAAATGTTTAAGTAGGGAAATTCATCTTTATTTTCTATTAAACTTGCCTTATTTTCTGAGGGTACCTCTATATGTTAGTGAACCAGTACAAATGAAAGCTTGGAAACTCTTTCAAAGTCTAAGAAATAAACTCTCCCCCATATCTATAGATGAGCCCGTTCATGTGACCACTATGGACTGGGCACAAAGGGAGGACACGTTATCCCACTGGATATGTAGAGGTTTAGAGAACCTAGCTGAGTTCTTGGCTGGGACCAAGGTAGCAGGAGCTTGGTTGTCAAATTGAATGCCTGAAAGGAGGCTGCGCAGGAGCAAGATGAGTGACATGAGGGGAAGGAAGCAGAACACACAAGGAAATCCACAGAGCCATCAAGAGAAGCTTTCAAAGTTCCCAACAGCCTGCTTGTCCTTTGCAAAGCTCAGAGTACCTTGTCTTTGAGTTCCATGAAGCACCTTGATTGTTTAACTCAGTAATTATTGATTGAGCTTTTATGTCGTAGGCACCGTAGACACAGCAGTGAAAATACAAAGATCGCTTTCCTCATGAGGCTTGCGTAAAATGCAGGGAACAGAGACTGAACAAGTTACATGATTAAAATATGCAGTATGATAGTGCCAAGTGTTAAGTGAAATCAAATGTGACGGGAAGTATCTTGCATGGAGGCTCTGTTTTAGTTAAGTGGCTACTAATGTCCTCTGGGAGAAGAAGACAGTTCCATGAAGTAGAAGGAATGAAATGGGGACATTTGAGTGATGGGAACGAAGGAGTCTTAAGTGATGAGAAAGGGTTTTCCAGGAGGATTCGCTCCTACGAGTGCAGGACCCGACCTTTGCGGCTAGAAAGGAGTAAGTGAGGAGGCAGTTACAAGGAGTTGTGTCTTGGGTCTGGAATGTTCCCCAAAACTCTCATGCACTCAAAGGTGGGGCTTTTGGAGGGCAGTGGGATCATGGGGTGCTGTACTCGATGATTTTGTCCACTGCTGTGTGCAGTTGTAGGTGAGGCCTGATAAGAAAAGCTGGGCACTGCAGACACGACCTGGAAGAGTGTATCTCCCTGCCCAGATCCTCCCTTCTTTTGCTCTCCACTTCCTGTTTGCTGTGTCATGAGCAGTTTTCCCTTACCCAGGCCTTTCATCGTGCCCTTTCTGCAAGAAAGCTAGCTGACCACGGACTAAAATGTCTGCAGCTGTGAGACAAATCAAACGTTCCCTCACTTAAGTTTTGGGTGTCAGGTGCTTGGTCTCAGTGATGAGGAAAGTCACTCAGACAGTAGGTTGCAAAGTCAGAGGGGTGGCAGCCCAGATTGTGCACAGTTCTGCAATCCTCATCAGCACTCCCTGACTTGACTCTGAGTGTTTAGGGGCCTTTGAATCATTTTGAGCAGAGGACTGGTGGGCAAATGTCCATTTAAGATTTTACAGGGTTCATTTAAAAGCAATCATTTAAAAAAAATATTAGGGCAACAAGAGCTATTTTATTCTATTTACAGAATATCAAACATTTTTAACTAAGTTATCCTTTGTCTATGGGCTTTGTAAACCAAAAAAGTAGATTACTGGGAAACAAAGCTTGCCCTCATGTCTTTATTATTTTCTTATAATCTTTTAACAATTGAGTGTTTGTGGGTAGTTTTGTGTCTCTGAACTGTGGTCCTCTACATAGGGCTTTGGCCCCAAGATTTGAAAGAACTGAGAAGTAAATGAATTATTCTTTATTATCAGTGAGAAGTACTATATTTACAAAATGTCCCAAGTTTGTCAAACTCATATTTCTCTCCACTGAGATTGCTCCCAACCACTCGGCAGGAAAATGATTATGTAAGAAAGCAATGCTCTGAAACTTCTGCAAAAATGGTCTGCAGACTGAACCTCTAAATGTACAACCATAAAATTCCATTATCGAATTCTAGGTAAGTCACAATGAAAAATTGTATGATTCAGAAAGATCAGAATTTATTTATGGGTACTTGTATATTCACCTAATTATTAAAATTTTCCAAAGACATATTTAAATTTCTCTAAGAATCAGTGACTTGTTTTAAATTGGACATGTTATTAAAATGGGCAAATCTTAAATATCATAAATTTGGGGTTCTGAGTGGGTTACCTGTCAAACAATTCTATCTTTTTGACTAATAAATTCTTTTGAAGTGCCTACCAATTTCATGAACACAAATAATATATCCACAGACAGTGTCAACTCATTGACTTTAGGGCTAGAAACTGAAATCACCTCTACAAAAGACATGATAGTTTCTTTGATTTATGACCAACGATATAAAAGATATAGCATTTTGCAACTATGACCATCAATAATTATAGTGTTATATGCATGTTAAATTGGAGTGGTTTAGGAACCCTTTGAAGATTTTCTGTTACAGACAGAAAACTAAGTGAATATTTCAAGAGAGCTGCGGAGAAGGAGGTTGTGACTCTAGGGCTTTATGATTTTATACAATTTGATGTCTGCTTCCTTTCTTCTCTCTTGGGAACCTCCAATGTGACGTGTGCGATTTTGGAGAAAACTGAAGGGTAAAATGAATCAAACTAGGCTTTTGCTCCCAGTACCCTAACCCTTGCCAACTGAAAGTCACGAAGGGAACTCAAGCTTATTAAAGGGCAGTGGGTCAGACCACAGAATCCACAAAGCTATGCTTACAGCTTAGTGTTTTTGCTGGGTATCATTAACACTGAAGCCAACAGTCAAATGGCTGTGCGGTGGATCTGTTGCTGGAGAAAAGTAGTAAGTTTGGTTTCTGGGATGTAGAAATCTTAAAGCATCCACATTGGGCTAATGGAGCTGTGAAATGCAGGACCCATTTCCCTTCTGTATCATCTTCACCTTCTACTTGGTTTAATCATCTCCTTTCATGAATTTTCCTGCTTAAATTGAGTCAGCATACTGGATGTTTGAAATGGATACCATTGTTTTAAACTTGTGTTTGTTCAGTAACTTGACTCTAGAGCAGTTTCTTAACCTTGGCACTGCTGACCTTTGGGACAGCATAATTATTTGTCGTTGAAGGCTGTTTCACACATGTAGGATATTTATCATCCCTACCCCTGGTCTTTGTCCACCTGATGCCAGCACCACCCCTGGCTCTGACAACCAAACCTGTTCCTAGATGTCGATAAACACCCCTTGGTAAGGGACATCCCACCCCAGGCGAAGAACTACTGTTTTAGAGCTTGAAGCTGATGGAGTGACTGTTGCCCTCTTTAAGACAGCACATGCCAGCCCTGCTTGCAACTTTCCTCTGCCACAGAAAAGGAAAAGTAACATAACCCACACTATCTCTCAGCCTGGGAGAAACCCCATTCTCTCCTTCAGAAAGCTAAAGCAGTGTCATCTTTGTCCTCACTTGGGAGAGAGGTAGATTGTTATCAGGGGCTCGTTGTGAAAAACTCTATCCTTGGGCTAGTGGGTGGGGTAGACAGAATTTTCCTGAAAAGCCTCGAGTCTGGTTTGGGGTGGCCCATCAATTTACTAGGTAACTTACGATAATAACTAGGGTTGCTCTGGATCAATGGCTGTAAAATGCCTAACTCTAGATAGTGATTAAAGGCAATATTTATACAAAAAAAATTTAAGTAGTGGAAATGGGAGTCTTATTTCAAAATAAGGTGTCGCAGGTATATTCTTAGATAACGCCTTGCCTTAGTCCTTCAACCTGTCATCAGTAGAACAAAATGAATTCCACAGAAAAGGACAAAAGGGCCTTGTTAGTTTTACTACTCATAAAAAAAATTACCAAATATTTATTGAAAACGAACAATGCTCCAAACACTCCCCTGTACCCTGCACATGTACTGAGTCATTCCATCCTGATTTCCATGCCACTGGCATTTACTATTTTAAATTAGTATTGGAAAATTATTATTTCTCCCATGTACGATGAAACCGAGATACATAACAATCCATAACTTTCCTTATCAACTTCACATAGCTATCAAGTTGTGAACTGAGAATATGTATGTTTACCACTTGCTTTTAACCACTACAACATAAATTTCCTTTTGACAAATATACCACGTGCACCTTCAAAGTATCAAGAAGTCTACTCAGTGTTAGTCAGAGAAGAAGAGGTCATGTTTCTGATTACCAAGTTGAGTGCAATCTAATGTAGTTATGTAGTTATGTAGATAAATTATGCCGTACAAAGGAGATTAGCTAGTTGCTTCTAGCACATCAGCACTTGAAAGTTAAGAAGTAGAATGAAGGAGGGGGGTGATGCAATTATTCAGGAAGAAACAAAGGAATTTTAAGAACAATACCAAAGCAAGGCTATAATGAGGGTGAGTAAGAATTCACCAGAAAGATGAAATGCGTATATGTTTTTTCAGAAAAGGAAGAGCGTGAGCCAGGCCTCATCCTAATACCCAGCAGTCTGTCTTTGGGCTATACCTGCCGACTAAAAAGCCCAACTCGTCTGTTACTTCCTTTAGAGGAGACCTTTTAGGAACACTTGTGTTTATTCTTGTTGCAGATCTTGCTTTTGCTACTTATTTCGGTCTTCCTTCTGTTAGTGGCAAGCATATCCGTCTCCTTGACTGGATTCTAAGCTCCTTGAGGAAAGTGAATCTGTTTGCATCCATCGCTGTGCAGCGACAGATAGCAGATGATGCTGGGTGAAATGTTGAATTAAATGGTGACATGAATAAATATGGATCTGGAAATGATGCATTGAAATGTTGTGTCCAACAATTCACGGGTTGTGACCTCTATCTTCTTTTCAAAAACGTATTTCTAAAATATGAGTAAAATTTGGGGCATATTGTGAAATCTGGCATTCATTGTCCACTGCATAGCAGCTTTGAGAAAATAAAGATAAACCTTACATTGAATCACCTTTGTATCCTGGTAGATATTATCTTGTGTTTGCAAAGGGCCTTGAGTGGTTCTCCAACTTCTTGAGTTTCTATTAGTCTCACGAATGTACATCAATACAAATTCCTACAGATTCTAATGCAGAGCTCTGAAATGGTGTATAGGAAAAAATACTCTTGCCCTGAAAGAGTCCCTGGTACAATTAAGATGACACATGGTGTGCTAAAAGTGGCAGAATTTTGCACCTTGGAGGGGGAAGAAGTAGTATCTAATAGATCACAAATTTGAGGTCACTGTGTTGAATAGTTGAAAAAAAAACCTCCCTTCATTCTTTTGTTGTAGATTCCTAAAATTCCATAGAGAGGTCATTTCTTATGTTCAAGTTCACTCTGCCTGTTGTGTGAGAAACTGACTTGGGACCCTCTCATACATCATTTGGAGTTTAAAACAAACTCTTGAGATGATGATGATGATTAATTCAGCTGAGAATTACTCTGAGAGGGCCTTAAAATTGACAAAATACAAACATCTCAGAATGATTAGCACCTCAGTAAACTAATAGTCAATCACTGTTCATACATGAATGTAAACTGATTGATTGGCTCTGTCTTAAGAGGCAACCAGTTGCAGCTCACTCTTTAAGAAAGTGAAATAGAGGAGAAAGAAATTTAAGTGGGGGAAATTTCAGTGAATAACCCAGCAATGCCTGGGGACTATTGGCATCCAAAGCCTCCCACAAAGAACAGAAAAGAAATATCCAGGACAGAAATGTTCCAAGGAAAAGAGCTTGGAAATCTCAGGCAGACAGTAAAGCTAAGTCAGTGTCTGGTGTGAGGGCTTCCTTCTTGGAGGAAACTAGTTGTCGAGAATGTATTGAAAGCTGAAAATGGAAGCCAGGTAATGGGGAAAGCTGAGAAAAAGCATCATGCCTGACAGCTTTGGGAAGGGGTCTCCCAGCTTTGGGGAGAAAAGCAAACTCCTCTCCTAATGCTTTTTGGGTCATCATGTAAGAGGCCCAGGTGGACAGGCAGCTGGCTTCTCTCCATTTGAAAGAGAAAAGTGATACTGGAGCAAATGTGGTGTGTGAGGAAGAGTGAGAGCTGTTTTCCAGCAAGGAAGGTGTGCTTGAGGGAAGGAACACTGTGGAGGTGATTACAGCTGTGGTTGAAATTATACAACTGGCTTGTTCTTAACTGCATTTGTGGCTAATCACTTCCAAATAACAAATGAATAGCACAGTAAATGTTAGCAGGATAATTTTCTATTAATCAAGAATAATGAGTGAGTAGACTAATTCCCTCTTCAAACATCCCTAATTTTAATGCTGTTGCATATTGCTGCTTCAGATTGATTACACTGTGATTTAGAGGGAGGGAGACAGTAGGCAGACACAAAATAAAAGGCAGGATATTATTATTTCCTGCTTCATTCATGTAGAAATCAACCTCTCCCATGTGAATTCTCGTGGATGAAGATTGCCATTCTGAAAATGATCTTAAATTATCTTAACTCAGGAAGAAAACATTCAAATGAGAGAGAGAGAGAGAGAGAGAGAGAGAGAGAGAGAGAGAGAGAGAGAGAGAAGAGTAGGAGAAGAAGAAAGACAAGAGAGGAAGGAAGAAGAAAGTAAGGAAGTTAGTTGTTACTAAAAACTGAAGGCACGAAGTATAAATGTGTAAAATCTGGAATAGTCTAAGTGTATCCTCAAGTGAATTTGCTGTGACGCTTTGGCAATTTGCTTAAATTCATTGAGCTTCATTTATGCATTCATGGTAAAGAAATGTGCAGAGTTCAGTTATTTCACATTACATTAGACTAACCTTACTGGCTTGTTCTTGACTGCTATTTCTGGCTACTCACTTCCAAATGAATAGTCATAGGGTCTTGATCCTCTGCAATGGACTTTCCAAGACATTAGATGTAATCCTGGCTCTTCCAAGAGTGTATGGTCTAACTGGAAAGTCAGCCATATGCAACACAAGAGCAAGAGATGAGATTGTATGAAGTCATTTTGCAAAAGAAGCGGGAAGAATTTATTTGTTGTTGCAGTAGTTCAAACAAAGAGGGATTAATGTGGCAAGAAACGTTTCATGGTGCACATGGGATTCCAGACCTACTTTGAAGAGGTAGTGTGATAGAGAGCTGTTGCTTTTTCAGATTCGCTCATCGCCCTTCTCCTAGCTCTATGTTTGGGTTGTATTAGTGAGCTCCTTTGCCTTCCAACCTCCTACGGCCTTTGTCTATGGAAGAATCCAGGAGAATATAGGGGAAAGGGATGTGCGCAATTTAGTACTGAGAAATAGTTCTCTTTCAATGTTCGTGCTTAGCAGCTTTCTGCCCTCGTCACAGCTTTCCTTGTGAACTCTTAATCATTCTCTCTCTCTCTCTCTCTCTCTCTCTCTTTCTCTCTCTCTGTCTCTCTGTCATTTTCTGTCCCTTTTTCTGTCTTTGCCCCTCCCATTTAGTTTCAGTACCAATTTTTCCCTTTTTGTACAAAAGATGTGACAGAGGTAAGGTAATATGTGATAGTCTCCTGTGATTTTCCTAGACACTGTCCATGCATTTGTGAATAGTGTCTTTATTAAATCTCCCTTGATTTACTCTAATCCGGGAGTGACATCATTTTCTTTCTAAGCTTCTAGTTAAGGCACATAGGCTGGAAAGTAAGCAGGTGGACATAGAAGACAGTGGAAATAACCTTGAAGGTGTATCTAATTTAGAGGAAGTTTACTGAATGTAGAGTAGTAGCTTCTTCTAAAAGCAACTAACAGCTAAATTGATGGCAAATAACTACAATGTACAATTCACCTAAAATGAGATAGTAAAGAGATTTGTGATGTAGTTTTTTAGATTTCAATCAATTTCTCTTTTCTTCAGTGCAATTAGAAGAGTTGAAATGGGCTGCCCCTGCACAGAAATTTTGGGTTGAGAAGAGATAAAGCAGCCAGACAGTTGGCAGGTACTATGGAAACTTTCCTATGGGGACCACACCCCTTTCAATAAGCTGTTTACATGGAGGTTGTTGTACTAGAGGTGCAAATGCACAGTATATACTTGCTTCTCCTGAAATCCTAGGAGGTACAAGAAATGCAGAAATTTTCAAGGATGAAAGTCATCCTATGATATTTCTTTCAGGAGTGTATGTTTTGGGATGAAAGTGCAGAAACTCTTCCGAGACTCTGATTATTTATTGTTTATTCATTCATGTTTTCATGCATTCATTTATGTACCTAAAGAAACAAGTCTAAGTTCAGTTGCACGTGGTACTGATATATAGCCTCTCAAAGATCAGGAGGGTAAGAAGTTCCTGTGTAGGAAGAGACAAATCCATTATTTTCCTCCAACAGTTCTGAAGAATTTGTTTAGCTTGATGGACAGATGGAAGGCGACAACTCCCTGTCGTATTTTTCCAAAGGAAAGAGAAACCTTGGCAAGTAGAGGAATGAAGCAGGAGAGCCCTTGTGGGTAGCTAAGCAATAGGAAAATGTGTAAGACTAACTACACCCAGGAAAATCAGACAGCCAGGCTTAGCACTTCTTGAATCCCGTGCTAACAGTATAAGGCCTTGTTCTGAGTGAGGCAAATCCCTTAGATGAAAAGGGTTGAAGTTTTTCTACTTTATTTTTCATATTATAAATGTGTTGCTAACAGTTGTGAGATCCCTGGCATACAAATCAAAATGCGGACTTTCATTTGAGTTGGAACAGGACTTCAGCTATAAAGCTTCTATCTGTCTTTGAGACCTACAGCAACTTCCAGTTTTTGAAATTAATTTTTCTTACCTGAAAAATAGGGCAGTAAAACACTTTTGCAGGTAGACACTAATGAACAAGTGCAGTACTCTTTATATAGTGCTTACCGAGGCAGTCGTCATAGAGGACAGAAGCAGCCACTGTGCTGCGGCTGTTCATAATACCACCCAGCTGGAGATGCGGTTCAGCGGTGGAGCACTTGCCGCGCATGGCTAAGGCTTTGGTTCCCATCCGCAGCAGCCCCCTTTCTGGTGCCAGTCACATGCAGCCCCCGACAACCTGGCCCGAAGATGTGGCAGAAGAAAGAGGAACACGGGAACGCGCACTACAGCTGTGGTGCAAGCTCAGCCTCCACCGAGCAGGACTTCTCCAGAGCTCGCCACTCCTATGGGCTCCAAGCTCACAGAGAGCTCATCACTCGTTCAATTATTAAAGTTTTCAGGAGCTTTGGGAGTGACGTGCTCTTAGATTACAGAGATAGCAATGGGTCAGAAGCACGGAGGTGTCTGAGTCAGACCTAAACTGAGATGCATGTCACTGGTGTGATTTGCTAGCTGAGTGACCCTAGCCAGCAAGAAACATCTCTCATCTACTTTATTTCCCCACATTTAACATGATGACTCATTTATTTATTTATTTATTTTACTACTTTCATTTTTGGTACCGGGAATCAAACTCAGGGCCTCATGCTTGTCAGGCAGGAACTGCACCGCTGAGCTATATCCCTGGCCCTAACATGACAACTTCTAATGAGGTGTGAAAGATAAAATTTGGAAGTTTTAAGTACAGCTGTTCACATACATTGAGTACTTAACATACTCAGTTTGTTTCCTTGTTTCTTTTCTTTTGTAGAGGCAAAATCTGCCTTCTTGTTTCTCCTTCATCTATCTTCCGCTCAGCTCTTGATCAATATAGATTAAGTCGATGCGTCCTCCAGGATCAGGTCATTATTCCTGTTTCTTTTGTTTTTCTTTAAGGGTAAATAACCTCTGGATTCTGTTCCTTTCCTGCAGGACATGATTGCCATGGAGCTAAGGGAAAGAGATGCAGTGTTTGCGTATGATTAAGGGATATAAATTGACTTTATATAATATTTAAATATCAAGATTTGAAAGGCAAAGGACCTTCCAAAAAGAGCTTTTTAAGTAATATATTTCGCTGTTGTACATTCCCAAACTAGCAGACATCACATTAAGATGGAATAGAATAAATGTCTTATTCCTGCTATAAATCTTTCTTATGTAACCAAGCTTCTTGAAACCCAGGCACTAAAAGACAACACACTGTATTATTATTATCTGCCTCACAAACAGTGCAAGCTAATTTTAGTGACCCATTTTGTCGTTTTCATCCTTCATTTGTATACTTGGCCTTGCCAATAGAGTAGTTTGAATAAACATTATAGCCATATTTATGTGTATTCCTGCTAAGAGCTTCCCTTGGAGATGCGTGATCAGGCATTCAGCATAAACCACAGAGACGGAGTCATTTATCCTTGTTAGGCAGGCAACCAGAGGCGAGTCATTTTCACCCATACTCCTGGCCCGTAAGAGCCTTTATTTCAGACGAAGACAATACAGACAGAGGAGTCCCCAGCTGACAAGAAGTTAGGAAAATAATAGAATAATAATAATTTAAACACCTGCAGCCAGCTACTGCAACATTGAGAAGAAAGGCTTGAGTTACCAGAGAGCTCATGTGTACCGGATGCCTAACCCGTGCCAGCACGATCTCCCACAGAGGCTTTCCGTGTATTATATTTTTGTAAGGTACGGATCTGTAATGTGGTGCTCGGTGGAGGGGTGGATATTATCTCAATTTTTGCAGATTAGACAGCAGCGTTTCAAAGACGAAGGAATTTGCTTAAGGACGATGAATTCATGCGAGAGTTGCAACTCAACCCTAGATTTGCGTAAAGTGAAGCTTGTCTCACTGTGCCAGAGATCTTTTCTAATGCCCGGCAGACAGAAAGGGCATCTTAGATATAAACGATGACAATCTCTCTGCCTCTGTGCTTGTACAAAGATGCAATCAAAGACCACTTTAAGGTCAGAAAACAATCCTCTGGGCTTTTGAGAAAACTTCATTGAAAAAAGAGATCAGCCAAAAAGGGGAAAAATTCCTTGCTAATTGAATGAGGGTTTATGGGAAGAAGTAGAAACTGACTCTATGTCTGGAACCTGTACAAGAGCAGAGACAGAGAGTAGAAATGATACACTGGAGTAGAGGAAGTATAAAGAATAGCTATGGAGGTGAAAAAAGAAGATATGAGGAGGATGAGAGAAGAAGAAAATCATTTTTTCCCCAATGGGTCTGTGTGTCCTAGAAATGTACGAATGATTTTTACTTTGGTAAAATGAAAAGGGATCGCAGAGCTTTTAAGCATTTAAGGTGCTTCAAAGAGCAACTGCTGTGTAAGTCGCAATGGTTAGAAAGGAAGAAGAGGAGCAAAGAAAGGAAGCGAAGGAGGGAAAGAGGAAAAGTAAAAAGAAAGGAAGAGAGGGCCTGAGGGACACAGGCAGGGAGGGAGGGAGGGGGGGGATGGAGGGAAAAAGGAGGTGGAGGAAGCGGAATCAATGAAACTCCCAAAGATTGTCCATCACATTGTGTAAATGACTGAATATCTTACAAAAGCCAGCACTGCCCAGTCTCAGAACCATTGGTCCTTTTCAGGGAGTATCTGTGAGAAAGAGACACGTAGAGCTCCATTTCTTCTCTCTCGTGACACTGGGCCATTTGTGACAAGTTACCTTTTCTTCATGTCTATAGGCAACGCCTAATCATGTCTGAACCAAAAGGAAAATACCAATTCTGTTGGATCATAATGCACTGTCAGGAAAATTGAATACAACTCCCCCATTCAAAGAAAAGTAATCAATAAAGTCAAAATGTAAACTCCTGGTAAAAAATATCATATGGTTATTATTTTTTCCCCTTAAATAAGCATCTTTTGATTTCTATAACAACAATTCTAATGTATTTCATTTCTTAATTTCCTCCATGATTAATCACCCTGGGAAATAATCACTAGGTGAGTGTTTTGGGATTAGATTTCTAACCAGGACATCAGTGCAAGTTGTGAGCTGTGCTCCTCCTGATGCCTGTCTCCAGGAAAGCCAGCCTGCTCAGCCCTCTTCCCTGTCTCGCAGGTCTGTTCGTTGGTATTTACAGGTTTGCCAGCTCCCAGGTCTGACCACCATTCCAGGTGCACTTGGCATTTGATAGTAGGTGTGAGACACAGATTGCCTCATTAGTAATTTTTCTATTGAATCATATTCTATAGCAGCTGCACTTAACACTGTGGTGCCTTTTTATTTTTTTTTTTTTCATTTTTCATGTTTGCAATACACTCTGCTTGCTGCCAATTGTCTGTGATAAGGGTTAACTCATAATTTCCAGGCAGTGATAATTTTCCCTTATTTTAACTATCTGAATAAATATGATTTACCACATTTGAAAGAAAATGAGCCCCAATTTTGAATGTAAGGTTGTGTGTGATGCTGACAGATCAAAAATCTCTTTCCGGTGTGTTTGCACAGTAACGTGATTTCAATGTTTTTTTAGTCTGTGGTTTAAACTAAACCACTATGAAATCACTAATCCACCACCTACCAGTTCATTTGCTGCAAAATCTTGGGCAGTTGAGTAGCCTCTGAGATTACTATATGACTTGAAATTAGTATTTTGCTGGATTATTGAGAAGTTTGAGTCAGCATAAGTAACGTTAGTTGCTCTAGTAGCAAAGCCTACTATTTCACGGCTTGACTAAATAAGTGCTTGTGAAATGTTAACATAAGTGTCCTACATTGAGCTACTCTTCTTGGTGACTGTCCTTTGAAGTAGAACAGTTCTCTGAGATCTGGTTTCCTTTCATCAACTTCAGAAATGCTGGCCTCTCCTGAGTCATTGATGTTCTCCTCTAGATCACCTTCTTCTGCCCAGCCAAAGTGGAGGGCAATGTGAAAAGGACAAGGAGAGCTTCCATGAGGGGGATATTTCCTGTAAGAGACTGTGCCAAAGCTGGGTTTAGAGGCTGTAATCGGAATAGTCATACAAGAATCATTTTCCTTTCTATTTCCTTTCCTAGCACACACCTGATTCACAGTCTCACCACCTGGAAAGGACTTTACATAGTCCCTTTAGCTATATGCCCAAGAGCATATAAAGAGGTATGAGGGGCAGAAATCATACTTTAATTATGCTCTTCCCATGGATAGAGCATGCTGACCTCCATCCTGAAGTTCCCCCTAGGCACAGCACCCAGCAGTAACTCTGGGTGGTAAAGAGCTACATCCTCATCTCACTGGATGTGCTTATTCTTGGTCTTATACCTGTGGCTTAAAGAGGAAAACTATTTCCTCCCCCTCCCACTTCTCATATACAATTCTAGAGCAGAAGGAAATACCCGCCATGTTCCCTCCACTCAGAAAATCAAGTAAAGAGAGCGCAGAGAGCCCATTGGTGTGCTTTGGCACATTGCCTTGTGTCTCCTCATGGTCCTTCCTCTGTAACAAAACAACACACAAACATCCTCCTCCTGCAAGGACACCTGTTAGTCATACTGGAGTAAGACAACCCTGGTTGCCTCGTTGTAACTGGACAGGCTCTGTAAACGCCCCTTTTCAGAATAAGGACACATCTGAGGTACTGGGATTAAGACTGAGGAGCGAGACAGTTCAGCCTACAACAGTGCATCTGATCTTTTGATTACAGTTTGTTCAATTTGCCAATTCCACACTCCTATATTTCCTGAAACTTAGTTTTCAGTCCTCCCTTCTTTTGTGATTCCTTCTACCCTATGCCTTTCTTTCTCAAGATAATGGTAGCTATCACACTTGAATGGGATACCACAATCTTAATTTCATATTGGTTTTTATTTACTTGAGTTTTACTAGGCCATTGACACGAAAGACCTGAGAAAATTACATCTCTTGCCATCTATGTCTGAAAGTGTATGACTTTTTCTAGAAATAAAGCCCTTGCTTTCATTTCTACTTGAAAACCAGCTAGGTTTTTCCTGTGTTCACTTTTTCTTGTAATACCTTATAAAAGCATCCAACAGTCTCCACTATACACTAACAATTTGATTCTTTTGATTATTTTCTCAGAAGCTATAGTCTCCATAGGTGTGTGGTTTGGCTTCTACACATTTGCAAGTGATGGGTATACCAGAGTTTGCTACTGAGTAACATGACTTCCCAAATTTTTATTCCACAATATTAATTTCTTACTGCCTCTCACTCAACCTTTAAGGAAAATATCGTATTTAAAAGTTTCATATTATTACAACACCTATATATTAGGCATGTTAAAATGCTTTCATTGCAAAACAGCAATGAAATCCTAGTGCATCGACATTATTTAGCTTTATTGTTCAGGAAAACTTACAATTAGTATCACCATCATTAGGCTTCCTGATTGGCTCGCTTCCATGGAATTCAGACTATGGTCATTCTGTAGTCACCTTGGGCCTAGATCTTGATCCTCCATCAGACCCAGCCAGCAGCTAATGGTGAGGCAGAGAGAGATATCCGTGTGTGTGTGAAGAGAGAGAGAGAGAGAAAGATAGAGACAGAGACAGAGACAGAAAGAAACAGACGGAGAGACAGAGAGTCATAAGGGGCAAGCTGTGAAAAAGGAATATATTTACCTACATTTTATTGACCACAACTTAGTCCCATGATTCCAGCTAACTTGAAGGCCTGGGAGATACATACCTCTCTAAAAGAATGATTTGGTGAGTATGTAATTTTAAGATGGGGTGAATCAAATAAAATAACATGTATAGAAGACTTGGCATAGTGTGTAACACACATATGCAGTGTTTAATAAATACTGGCTACCAGTAGGGAAAGCATTTTATGTACCAACTGATCTCAATAAAGTCCTGGAAATTTTCTATTACATATCTATGGCTTAATCAAATATATCATTGGAAATAAGATGGCATTTTCACTTATTGAAATTCTGACTTCTCATAAATCCTCAAACTTGGGCTCCTCTGTGAAAAGCAAAACAGTGAGTTTTACTCATTTTTGCATACACACAGACTCGCCTTCAATTGTACACAGAGACCCAAACTTCAGGAGGCCGGCTGAGAAACGACTGTGATTTCCTTTGGATGAACTTAATGAACCTTTTGCAGCTCATCTTCTGCTAATCATGTAATGCAACTTCTCACTTAGACTAGAGAAAAGATAGCAGTAATATCCAAGAAATGACTCTCCCTTGGAGGGACTTTCGCTGTACAGAGGGGAAGCAGTTCCTCCTTCTCTTTGTTTTTGAATAACAGAAAGACGTACAGGCCAGCACTGAAAATATCTCCTCTATTCTAAAGCTTGAGGGAGTGCATTCACTCGCAGTCCTGGGCTGTGTCCTTGTAAGATTTGGCGGTGCCTTGTGTATGTGTGAGTAGAATTTTGCCTCTGGAGCAGATGTCATTTGATCTTTATAGGATTAGGTAGAGGGAAGATGCCAACCAAAAGCAATAATAATATTAATGAAGCTAATGTCAGAGGAGAAATTTGTGGGGAATGTCAGTCAGGAGGGAAAATGTCAGAAAAAGATATTAATGTCCCCTTATAGAAGAAGCCTCAGATGGAAATGGTATTAGAAACAGCTAGCAAATGACACCGTTTTCTCTAATAAACTCTCATTCAAGTCAAACCCACTGTGGGCATACAAAGTCCCCAAAAATGTTCAAATGAGTTTTCTACTGATTTTCAAGTGAAAGGCTTTAGGTTAAATAAACTTCAATTTTGCAGTAATTTGGGCTAAATCCAGAAAAAGAAAAAAAAAAAAAAAAAGACACCAAAGTCAGATGTTTTATCCAAATCTTTCTGTCTGTGTGATTACAAAAACATAATTTTCTTTCTTAAAAGCAATCGTTTTGGCTCTTTCTTCTTTGGGTTCCACCTGATTTACTTTATCGCCTTTGAGTCAAAGTATTATTAAACCTGTGGACTATTTTCAGAATTTTAACATAGTTAAAATTTGGTCAGAAAGTGGTATCTTGCAAAGCACACACAGAAAAGGGAAACTGAATATTCAGAAACTTGATTGGACACCAAAAGTGCTCATATCAGTGTTTTCATTTTTAAAAAATTAACTGTTCTAAAGGCCATTTGAGAGCAATAAACCTTGGGGGATTGAGAATGTGGTAAACTTGGAAACTAGAGGTCAATGACCAAGTCTAGAAGGTCATTACCCAATAATCAAAATACCAATCCATTAGAAACTCAAAGAATTAAATCCTAAAAAGGAAGAGAAAATAATTTAACTGGAAGTACTTCAAAAGTTATCAGACATGGAGCAATGTTGAGACGCGTGTCATCTAAAGGTGTCAAGGACCAGGAGGGTGGGAACAGAGGGATCTCAGGGCGACAGAAGGGAAAACAATCTGTCCAACCTCTACTGGGGTCACCAGGAACGGAATGGGGCACAGCAGATTATCTTGACAAAAGATGAACTTACCAAAGATACAGCAGGCATCCCAGGCTATTTTTATTTTGGATCCTCACCGATGCTGCAGTTGCCAGTCGGGCCGCTGATGATTAGTTCTGGGGGCCTGTCCTGTGCATTGTGCGGTGTTTAGCCTCCAGCACACGAGCTCCTGCTCGTTATATGCCTGTACAGTCACAAAAAACAAAAATATCACCAGACACAGCCAAATGCCCCCCCAAGAGCAAACTGCCCCCTGGTTGAGAAACACAGATTTAAGTGAATTTTAAATCCAAAAATGGAGATGGCTGGATAACTTTTCTCATTTTTATTGCTCATTTTCATTATTAAATATACTTTTACTGTACTCTCTTTTAGCCAAATGCTTTCTTTATTTGATTTTCTCAACCACCACTACAAAGATGCTCATAATACTTCTATTTTCCGATTCCCTTTCCTGTGTTTTATTTTTAATTACTCAGTCATCTTCTCCCAACTGTCATTTTAGATGATGACTTCCTCCTGACCATAGTCTCCTACGATATTTGCTTTGGTGTATCTTCCTACACTCCTTCTCTACACCGTAACAGCCAAGTCATATGATGGGTAGCTGCACCATCAAGCACTGTCTAGTCCCCCATAGAAACAAATTCTGAGATACCTTCACAGAAACACTGGGTGTCTGAACCCCAGCAAGTCACAGTCACTGATGCTTTTATCTCTATTTCCTTGTGTATTGTTAGTTAGAATTAGCAAGAATACACATCTTCTCTGCTATCTTGTGTTTCTCTAATACAAACTGTTCCATAGATTAATGAATAGGCATCAGATCAACAAAAAGCTGGAAGTCTCTTGGGATCATTTGTCCCCCAGCACTTTAACAGTTGGCCTCAGGAAGTAACAATAGGTGGAAGCAAAGTCCATGAGCAGGGCATGAGCCCAGGAATGAAGCAGTACTGAGCCCTGAGTCTCTACCCCTCCAGAATTCTGTCTTGCTCAGTTTGGCTTCCTACTGTTTCGAAGTCCTAATGGTACATTCAACTGCTCTGTTTGCAAAGTGTCTTTGGACTCCTAAGTCTCAACCTCTCCAGAGGTACACAGACGTTCATTAGCATGTAGAGATCCTTGTTTGTTTATTTTTTAAGAAGTATTTTAGGTACTGTATTGCTCACTTAGAATTTAACATTGTTTTAAGCCATACTAGCATTTTCATTGGTGCTGCTGTATTTTTCATATTTTTCACTGGTTATAGGTTTACATAGGTGATGCATGAACTGCTCAATCCCACATTTGCCCTTTGACCCTGTGATAGTGCTTGCAGAAATTGAGAAAATATTTTCAGAAAGACACATATCACTTAGTAACAAAAATAACTGAACCTGGAAAAGACTTTAAAAGTGATTTCATATAGCTCTCATCTGTAAGGAAACTTACAGACCCATGGATTATCATGGTAACACAACCCACTTCTTGCTTTACTCTGGCAGGAAACCTACATCAGTGTCTCCACTCAGTCACAGAATATTCTCTTAGCTTAGATTTGCTGCTATAACTTTCTATCTTTCTACCTTCCCTCTTTTCTTTCTCTTTCTTTCTTTCTTTCTTTCTTTCTTTCTTTCTTTCTTTCTTTCTTTCTTTTTCTTTCTTTTTTCTTTCTTTCATCTTTGGTTATTAAAAAGAGTTCTGATACATTAGTGGTTTTTATCGAAAGACACCTCCAATCTGTTTTGGAAATAGGCAAGTTATAAACAGCAAATAAATAATGAACTGAGAGGTAGAGCGATTTTATAGCTTGTTGGATGCAGAGCTGAGAATGACCCTAATGTCCAGTTCCCTTCCCAGTCTTCTTTCTGTAACTTCCCGCCTTCCCTGTGCACTTGTGGGTCTACCCTTGTGTATCACTGTGGTCTCAAGGATGTAACGAAAAGTCACCAAGGCAAGGCCCAATTTACTGCTGGAGGCTCTTCCAGGTTCAGGCCTAGTTGGGTGCTGTTTAGGATCAGAGACACTACTCTCGCCATCTTATATGCAGCCAGTGTCACTAGCTAACCAGTAATGGTCATATTAGTTTATTACTCTGCTTTTGTTTTCTAGGTTATTTTTGGGCAGAGAAGGGGGTGTTGAAGTACAGTAATGACTCAGTTCATGAACACTTCTGTTCTCAAAAAAATTGGCTTACAAATAGAAGTGTTAGGCACAAGTTTACTTCTGCTCATGAACTCCACATCAGGTGTCTAAACATAATCATGGACGTCTTCCCTAAAATCCGGGAATGAATTAAATTTATGAACCAGTGTGCCATTGTATACATTATATATATCAATCCATAATTTTTGTTACTCTAGTTAGAGAAATATTTTGTCTACTATTTATTATCTGAAAGTGCATAATGAAATGAAAAATATAACTTGAATTTCATTAGAAACAGCCCTGGTAGGTTCAAGAAAAGGATACACAGCTTATAGACACCACCACTCCTCCTCACACCTCCTTTCTTATACTTTTATTTTCATTTGTTTGTATCCAATGGATTTTAATATGAATAAAAAAAGGTGAAAGTTTCAGAAACAGCATATTTTAAATAGTCTGAAACACCTGTAGATAATCAAAATATGGTGGGAAACTCTGAGATGTATGGTAAATTGAATGAGGAAAAATACATATTGTTTTTGTCCTGAACTAAGTTAAATATGCAAAAATAGGAAGAAAAGGATGAGCAATGATTAGAGATAGAGAAATTTGCAAAGATATAATCCTTAGGCCAAGTATGGTCTACAGGAGGGATTTGGGCGACATGGTGTTGACCCACAACAAGTTTATAAATCTAGCACTTTGCCAATATTGCAAAACTGAAAGATGTCACATAAACATCTGGATTTCTGGCTGTCCCTAAAAAGTGAAAACCATTAAAAAATGCCTGTACTTCAGCATAGATGCTACTGGCTGAAATTTGACCGCAGGATATGCAGGATCTACTTTTGTTCTACCCCCTTTCTCTAGCTGATTTGTGCTGCTGGTCACAGCACCCAGTTCTCCATGACGCCCCAGCAATGGTAACCTCTCTAATTCTTGGGTGTATTTGTATGAGAGGGCCACTGGATGGAGCCTTCCTAGTTTTGTTAGTGGTCTTTCCTGTTAGAGTCTCGCTTCTTTCCCGTCTATACAGTATGTCAAATGTTAATCTGAAATTATACCTACAGGTCCAACTTTCAGAGACGAAACTCAAAGTTTCAAGATTTATATTGGTTCATAAAGGCTTTAAAAACTCTTACCTGCTCTTTCCACATATGTCGCTACTTTCCTTTGATGAATCTCTTACTGGCCCTGAACTGAAACTCACAGCACAGCCAGCACAAGCAGGGCTATAAATTTTTACTCAAGCAATGAGCTTCCTTTGAACCTGTCCTGACACCTTTGCTTCCAGTGCTTTTCCACATCCTGGCTTTCTTAGTACAAGGGCGACGTTTGAGGCTTGTCTAGCAAAGGAATCACTGAAATGAAAGGCGAAAAAGACTGTATAAAGTCATTTTAATGAGGCAAGAAAGATAAATGGCTTTGGGAAAAACATTTTCAAAAGATCTTTTAATTCTCATTTAACTTCTGAAGTCTTTTCACTGTTAAATCTAACAATATGCTAATATTTATTTGCAGTTTTAGGTCTCCAGATCACTTTTTCTGATTACCTTTGATTCTTGAAAGTCTTCATGTTCTGCCACTTGCTTTTGTTTTATTCCACAAAGGTAGTTTATTGCTTCAGGTTTTGTTTTCTTTTGTTTTTCTGTCTCTTTTTGTGGTTTGTCTTGCTGAGTTCTACTGTGACTCCCCTGAGAACCTGCAAATTACTTTGCAAGTTGTTTGTAAGTTCACTGATTTATTGCTGTTTTGGCCATTTGTGCCCCTTTATTGTGTGTTTGTTTTTGTGTTTGTGTGTACTGTGCTTATTTTTGCTCATCTTTTTATTGTGGAAATTTCAAAAGCACGCAAAGTAGAGAGATTGATATCAAAATCCCTATGTGCTCGCCATCCATCTTCAGCGGTTAGTAATATATGACTAAACAGCGTGATTCTCTTAGGAACAAGGATGACTCCATCGACCTGTCGTCCTCAGTGACCTTTGTGAGAGTGCAAAAGCAGTTCATTTGGGTGTCCCGTTACATAGATGCAAAATATATTCCCTTACTGGTTCTATGAATTTAACTAGCTGTGTATTTTTCACACCTGTCTTTCTCATCTGCAAAATAAGAAAAATTATAATTTCAGTGTTTTACCAGTGCTTAAGGAAAGGTCCCAGGCCCTTCAGATTATATTTTTGAAAAGTACAAATAGACAACTGGCATAAATATTCTTCCCCCCAAAACTAACTGGGATTGAAATAGACATACAAAAAGAGGGATGAAAGTCATCCCTGCAGTCCTATACTCAGTTATGCTAACAAGCAGATTTATTTATTTATTTGTCTATTTTTGAGACAGGGTTTCATTATGCAATCCAAGCTGGCCTTGAATTTACTTTGTAGCCCAGGCTGTCCTCGAACTAGCAGTGATTCTCCTGCCTCAGCCTCCCAAGTGCTGGGATTACAGGCGTGTGCCGCCACCCCCAGCTCAGGAAGGAGATTTAATATTTCCCAACTACAAAATACAACACATTCACCTTTGCTTCTCCTTTGTAGTTTAGTCTCTGTTTTATAGGCAAAAGAGTCTGGAGTAATTAACTTCCTATGGATGATATCTGTATTTGAATGGTAGGAATATATCAATGTCCAATCCTCATATTTTGATGCTCTTTAATATCTTGCATACACATATGCAATTTTGGCAAATTTCCCTCCCAATGTGAATTAGGGTGGAGGCTGGGGATGGGATGGGTCCTGCCAAGAAAATGTAACTATAAGAGAGATTAATTGTTCAACCAATGTGAATCCACTTTCCTGTATAACTAGTAAAAATTTCAGTCTAATCTCTCCCCAGAAACTAAATGCTATTCTTAGTGTGCCTAAATTGAGGCTCGTTGAAGAGTTAAGTGTCCAATAGTGTGATTCCTAAAATAATGTTACAATGGTTTGAAACAAATACATTTAATTCTAATATGATTCTTTATTTTAAAAATAGTTAACATGTCTATGATTTTGGTACATTTCCTAGGTATGATCTTGGTAAAGGAATGTTATTTGCAGTCCTCATAATTAATTTGCATAAATTTAAGCAAGAAGAGATTTTCTAGATGGTATTAAGCAGCTTATAGCAAGTTCCAGGAGGATAATTTGTGAGTGATGCACTGATAAGAGGAAGAAAGAGCAGAAGTAGAGTTCTGGGGGACAGTCAGTGGCCCCTAGGCTGCTCTTTAGAGGCTCTGATACCCTGGAACAGATGACTAGATGAGTGGTACCACTGGTACCATGAGAACCAAGTGCCATGCCCGCCATCCTTGCAAGCGGAAAAAGCTCTTCACATGGGGCTGATGGTGCCCGTTTCTTCTCTGTCAACCTCACTCATGTGATGGAATCTGGTCTCTACTGGAGCCTTAACTGCAAGTGACTCTTTGAAACAGCTTTTTGGATAGTCTAGCTCTGCAGTAGAAGAGATTTGCTTGAAAGTATATAGATAGGTATTGAATATGCCAATTCATAGTGTCCCCTGAGTATTTATCCATGTCGTGTCTTCTGCCAACTTTATGAAGTGTCATGTTCACTAATGCGCTAAAATCATGAAATGATAATCCCACAGTCCAAAACTTTGGTTTATTTCACCTTCTCCTCCTGCTTTTCCCGCCATTTCTGGAGCTAAAGTGCATACTTCATTAATTTTGTATTTCAGTATAGACCAGAATAGCTGTCAAAAATCACCACATTTAAAAATACGTTTATCATCCAGATTAGCCACTATTCAGAGATTAACATTTCAAGAATAGAATCAACAACTGGGTTAGAGCTGTCTCTGCTCTGTGACTTTGGGATTTTCTTAAATGACATATTTTATGATTGTCTGCCACAGACTCACACAAAATTCCTCATGATGGTCCCTTGACTGAACTTGATTAAATATTTTAAATTGGCTTATTTTCAAAATTGTTATTAACACTGTAGTCTTCAAAAATGCAATGATCATACCTATACACTTAATAGCCTTACGCAACATCTTATAAATGTGTACTATGATTTGGTACTAAGGAGAGAGCCACACCTTTTAAAAACTTAAGTGGAGGGCACATAATGCAAAAAAGAAAGGGACAGAATTACATTATTACACTACCAAAAACTGGATTCTCATGCTTTTAATCAGGCCACCTGCCGATGAAATTATCATTGCATGCCTCCAAACTAGCCTGTGAAATCGGGGGAACTACTGGAAGAGTTGGTGCACACAAGAAGCCTTTCACGGCACCCAGATTTAATGAGGTGAGGGAAACGATAAAGCAAACAAACAAACAGAAACTGCAGGGTTGATGATTGGGGAGTGATATGCTAAAAGTACATCTAACCTTATAACTGAAGCTGGAAGCACTTGTGGTCTTCATCTGAATTTTCAGTGCCTAAGAACAAAAAGTTGCTAGAATTTAAATACAATGCTTGGGCAACTTGTTTCAGTTATATCTATTAGAACATCATTTATAGGCCATGGTTGAAAGGAAGATGGCACGATTTGTATCACTTGCTACTTGAGGGTAGGTTATCTGCTGGTTAAATACCTTGGAATATACATTTTTGATGAGAGTTCTTCAGATTTTATTTAACTGACCCTAGAGAGAAGACAGAGGTAGACAGAGTTTCACAACCAAACACATAAATTTCCCTGTTCATTCATGTACAATTTTGAATTTGAAGGTCGTGTAACATGGACCTATATCTTCCATTACACCATTTCTGCAGTCGCTCTCTATGTTCACATTACTTCCACCATGTCTTCGCAATGCTACTAGAATGCACATTATTTTTCACCCTGGAGCCTCTAGAAAACTCTCCCTGGGTCTCCTGCCACAGACTGCCTTGTGTGGTCACTCAGGTCTTTCATATGCTTCTCTATTATTGCCCTATGTGGTGATCCAGTATTATTTCTCTACAGCTCTTTTTTTATATGCTACAGGGCTGCATTTGTTGGATGTACTCGGCAAGTATTTGTTGAATAAATTAATTAATAATGACATGGAGAAACATTCAGGAAAACTCCAATATTCCACATTACTTCCTTTATTTTTATGCTGTGGTCCTTTTAACTTTGTGATTCAAAATTCTGAGGGTGAAGACGTATACTTACTTGCTTCTAGAAGAAATATACTTTGAGGCATTCATTTTGATGGCTAAGGGCAGGTGTCTTAATGTTCCCCAGCTGTGGACTGCAGTAAGCATCACCAGGAAAAGGCCTGTGGGGCTAGTTCTCTGTAAGAGCATCGTGATTCTTGTGCTCTAGGTGTCTGCCAACTCCATCCCAAAACACACCCACGCAGAGCTCTATCATTTGCTTTTCTGCTTGGCATTTACACAGCGGCAGATGTGCTCTAAATAGACGGGCAGCCACGGGGATGGCATACTAAGGGACCCAGAGGTGCGACATCTGGCAAAGCAGATGCAATGGAGCAGGGGACACAGATTGCCCAGAAAGTTCTCATCTCCCAAAATCAGTACCAAGGATCTGACCAATGCTTGGTTGGGCACCATGCCTTCCACACACATGGAATAGATTTGCACTTGCAAAGATAAATGGAGAAAGTGGTCAGACTGCTTGTGAGACAGATGAATCTATGCCAGCAATGTTGAATCAGCCCTTTTTAAGTCGGCTCTCTCTGTCAGCTGGGCACGGTATATTCTTCAAGCACTGTCAAACAGCTTCCCCTCAGGTTTCCTTGCACCGAAGTGAGCCCTTACACATGCACCTCACCTTTCTCAGGGAGATGACAAGAGGATTAATTTGTTAATGCTAGCAATGCTCCTGCAAGATTGGCGTATAAAGGAAAACTCACGAAGTGCATTATTAGTAATGGAATGAGGTCACACTCCATAAAAGCCTTGTGAAAAAGTTTCATTTTCTCTCTGAAGCAATAATTTTGTGCTAGAGTCCAACTTTTTGTCGAAATAGTTAACAAGCATAATACAATGTAATTTGTGTTAACCAGCAAAAAACAAGCATACAAGAGAAACATAGGGGAAAAACAGCAAATTCACTCAAATTTTTATTTCTGTTTGGTCCGGGGTCACTTTTCCCGTTAAAAGGTGAACTTACTTATTCATGGCTGTTACACTTAATTTTAATGCATTGTATTCATTCAACTAGGTCTTATAATGCAGTAAACAAAAACTAACTGTAAGGGACACTTGACTTATCAGATATGCAAAAAAAGGTGCTAGATATGTTAGTGCAAGATAAAATCCTTGAACAATTGTAATTCTTTTATTCTTAGGAACATGTAGCACCAGAATGTGGATAACAAAGCATTTCTGAAGTGGGCGTCTCTAGGGGGCTTGCAGTGGGTACTCACAACTGAAGGATAAGCAGCAATGAAGCCAGATAATAGGAATTTAAAATTACCATAATTTTCTACTGAAGAACCTTTTCACTTTCATTTCTAACTTTCTACATCTCTATCAATGGTCCTTGAATTTCGTACTCTTTTGTGAGACAAACCAGGTAATGTCTGCCTAACCATATTCTATTGTACCTCATGTCTGTCACTATATTTTGTTTACCATATTTTCAGTTACTATTATTACCTTTCAGTTAAAGTATGCATATCCTGTTTTCTCGAGGTTAACATCACCTCATTTAAGATAGAAAGTGTTTTTCTCCTAGAATCTCAATTATATTAGATTAATGTATTCTGTTCCTCATAAATACCCACTATTTGATGCTTAAAATTTAGAACAGATACGAGTAAGCGACAGAGAGTACCCTGAAGGCCCCAGCCACTGCTATTTGCTGTAAAGCATTGTCTCCTGCTCATCAAAACTCTCTACAGGTGGGTGCTGTCATCTTTGTAAGTTTGCAGAAAAGACAACGAAATTCCAACAAGTTCACTCAGATCCCTAAAATTCTGCAGCAAGAAAGATGTATATTATGATCTTGATCTTTTTCCAGAGATTTTCATTTAGAAAACATGTTTGCTGCATAATACCTTGTAGGTAAACTCCAAGTTCTTAAATTATGTAAGAAGCACAAAAGAAATGATTGACTCTGTTGGTTGGCCACTGATTATAGTAAGCTGGAGATGACAGATCTAAAAGAGAGAGGAGAACCTGCTCTGAGAACAGAGTTCATTTGTGCATTGAAGCCGCCCACCACAACGTCTGTCGCAAAGCTTCTCAGTTGCCTCTACTCTCAAACAGGGATGATGTAAGGACTAATTAGGCATTTTTCACAGTGTGTAAAGTAATAATAGAATAATGACAGGCCATCCAGGAGCTCTTCTGCTACTAGGAGACCATTTGAATACAACCATCTCTATGGTAAATAACTTGCAGCCAAGTAGCTTTGACATTCAGTTTCCAAGCATTCTCACTTTCTGGTTAATTCAATGCACTCTAATAGCCTGCACTGGAGACTGGGTTTCTTGATTGGCTTTTTTATTAATAGTGAATTGCTTAGTTAGTTAACAGGATAAATGCTAGGAAATGGGACATAAAATCATAATGGTGTATGTTAGCCAAAAATGACTTTTTTCTACTAAAGATTTACAACCTTATACATTCATGGGTTCAATAAACACCGATTCATCACCATCAAGGTTCCTGGTACTGAGTGAGGTGCTGGAGGTGCTGGGGTGAGCAATACAAATTTCCTGACCTCATGAAACTTGCATTCTTATAAACAAGACGTGGCAGGTATGTACTTAACTGAGTCATAATCTAGTTTCAGGTAGGGAGAACCTCTAGAGAGGATGCCAATAAGAAGACAGAGTAGTAGACAGAAGTGTCAAATGGCTACAGGAGGATTGTACAGAACTGACGTTAGCAGGGATCAAAATGTGAAGGTACAAATGATAAAAAATGTTTGGGAAATGAATAGTCTGAATATCAAGAATGAAGACTTTGGAGTGGGAACAAGATTGGTCAACATGGGCAAATTTAAAGAAGACTGGATGTCCATTCTGGCTGCTTAAAAAATGAGTGACGAGAGAAAGTTCTAGACAGTGAGGTGGGAAGATAGTCAGGGACCAAACTACACAGAGCACTGGAGAACATCTTTCAATTTTAAGGCGACTCTGTCAGGAGATTTGGAGCAGAGGAATGGCATGGACAGATTTGCATGTTAGAAAAATCATGGTGACTGCTACAAAGGTAACTCTCAGTGGGGATCAAGATAAAGGAAAGGAGACCAATGAAGAGGTCATTCAGGAGACGGCAAACTTTGAGATTTCACTTAGGGATGGAGAGGATGAGGATGCTCAGATTCAGGATGTAATCATGACTTACAGGTGTCAAAATTGAGGGCTAAATGGATTGGGATGTGCAACTGTAAGAGAAAATCTCATATTCAAGGGTTAAAAGGAGACTAAAAATACTAAAATACCCAAGATGGGCTTTGCTAATTGTGTTTTCTTTTCAGCCAAATTTCCACATTTAATGAACTATTCCCAAAGGGAAGTCCTGAGATAAGAACCAAAAGCCATTCTTTAAAAGTTCAGGAGTCTAAGAATCTGGGCCAAGCTCTGCTGCTCACTTTTCTTGGTGACTTTAGAATAGGTTTTACTACCTCTGAGCTTTATTCTCCTATTTAGAGACTTGTGAGTGAGAATCAAGAATTTGAAAATATTTATGGTTCCTTCTAACAACCTTCTTTAAACAAATGTTTATGTGTAACAAACTGTAAGGTTTAATTTTAACATAAGCAGGCAGCCTATGGTCAGATACACTTTCCACTCTAAATGGTCACTGATAGATTTCATGCTGAAATCAAGATAGACGCGGGAAGTTCATATGGCTTGACAAATACACTTTCTGAAAAACAATGGCAGGTGACACCTATCATAGCAGAGTAGATGTGTCTTTGGTTCCTGCTGAATATGCCCACTGAAATTTGATATCTTTTTGGTGAAAATGTTACTCCTCTTGTACCTTCACCCTATAGATGTACTAAATCTACTGAAATATTTTTCACTCTCCCCTCTTCTCTGCAAGAATAGGTTTTTCAGTAGAAAGACTCCTTGACACCAAAAGTATTTGTCAAATAATATAGTTTCCAATTAGTACTATTATAGTCAATGTGTTTTCATACATTTGAAAATTTTTACCCAATCAAGAATACAGGGATGAGAAGAATAAAGCTTCTAGATGAAAGAATTAGAATCTTACAAATTAGGATGCTTCAAACTTAAAATAAACTTAAAAAAATTGATGCTAGCCTTCTGTAATTGATCTTACCCTGCATTCTCAGAAATATGAACAAGGTTTGTAGACTATTATTTTATTAAGAAATAAAATCAGAGAGAAGCGGGAGTGAAGAAAAAAGAAGAGAGAGGGAAGGCATAGGGAAAGTCAAATCAAGAATGGTGCTTTTAATTTTTTATTTATTTTTAATTAATTTTATTGGTGCACTTTAGATATACATAATGATCACATTCATCACAGGGAATTAGGACCTGTACATGATATAACTTGATGCTGGTTTTTTTCCGTCTCCCTTTCTCCTGTCAACCCCTCTTCCCCTCCTTATTTACAAAAGCTCTGTAGCCAATTTTTCCTTCTATTCTCCTTTTTTCTTTTTCCTTGTTTCCTTCCTTCCTTCCCTGTTCCCCTTCCCATTTGAATATTTTCTTTCTATTCACCAATACCTATCATATATTTCAGTATTTATTTATCCTTTTTATTTCTGACACCAGAAAAAAATGGGATATTTAAACATGTGTGTCTGATTTATTTCACTTAAGAGTATGTTCTCAAAGAGTATCCATTTACCTAGAAATGTCTCATGTATCTTTTTTATGGCTGAGTAGTACTCTGTTGTATATAAAAAAAAGAAAAACACATCTTTATCCTTTCATTGGTTGATGAGCATTTGGGCCGTTTTCAAGATTTAGATATTACAAATTGTGCTACTATAAACACGAGTGTGTATATATTACTGTGGTATGATGCTTTTAATTCTTTCAGAAAGATACCAAGAAGGGGTATAGCTGGGTCAGATGGGAGTTCTAGTTTTAGTTTTTTGAGGAATCTCCACTCTGATTTCCTCTGGTGTTGACTAGTGTAACACTCCCACCAAGAGTGGGGAAGGGTTCTTTTTTCCCCACATCCCTGCCAAAATTTGTTATTGTTTGACTTTTTGATAATGATCATTCTTTCCAGAGAGAGATGGCATCTCAGTGTTGTTTCAGTTTGTATCTTTTGAATGACTAGTGATATTGAACATTTTTTCAGACCAATGATATTCATCATTTTTTCATATATTCATGTGCTTCTTCATCTGAGAAGTGTCTATTCATTTCAGATGCCCATTTTTGGATTGAGTCTTTAAATTTTGGGGTCAGATTTTTTGAGTTCTTTATATATTCTAGATATTAGTACTTTGTCTGAGGAACAGCTGTCCAACATTTTTGCCCACTCTGTGGGTTAAGGTTGGCACTTTTTAGTTTACACTTGCAAATGAGTTTTGATTGTTATGGGGCCATCTTTTTTTTTTGGAGACAGGGTCACACTATGTTGATCAGTCTGGCCTAGAACTCACTGAATAGCTCAGGCTAGCCTTGAATTTGCAGAATTCTTCTTGGCTTGGCCTCTGAGTGCTGGGATAACAGGTGTGTGCTATCATACCTGGTTTGGAACCATCTTCTGAGGTGGTCCATAGATTGCATTTCAAGCAGCTTATCTGGGGTAGGGATTTACCCATCAGGATCTGTATCCTATTGGTTCAAATTTACTCTGAAAATCTTAATTCTCCCCCATTCTTGACTTGTACAAGCAGAAATCCAAGGGAAGTCCTGCAGGTGATACAGTCTGCTGTGGGAGGCGGGTAGCAGTGGCAGGAAAATGAAATGCTGCAGGGTGAGCTTATACGGAGATGGACAGAACCATTTGGACCTGGCCTCCACTGCAATGACCGGAAGCAGTAAATGTCTGATGTGATGCATTCAAGGTATTGGATTCGGAGTGCTTTCCCCACTAACTACAACCGTAAAGAAGAACAGGAAGTTTCTCATCAGTAGCATATGTGAGAAGGACTTGTGGGACTTAGCCTACAGTAAAAGTGATGTGAGTTGAATGTATCACGTGGCTGTCATACAAAACAAAATAAAACAAACAGAAACAATTCCACACTGGATAATGCTAACAAGAATAGCGTGTCTAGGTAGAGGCCAACGCTCTTCTATTTTGCACTGGCTAGGTATTACACAAAACAGAATGTGATCAAATACAAGCTTTCACTTATAAATTAGGCTACATGAGGAGTCAAAGACAAAGAAATTAGAAAACTTTTAATTTTTGGAATTAAAAAGAAACTTATTCTACTCAATTTTATCTAATATTGTAGGCATTCATGGAGAGACAGCTGAGACTTATTCTCCAAAGTCCCATGGACAGAAATAAAAACATGTTTGAACTCATAAGACACACAAGTTTTCAGTAATTGTTCACAAATGGGGAAAAGCAGGATACGACAATGGTATTTGTGTATATGGGGAGGATACAGGAACAGAACAAGGAATTTTTTAGTCAGACGATAAGTGAATGCGTGTTTGAACATAGATTCTGGGGTTTATAGGTGAGCAGAGACTGACAGGTTTCCTGGCATTTCTCAGTTTTCTCAATAGAATGATGGGGGTGTTCTCATAATTAATGCAAGGAATACAACATACAATATATAATACGCGAATCTTTAGGAATATTGAATGCTGTTACAAATATTCACCACCATGACTGAGAAGTGGGGGACATATTAAGATAAAAAGATACAGAAAAATTTTCTTAAGGTAGAGGGTGACTTTCAGCAACTCAGACTTCATAGAGAAAAGCCCATATTGCTGGAGTCAATATGCATTCAATGACAAAATTGCAGTGTTGGAAAATGGGACCTCTATGAATGGGATAAAAGAAGTTTGCATTGCAGTAAGCCTCCGAGGTATCTTTCCCAATTCTCACTAGAAAGCACCATGGCCAACAGGCCATGTGGGTACTAAATCTAAGAACAAATAACATAAATGAGATGCTAAACATTCAAGTCCTGTATTGTTTGCTAAGGAGCATAAATCCAATTGGTCAACTGCCAAACGCAATGTAAAAGAGACTACTACAACATTACCATGGCAGAAAACATTATTAGAAATTAAGCAAATGAATAAACATGTCCCTCTCTGGTGAATATTTGTGGCAATTACTGAGAAAACTTGCAAGCATGTGGTATTTTAACAAAGCTTAGCATAATATGATGTACAATTTTATGGGAGAAAGCTCTGGGGTGTTTTGTTCTGGGAACTGAGTGGTGGTCTGCCCTTGCTTCTAATGAGTGGTAAGGAAATAATGTAAAACATCAGTTGGGTTGTGAACTGGTGTTAAGGAATGAGCAGCACCAAATGCCAGCTCCTCTTGGTTGGGACAGATGACTACATGCATGCAAGTTCCTCCACTCTAATGAGAAATCAGACTGTCCAATATTTTCCATGGAATACAGATACGTTATAGAAGATATGGTTGCAAAGGTAAGACAATTAGTATTTTTTTTCAAGATAGCATTAAAATGGACATAGAGTTAAGTTCTCAAATGGGCCTGAATTTTCTTACATTTCTGACACTATCTGAAAACTGACACATGCATTTTATCCATCCATCTGATTGCCAGTCATCTGTCCATCCATCCATCCATCCATCCATCCATCCACCCATCCACCCATCCACATAGTCAAGTAAAGTATAATCCTGGAACTGAGCTGCCTGGTTTCTGAATCTTGGGCCTTGACATACTAACAAAGTAACCTTGAGAAAATTCTTAAACTTTCCCAAGCTGCAGTTTTCTCATGTATAAAATGGAGGTAATGATACTAATCCCCATAGAGTTCCTGTGCTGAATTAGAAAGTTAAGGACCTTAAAATGCCTAGCGCTGGGTTGGACCCTAGTAAGCCCCCATTCGGTATTAAAGGTAGTAGTTGTTATTTCAGTCAAATTGATTATGTGCCTGTTAACCATTGTTCTTCAAACCATGCTTAATAATCTAACTGCTGATATGCTTCCTTCTTTAATTAGTTTCCATGTTGGAAACACCAGAAGAAATCACCGTCTTGTGGAGCAGTGCTTATCTGTAGGGAAAAGACCTCTCTCTAAGGTTTCTCTGTGAATCCCCAAAGTACCAACCCCAGCCAACACCACCGCTAAGCAGCTTCTTATGAGTAAAACATGAAGGCTTGCGTTCTGAACTATGCCCAAAACTCAGGAAAATTTACCTTGGAAAGAACAGTCAGGATCAGCCAGGACAGGGACAGGATGTGCATAAGCGATTGTGGCACTTTTCATTCTAAATGAACGTCAGTTTGCAGACCATCCGGGCCCTGTTCACACGGACTGGCCTCAAAATAAGCCTGGTTTCCCAAGGGTCCTCTGTTGCAGGACATTTCTCTGCCCAGAGACGTGTTTATAGAACATGCTTACAATTTGGATCTAGTTGCATTTTCTTCGCTTGAGAAAATCCTGACAACCTCTGTCACCTTCAGGACTGGCGCACTTGCTACAGCGGACCCTGTTTGCTCAGATAAACTATCCCAAGTGAGGCGAACTGAAAGTCAACTAAATTAACTTTCAAGAAAAGCATTAGTTGTTTGCAGTAAGTTAGGATACAATCAAAACTTAGACATTTGAATTTAAAAGTGAATATCAGGAAAAATCATATTGTTTTGACCCAGTGCTATGGACAAATGTAGCCTTGTGTCACCGTGGTGGTGGTGGTGGGGCTCCTGACCTCAGAGCTTTATTAAATAGATTAAGGCTGCTTTGCTATAAGCACATGAAACCTATGTAAATATGAACTGATGAATCATTGGAAAAGTTTGTTCACAAAGAACTTTGTCACTGAAATACTACATAGCATGTTCTTTGTTTTTAAAACACTCCTTGATGGATAGTAACAGAGAAAACCTGTGAGGGTCATAAAGAAGTATGGTAAGTGATTCAGTACAACTGAGACATTTCTTGCCATTCTTTTATCAAAGTCAAAAATAATGATACAAATCTCAGTCAAAAGTTTCATATTGAGAAACGTTTTTGAATGTATCTTAGCAAATATAACCCAAATACGGGGGTAGAGGAGAAAGATAAGAGAGGAAAGGAGAGAGAGAGAGAGAGACAGAGACAGAGACAGAGACAGAGACAGAGACAGAGACAGAGAGGCAATTTGAATGATTCCATGTGACTCACTCCATGAGTAATTGGTGCTTATCAGAGTTAGGAATGGAAAAGAAAGATCAGTTGCACATTTGATATATATTTATGACATATATTTACACTTACTATATTCTCAGTGTTCTGATAAGCATGAGAATAGAACAGTGAGGAGGACAGTAGTCCTTCTGTCATAAAATTACATTTTAAATGAGGAGAGCAGACAGGTAATGTTGAAGTACGTTAACTATTTCATTTCAGACAGCGATGGATGCTGTGAAGGAAATGAAGAGGGCGGCTTGCTAGCTTATCATGGTGGCACATCACCTAGTCTGGCAGCTGCTCTCACAGGCTGACATTTGAGTTAGAGCCGAGTGACAGGTCAGGGCCAGGTGTGGAGACAGCAGAAGGGCAGCCGCAGAAACCCGAGGCAAGAATGAAAAGGAGGCCGATGCGGCTGCAGCTTCAAAGATAAGCAAGAGGAAAGGGACTGAGATAAATGTGGGCAGTAGACGTGGATCAGGTCATTTAGAGTTTTATGAGAGGTTGAATTTTATTTAAGCGAAATGGGAAGTAATTGGAAATTTTTGAGTCTCCCATTTTCTCATTTACTTTATTTTCAATTGTTCATGTAACATTGATTTTTAATGACTATATATTAGGCTGAACGTAGGCCTCATTAAGTTCCAAATAACATAAATTTAACAGGTTACTTTCTTTTCTCACATAAAAATAGCAATTTTTAATAAAATGGAAGAAAAAAATCTATTACCTGGAAAATTAAGGAAATAAAGAAAACTTATGAAACTACAGTATTAGATCATGAGTCAAAACTATAATTTCAGATTATTTAGAGGGTAATTAAATTTGTACACTTTAATCCTGGGCTATGAGCTAGACTCCATACTATGCCCAACTTTTCTATTAAAAACAACTAAAACTCTAGCATAAAATTTATGACCGAGGTTAGGCAGATAGTCACTCCCTTATTCTCTCTTGCCCTTTCTCCTTTCTCCTTTCTCCCTTTCTCTCTCTGTGTCTCTCTGTCTCTCTGTGTTTATCTCTCTGTCCCTCAATCTCTCTCTGTCTCTCTTTTTCTTGGTCTTCTATCTATGTATCTGCATACACGACTTGGCCACATTTCCCAGCCCTCGCGTCTAGCTGGAATGATCTGTGAAGACTTGCCTATGGAATGTGAATTGAAGCAGTGAGTTCCTTTGGCTGAAGGCAGTCATGAGTAGGTTTACCTTCTCAACATATTCTGCTCCTACTTTCCCACATGGATTTGTTATCTGAAGTTTTTCAGGGTGAATGTGAAGACACACTCTGAAAACAGCATCCCCAGCACTGACGATCCCTAGGTCCCTGAATGACAGCAAAGTGAAGTCTAATTACCTGTACTGGGCTCTGAAGCAAGTGAGAAATAAACCTGTGTTGTGTTGTGTCTCAGCGATGTGGGGGTCGCTTCTTTCGGCACCTACTTCTACTGATGCTGTCAAGTACAGAAATTAAGATCTCTAAGTAGGACAATAACCAAACAATGGTTTAACAAGCAGAGAAGAAACTGGTACCTGAAAGCCTTAAAGATAGGATCATGTCATTCAGTGGTAAACATTTGATAAAACTGAAGCTATGGCTTCTGGAATCAGATCATGTGTTTACCTGATCAGAAACTTCAGGACGAGAGGCTGAAATAAAAGGAAAATTGTTAGTGTGTGCTTTGAAAACTGTTGCTTTCTTTTCACAAAATACTATAAAGCAGAATACTCATGATATAAATGACTGATTTGTAAGAAAAACTAAAAAAAAAAATGTATATATATATATAGGAAGTGCAGAAATGGGAGACCTGTCGAGTTTGTCTACTGCCTCTGGACCACAGCCTTACAGAATCGTACTGAAGAATCTTTGCACAACAAATGCTTATCTAGACTCAGTCTGGCAGGAGATACCAGATTAAAGGAGTGATCTGAGAGTGTCGGCCCCCAGCATCACTGTGAGGAGTCACCCTTGACAGAGGCGAGGGGAGGAGCCAGCAGAGAGAGACAGCTGACCTGAAAATTTAAGAAAAACCTTAGTTGTCAGCAGAGAAAATTGCCTGGAAGGAATTCGATCAGAAGTCAAGTAAGTACTGTAAAGATTTAATTGTAAAAAAAGCATTCAGTCCAGACCACCCTCCAATCAAAAAAAAAATTTTGTTTGACTGATCCAAAGTCAAAAACAACTGCTAGGATACCATATTTTCATGAGAAAGAAGCAGACTCTCAAAAGTAAGACCTACACTTTCAAAATCATGCCAAATATAACCATAGAAAATAATCAGGAATCAACTACAGGAGGATGAGGTCATGAAGAAAAATGGACAACAGCAGAAATCCATGGTCTAGAGCAGGACCTTCCTCCTCTCTTGGATCTCAGATTTGCCTGCGACAACTGCTTGTTCTTATTTTTCCCTGGGAGAAGTGTTTTGGGGTTATACTGACTGTGTGCCCCCGCCCTGTGCACCGAGTGTGAGACAAACAATTAACTCTTCAGTTTGTTGGTCACCAGAAAATGAGAAGCCATATATGCACCTGGTGAGGTGGATGGTGCATCGCTGTGGGATCCTAAGCCTTCAGTTGGACATAGGGATGAGGTGCAGCATTGGCAAGTGTGATGGAATTAGGATGGACACGCATTCTTTACTACTCTTGCTATTAATGGATAGAATGTAATCTCTCTTCTCATTAATTTGGGCTCCCATTCCTGACCTGTAGAATCAGGCAGGGAGTGATATTCTTAGTGAGACTGGCCATAAAAAACCTTGTATCTTACACCCAGTCTGTTGGATCACTCAAATTTAGAACCCTGAGCTTCCTTATAATAAGTCCAACCACTGTGACACCATTACCCTAATCATGCCTCTGGAAAACACCACCTGGAGAGACTCTTTGAGTATGCTCAAATGGGAAGGCATCAGGCTGAATCCAGACTTCCGCCGCCATGCCAAGCATATGAATGAGACCAGCTTAGATCTCTCCACAGGACCAGCTGAGACAACCCTACCAGAAGCCAGTACAGCACAGCGTTGTCTGGTGACCCATTTCTGAATTTCTTATTCACGAAAACGCTTATATAAAAAGTAATTACTTACAACTGATTAATAATAATGAAAGAATAAAACCTATAAAATTTGAAATTTAAGAGGATATTTTATAAATAATTCATATTGATTAAGCAATAATATAAATTAGAGAATTCAGAACTGAGTAACAAAGCAAATAATAACTGAACAACAATAATGAAAATACTCCTTCTACAAAATGCCATGAGATGAAACTAAAACCATGGTTAGAAATAAACAGACTTAAATATGTATTTTGAAAAAGAAGATATGTTTAATTTAATAAGCCAAGCACTCAACTTAATGGAATTAGAAAAGGAGCAAAATAAGTTGAAAGTAAAACAAAAGGAGTAGCAATAATAACAGAAATTAATAAACTAGAAAACACACCTATAGTAGGGAAGAAAAAGGAAAACAAAAGACAAACATTCACCAGATTTTTCTTTTTGCCTTTTCAGGGGATTGATTCTTCAAGAGATCTAGCATTTTAAAAACAAAAGACAAAAACAGTATTAGGAAAAATGATGTGGATGTATTAACACATAATTAGACAGAAGGAAATATAAGTTCTTTAAACTATCTTATTCCAGTACATTTGAAAACTTAAAGAACAAGATACTTACTAGAAAAAAATGCATGTTACTATTTTACCAAAGCCAATGCAAGAAATAATAAAAAATAAAATCATCTTGCTGGTAGGCATATAAATCAGGACACCTTCAGGAGCAGTCTTGCATTATTTAGAAGGCTGAGAACGACCACGCCTCTCAATTTCCATAGAACAATTCCAGTTTATGTGCAATTTACTTATATAAATTGACTATCATTAAAATAAGACAAAAATCGTATTAGCAATAGCAGTTCCTAGCATTTATTGGGCACTTATTCTGAATCAGAAATTATTCTTAAGAGCTAAGAAGCACTTAAATTCTCACAACTCTAAAAAAGGAGCCATTATTATTTTCTCCTTTTAAAGATCAAACCTGGGTTCATTCACAGAGATGTTACTTAAAACATACAGCAAAGCCACCCATAAACAGCAGTGCCAGGTGTTACTTAACAGCAGATTACTGCTGCTGATAGATTAACATTCATTTTACTGATTTTCTACCACAAATATATATATATATATATATATATATATATATATATATATATATATATATGTAAAGTGCATATGAAAAACAAAACAGACATTATAACACAATCTTCAGACCAGCTTCTGCTGGAATTCTTACAAAGCTTGAATTCACTTAGTGTAAATTAAAGATGTTTTCATGTAGGACTGAAAGAACTTTGAAGGACATTAACTTACAGTGCATTGCTATTTACACTGAGCTTTCAATTTTAAAAGCGTGTTGCCATAAACCTTCATAAATGCCTAGTAAAGTAGGTTTATGCCATCGTTTGCATTTTATGGATAAGGAAACAGGTCATGTGACAGTCTCTAGTTCACAGAAAAGAGTCATCATTGTGGATGCAGGCATTTTATCTATCGCTTAGTAATACTTATTCACATAACAGATGTCACACTGGCCCAGAATAGGCTTCTGCCTTGATAATGATTCTAAGGAATGGTCTGTAGAGCACAGAGCATACTCACCGTGAAGACGTCACTCCTCTTCAGGGACTGGCTGCAAATCAGTGGTGTCTGGAGAAGATTAAAAAAAAAACTGTCAGCCCACGTTTGGGGTTAGGAGAGGAGAGGGTGTCAAGGCAAGTATGATTCACTTTTAAAAAGATGATTCTGTATAAATTTATTCTTTTTCATGTGCTGGACTTGCCATTGATGGTGGCTCAGGATCTGTCTCTCAGCAAAAGCGGAAGCAGGGCCAAACTCATCTTTCATCACCCCTCTCTTCTTTTTCATATTTTTTATTGCTCGTGATTCCACAGTGCTCGAGAGCTTAGTCCTGTCCCTGACCCATTCTTCCCTTCAGTTGACTGGCACCCTTCTAGATTCATGACTGCTTAATCTGGTTCTGGCGGGGATGGAGGTTAGGTTAGTCAAGAAGTCCTTAGACTTCCATGTGGGTCTCGATTCTTTTGTCAACTCTCCCGGAGACCTGAATCTTCCATCCTTTACCTCTGAGCCCTCTGTCAGGGAGAAGAGCGGGCTGGGCAGTTTAATAGAAAGGGTGCTTTCTAATGCTCACATTTATGTCTCCATAGCTACAATATGTAATGAGAAAACTGCCGAAGTTATTACTCCTCCCAGGACTACCTGCGAGTGTAATGAAAAGATTTTAAATTGCTTTGCTTTAGTCAGCCCCTTATCTCTTATAATTGACTGAAACACTCCAGATTTTTCTCCTATCAGTCATCCTCTTCTCCAATCTAGTCTACATATTGCGGTCAAAATGAGCTCTCTTACGACTGAGATCACTGGTTGGCTTCCTTCACAAATTTTTCCACACTCACAATCTGTTTAAAAGGTGTTAGACAGGACAGTGAGATGACCGAGGCCCACAGAAGCTCAGTTCCCTCGAACTGACCACAGCCAAGGCAAGTGGTCTGTAATACCAACTACGTCTTGATCATGTTTAACATATTTGTTTTTATTGTTAGCTGTATCTAAAATACATTTCTTACTTACTTTTCATACACTGTCACCTTTCGACCTCCTCTAGTCTTTCTCCTAAGGTGGCACTAGTTGGGCTGTATGGGCATTGGAAGTCTGAGATGGCTTGTTCCTCTGGACCACTTGTTCCACTTGCTTAAATTAAGTGTGCTGGGTTTATTTCATTTTCTAAAGTTGTAGGAATATAAATCTTTTTCAGTTTCTTTTCCCTTGTCTTCTTTTTAGCAAGGTCTTTGTAATATGTAATGTTTCTGTAAATTTATTTACACAGACTAAACCTAATACCTTTCTTTTCTGTAGCACCATGAATCTCTCTCCTTCTCTACACAGTCTAGTTTGTTTATACAGCATCAGTGGCCATCATCTCATGGTCTCTATTGCCCTCACAACCAAGACCCAGACCCCATCAGCTGGTCTTTAAAGTCTTTGACAACGGGTTTCCTATTTAACTTTCTGCCTCATCCTATTTTCTATTCTCCCTCTCCTATGTCATCTTCCATCACCCATCACCTAAAGCCTACTCACCAGTCAAGATTCGTCACGTGCTGTCACGTTCATACAGGGTGGTTATTTGAATGGCATTAATCTCTCAGATTAAAAAAAAGATTAAGTAATTTAAACATGTAAGGGCCTACACAATTTAAAAACTTTTATAAATAACTTCTCAATAAATACCATCTGTTACTTGGCATTGTTGCTATTTATATCTATGTCTTTGCTTATACAATTTCTATAAGGTGAAATTTGTTTCATACTCTCTCTGCCTATTGAATTTTCACTTATTGTTCAAAGGTCAGATGAAATGCTAGAAATCTGTGAAGTCGTTCATGGTAATTATGGTCAGAATTAATTGTTCCCTTTTGTGTATTATCAAAAAGCTTTAGTTACACTTCAGTTTTAGCTCATATTAGAGTTATTTATTTCTGTCTCCACAATTAGACTGCAAGGTTAATGAGGGCAGGGATGAAGGACCACTTGTTACTCATCTTCATGATCCCAGCGTGCCTAGGACTGATTATTTAAGCAAAAAATGCCTAATAAAGTGAACTTGGAAATTGAAGATGAAAATTATTCAGGCCACTGAGGAGGCAGATTATAATGCAGGTGCATGAACCCTTAAAAGCATCTTGAAGCTGTGGTCTTTAGTATTACTGCAATTTCTGTGGTCACCTATCCAAAGTCAGCTATATGATTTTTTTTTTCTACACAAACCTAAAGGGTTTAGGATTAAGAAAGAGATTTATAAGGTAATTACATTAATAACTAGGTAAAGAAGTCTATGTATCCATCTATCTCTCTATCCTTATATATACACATATATACATACCAAAAAAATTACTTATCTAACTGTGGGTAGATATAGGCAAAGCTATTATAGTAGAAGGCAGAGGTTTTCAATATTATGAAAATGATAATGCTAAAATTGTTAATTTTTATTAAATGATTCCTCTCTGTAAGTAATCATTCTTAGAACTGTGACATAATTAGCTCACAAATCTGCAGTTCTTTCCCTCTGAGCAGTTAGTTCATAGTGTTAGGCTCACTTTATGGATGGGAGGGTGAGTCACAAGAAGGGTGAGGAAAACTCCCTATCCTTGCAAAAAGTGTAGAATAGGAAAAGGAAGACACAGTCCCTGTAGAATGGAGAGGCTTGGTAAGTGACACATCCTCGGGTGGCCATCCTCATCCTCAGCACTGTGATAAGTCCTCACACGGCGATAGCACATGCCCTTGATATGGGGCAGTGGCGGTGACATCGTGTGGTTCTCCGCCTTACTCTCAGGTTTCCTCCCATTTTAATTGGGAAAAACTGGGAGAAGGGAAGGTCTATAAAATTCCTGATTAGTACTCCTCAAGACTGTCCAAGTCATTGAAAAGAAGGAAAACCTTTCGAATCAGAGGTACTAAAGAGCAAACTTGATCCTGGAGCAGAAAAAGGACATTAGGGAAAAACGAAGGAAAGCTGCGTAAACTGTAGACCTTAGCCAATGATGATAATGATGGTGATGTTGCAGCAATACTGGCTCACTGATTTTCACATACACATTATTGAATTGAATTGTATTCCACAGAAAAAATATGTTGAAATCATAATCCCTGGTAATTTGAATGTGACTATTTTTTTGCAATGGGGTCTTTGTAGACATAAGAGCACACAGAATTAAGTTAAGATGAGGTCATACTGGAGCAGGGTGGGCCCAAAACACCATAACTGCTAGCCTTATAGAGAGGCTGGGAGAAGCAGAGACACACAGAGGAGGAAGACGGACATTTGATAAGCAAGGCAGAAACTGACACATGCATTACAAACCATGAAAGACCAAGGATCACTAGAAAACTCTAGAATCTGGGAAGAGACCAAGAAAAATTCTGCCTAGGGTCTTCAGAGGGTGCATGGCCCTGAGATCCCCTATTTTCAAACCTTGAATTCTTGGGGATTGTGAAAATCAGTTTCTGTTGTTTTAAGCCAACTATATTGTGGTTATTTTATTTTACTTTATTTGTATTTTTGGTACCAGGAGTCAAACTCAGGAACTCACACTTGCCAGGCAGATACTGTGCTGCTGGGCTAGATCCCGGCTGTTTGTGGTAATTTTAATGGTAGACCTAAGAACTAGCACAGTGCCTTACTGAAGGGAAAAAAAAAAAAAAAAACTAAAAGAAATAAACAAAAAAAGCCCCCCAAAATACTTAATTCTTGTAATCAAACAACACAAGCATTAAGTTATTTTTTTTAACTTTAGTTGCTATCATCTCAGCCTGACTTCCTCCAAATCAGCCCATTGCTTAACAAGGGGGACGGTTCTTCTTGTCTCCCAGCCCATGAACCACTGGCTCATGGGAAAGTGTGATTTGGCCTCTGGATCCTCTTCCCATTCCCCGTGGCAGCTGCTTCTTGCCTTGCTAATGTAAAATATGAATATTAGAGGGAATTCTGTATGTGTATGTGTGTGTGTGTGTGCGCGCACGCAGGCACATGCATGTGTTGGGAGCAGTATGAGGGAACTCTCTGTATCATAGGCTCAATTTTTCCCCTGTGTATTTAAACTGTTTTAAAACATGAAGTTTATTAGCCAAAAAAATTTAAAAAGCAAGCAAGCAAATAAGGCCCACAGTGGAATTCCCCTTCATCTCAACAAAGAGGATGAAGGTAAAAGTAATGTATAAGAACAAGTGCTGCTGAGAAAGTGGAGATATTAAAGCTGTTATACACTGCTGATAAGAATCTGAAATGATAGCCGGGCATGGTGGCGCACGCCTTTAATCCCAGCACTCGGGAGGCTGAGGTAGGCGGAGCGTTGTGAGTTCGAGGCCGGCTTGGGCTACAACGCGAGTGCAAGGCCGGCCTGAGCTACATAGTGCGACCCTGCCTCAAAAAACCGGGGCCGGGAGTTTGGCTCAGTGCCTTAAGCGCCTGCCCTGGCAAGCGCGAGGTTGTGAGTTAAATCCCCGGTGCCGCAAAAAAAAAAAAAAAAAAAAAAAAAAAAAAGAATCTGAAATGATGTCTGGAAAGCAGTCTAGTTGCTCCTCAGGTAGATAAACCTCAAGCCACTGTGTGACCCAGCAATTCCTTTCCTAGGTAAGAAACCAAAAGACTGAGAACATATGTCCACACAAAAACTTGCACAAGAAGAAGAATTTGTCCTTTTGCTGAGACAAAACACCTACCTCTCTGAGCTAAATGAGGAAAGGTTTATTTAGCTCAAAGTTTGTGGAGATTTCAGTCCTTAGTTGGCCGGCATTAAGGCAGAGTGCCACGTGGCAGAGGAAAGTCACAGAGGAGAACAGTTCATGGTGCCCACAAGGTAGTAAAAGTAACGAGGGACCTTAAAAGCATTTTCCTGCCCTTTTCATACTCTAACCAGGCTATTGGAATTAGGGTGGTGCCAAACCAATCAGTGATCTGACCATCCACCCTTAATCTCAGCATCACACAACCCAGATTCAGCCACCTGTGAAAAATTCCTATCTAAAACTTCCATGAGGCTGGGAGATGGGGAATCTGGACACTAACCATAACAAATATTTATGGAGATATTATTCATAATAGCCAAAAGGTGAGAATAACCTATGTCAGTGGTGGTGAATCTGTGGCACGTGTGCCAAGCAGGCACTGAGAGCTCTCCATGCCCGTGCATGGGCCAAGTAGCTGCAGCATTGCCCCGGCAGCCAAGCATTGAGTGTTCAAGCTTAGTTGCCATGTGAACACTTTACAATAAATAAGAGAGTTTGGAGTTGCAGTTTTAACACTTGGTATCTAAAAGATCCACCATCACTGACCTATGTTAAGGTTTGTATCTAAGTGTCTCTCCAAAGACTTGAGTGTTTATAGATGTGCCTTTGGGGAGGTGGTGGATTATGGGGCATGTGATGCTGGATTAGGGTGTGAGATACTGGGGTTAAGGGTATGTGATAACTAAACTGGTTAGGACGAGATCTCTATGTGGCTAGTTGAAGACACACCTAGGTTTATAGCCCAAAATGTTTGTAGCCAAAATGTTTGAATTTGATAAAAGGGAGGGGGAGGCTCGCTGTTTGTTGCTGCTAGTTCATGCTCGCACTGCCATGGACTGTTTCTCCTCTGCCATGTGCCGCTGCTGTGCTGCCCTGCCTTGGAGCTGCCTGACTATGGCTCAGACCTCTACACTGTGAGTCAAAATAAACTTTTCCTCCTTTAGCTTGTGGGTATTGGATAGTTTGTCTCAGCAATGAGAAAAGAAACTAAAACACTAAGTATTCCTTAATTTATTAATGAACAAGGAGTGTTATATAATGGAACCTTATATATTAATAAATAGAATGGAGTACTGTCAGATGCTATGACATCTATGGGTCTTAAAAATATTATACTAAGTAAAAGAAGCCTGTCACAAAGGATTATCCATTACTATATGACTTTATTTATAGGAAAAGTCTGGAAAAGGAAAAACTGTAGAGCTAGAAAGCAGATAGGTGATTGTCCAGGCCTGGGGAGGGGAAGAAGGAGGTTTGACTTCTAATGAGTATAGATTTTTGGGGGGATGTTATGAAAATGTTTTAAATTCATTATGCTGATAGTTACCTTGACACACTAAAAATTATTGACTTGTGTGCTTCAAATAAGTAAATTGTGCAGTATATGAATTATATCTCAATAAAGATATTATTCTTTTAAAGTGGGTCACAGAAAGAGCATGCATCTTGTGAAAGTCACCTGGCTGTCAAGCGGCAGAGCCAGGGTCAGAAGCAAAGTATCCTGGCACTAAGATCCACACACGTAGCAACGCCACACACTGTGTCTTTCCAGCAGTTGTTTGCACATTGTAGAAAATTACTGAGTCAAAGGCAAGTGTAAAGAGGGGAACGTTCCAAACGGTGATGCTCCTCGTTTTCCTTGGGGTAACAGATAAGGGCAGAGTCTGAAGGCAAAATGTCATTAAAGTTCTGATTGCACTCACAAGCTCTGGGTGAGGGAGGAGGAAAGCATTTTCACCTTTGCAATTCTGAGAAGGGTTATATTTAGGGGAGCGAAAGCAAACATGTTCTGCACAATATGATAAACACATTCCTCACGTCACGTAAGTTATTTTGATGCATGACAAAGCATCATTTAAAACCAACTTAAAATGAGCTCTAATGAGGGAATACTGCCTTCCATTTCACAGCCTGTCACGCTCTCACTTGAAAATAGTAGAGCTGAATTCATGTTGATGGTTTTGTGATATTACTCAAGAAATTGTTAGGTTCTAACAACGTTGTGGAAATAGAAATTCTTTATGTGGTCAAAGAAAGAACTGGAAATTTCAGGAATCACTGAGAGATTTCAGAGACCCACAAATGCCATAAAATTCCACTAACAGAGGGAATGAATCTATCAATCAAATATGTTTGAATATCTTATTTTCTCTTTGATTTAGCAAATATTCAATAAGCTACTACTCAGTACTGGGTACTAGTACTAGCAACAGTAGTAAGAAAGAAGACTTTTTATTGTAGCACAGTCATCAGGCACGACAAGTACAATGTTATTACCAAAAAGTCTCTTCTGAGCCCAACTCCTGCCTTGTCCTCTTCTCCTGGACATATTGTAATAGCCCAAACTATCTTTTTTGCACATGAGAAGCTCCATTTTGAAACCTCTTGAAGATAAAGACTCACTATGTCTTGTACGCTCAGAAATTTGGAAACAGAACGTGAGTTCTTTCCCTGTGCGCAAATATTGAGAACTAGAACTCATCCAGGAGTACTTGGTGCTTTAACAGCTTTTATAAGACGCCCTGTTTCTTGAGATTCATCATCCTCTAACAAAGTAAGCTCGCTGAAGGCAGAAACCTTTACCTGTTTTATTCAATGATCTGTCTCCCATGCTAAGAGGGCCACCATGATGCAGCAGATGCTTAATAAACTTTTGTGTGACACGTGAACTGTTCTCTGCTGGATAACAAAGATGAAACTATCTGACTGAAAATACCCATGCAAAACCAGGAAATGAAGTGCTTGGGTCTCTTTCTTCAAAAGTCTGAGTGAGATGATCTTTGCGTCTCTCCAAATCACTTCATACCTAAGGAAGTGCGGCAAGACCTTCCCAAACACGGTCCTCGCATCGCGGCTGCTGTTCTGTCTGAGTCTCAGGGGGTCTGCAGGCTTGAGCAGTCACCCTAGATTTAAAATGAGCCGAGAGGCTTGGGGGCTGGTAGCAGGGGAGGAGCACTCTGCTCCTGTCCTTCTTTCTGATCATTACCCTCAGCCTGAATGACTTCCAGGAAGGGCGACTTGCTGTGATGGAAAGGACGTGGGCCTTGTGTCGGGCATAACATCTCTGAATATCAGCCAACTACTTCCTCGCTGTGCCACCGAAGACTAATTGCTATATATCTCTGGATGTGTTTGTTTACAGCGTCCCCTTTGGAAAATTGGGACCAGACTCATCACTGTTATTAAAGTTAAAGCATAAAGGTCATGAAACAAAGCAATAACTACTTACTGCCCTTATTTTTACACATGTTGATTCTTTTCCTTTGTCCCCATAGCACTGAAGATGAAGGTCAAAGATGATTAAGAAGGAAGAACCATGCACTGACACCTTGTGGATGTATGTGCCCAGGCAGGTCAGATGTCTGGGGGCACAAACGACCTTCTACACTTCCGCAGGGCCACTTGGGGCCGGCCCTCTTGGTTCAGTAATGCCCAATGGTGTGTGGAATCCAAAGCGGGGCGAACAGTTGCAAACTCACCTTTTAAAAATAAGATCTGCTCTGATTCCCTCCAGGGACGATGGCCTGGGGAATAAGTCGCCTGTTCTGGGGCTGCCTGTTGGGCGGGTGACTGACTGGCCCTGACTTGCGGTTTGCCAGTGCATGGCGGAGCCACCAGGATTTACTCCCCAGGGAGCTGCCGCTGCGAGTGTGAAAACAGAGGCTTAAATAGACCGTGTTGGATCCTAGCTGCCCTGCTCGCAGGGGCCGGGCGGGAAGCCCTCCCTGTCTGGCACTTTCCGGTGATGCTCTCTTCTTCTGCCCTGTCCTCAGCGCCCTCTCTCTCCAAATGCACTATGTGTATCCAATGTTAAATTAATGACTACTTGTGGCCCACACTGGCATCCCTCTGTCATTTGCCTTTACAGCTATCCAGTGGGGAACAGACCAGTAATTTGAACCTAAAGACAAAACTCAGATTCTGAGGAGTTACGTAACTTCCCCGCAACTAAGAAAATCTGTAAACTAGGACTCAAACCTACATTGATCGATAAGGATTTAGGCTAAAAACTGCTCTGTGACCTGGGACCTGTTAATTTTGCCACGTCCCAGTGCTCCTTCTGGTGTTGAATACATTCACCCTGTATCTTTCTGTTGGCCTCTGCATAAGCATCTTGGGTTAAATATTTTCTGCCCATTTTTCACTAATTTGATAAGTTTTATTTTGACTTAAATTTTTAAGACCAAAAGATGAGACATAAGCAAATTATTTGTTTCCCACTTGCCCACATAGGCGGTAATGATAACTGAATTTATTAAACATCTGCACTCGATAGGAGGTAATGATAACTGAATTTATTAAACATCCGCACTCTAACTGGCATTTCTCAGTGCCCTTTATATGTATGAATTCATTCATCCTCGAGGCAATTCATGGAGGGGGATATTTTTATTGTAAAGTTACAAGTCAAAAAACAAAGATGAAGGAGATTGTGGAATTTGCTCAGGATTCTATATACATAATCAGGAGTTAAACCCACGGGGTTCAGTTTCAGGGGCTTGTCTTACTACTGTGCGACACTTTCCCTATTCTTATACATTCTATGCAACATTAGAAAGAGAAAGGGAAAGAAACAGAAAGACATTGAAACATTTTGGTCTAGTTTCATCTTTTTCTTTCTTTCTGGCGGTTTTTTTTTTTTTTTTCTTTTTTTGTCTTTTTGAGACAGGGTCTCGCTATGCAGTTCAGGCTGGCCTTGAGCTGACTTTGTAGCCCAGGCTGGTCTCTAACTCACAACAATTCTCCTGCCTCAGCCTCCGGAGTGCTGGGATTACAGGTGTACACCACCACACCTGGCTCTTTCTGTTTTTTTAAAGACAGGACAAGATGAGCAGAGATGTGAGTGAGGGAAAAACAGCTTTGCAGCCCATTTGGATGAAGGAATGCCTGCAAGGTAGAGTCACAGAGAATACATTGCTGGAAATAATCTTAACACAGGTTAGCCAAGCACAGCAGAGGAAAAGAGAGAGGAAGGGCCTGAAAGAGCTTCTAGGAGTCCTGCTTGGTTGTACCCGGAGCTTCTGTTGTCAAGCGCTAGGATTCACTGAAGGAAGCCCCTCTGACCCTGGCATTGACTGCCTGCCCAGGGTGGAAATGCATGATCAAAATTGGAGGCCTGGCTGCACTCAGGACACCAAGCAAAAATGTTCAGACGCCAACACCTGTCCTTGAGGGGCCTGTCCTTCTCTTCTGCGTGGCCAGGAGCCCGTGAGTGGTGGCCAGATGCTGAGGTGGGAAGCTCACAGCAGCTCCGGGTGCAGCCTTGACTTTCCTGTGGTGCAGCAAGCAGAGTATCTGTGGACGACAAGAGGGCTCAGACCCCTTCATCTGCTTTGCTACTGAAGAACAAACACATTCACGAACCTCAGAGATTAGCTTCAGTGGTCTCAGACAGTGATGGGCAATAGAAAGAATGAAGGAACTTGTCACAGTGCAGATTCCCAGTCCTCGTTTCCTGACTGTAATTCAGAGGGTTTAAGAAGGGGCCTAGGTAGCTGTTCATACCATCATTTGCAATAAAATCAATTCTTGTGAACTCTTTAGGAGAAGTTCTAGGCATGTATAAACCTATACATGTACATCTATCCTTCCTGTATTAGAAGGAAAGTCAAAGCAAAACATAACAAATTACAAGAAAAGCAAGAAACAAAGGAGACTGATAAATAACAATAGCAAAGAGTCCAAAACAATAACAGTACAGGCTTGTAAAACAAGGTGGTGGGAACATAACTAAGGTTGTTATTTTGCATAGTTATCTTTAAAAGAGTTATTCGGATTACCATTGTTGATTTTCTTATTGTCTGGTTCTGAAGGCCTGTAACACTTTCATTCTTTTGTTTTTATCCGTTTTATACTATTGTGTGTTGTTTGAATTCATTGTGGGAAGATATGGACAACTACTTCGAAGAAAACATTATGGTAGCCACTGTTGATTTCCTGTTCTCTTGTTTTGAAATCCTGTGTTGCTTGCATTGTTTTGTCCTGATCTGCTTTCTTCTGTTCTGTTTGGTTTTATTCTCTTTAAAATTAAAAAAATTAAAAAATTAGATAAAATAAAATAAGAAGGGGCCTAGGAAGCTCCACTTAAAAGCTTAGTTGAAATATTTCTGCCTCGGAGGGCCTTTGGGTCTTGATTAGAGAAGCCCCTTTCCTGGCTCCCAAGCGGTCTGCCCCCGGCTCGCCCGCGAGGCTTTCTGTGCCCGCCCTTGCTCTCCGCCTCTTACGCTCTGATTTCTGTGGAAGCTGTGTGGCTGAGATGCTCGCGCAGGTGTGCGAAGGAGGCTCGGGGGGGGTAACACTTTGGAACAGGGAAAAGCCTTGCTAGAGGAAGACGGTCTGCAACACAACCCCAGTGGGAGTCGGGGGCTGAGCAAGTCTCAGAGACAGTGCCGGTGAGAGCCCCTTTCTAGGGGTCCTTATTCGGGAGAGGCAACCAAGCCAGTCGTGGGACCCAGGTTGGGAGGGTAAAGAGATATTGCTGTTCGCCTTGCTGGTCCACAGAGACTCAGTAGAGGACCCTCTGGCAATAACCCAGGGTGGACCAGGGATCCACGTTTAACATCCACCACAATGAATTTGTCTGCTTTAGCTTTAATCTGTTTGCTCTTTTTTTTCTTTCAGTACTAGAGATGGAACCTGGGGTCTCACAAATGCTAGGCAAGTACTCTGCTACTGAGCTACACTATTTCCATCCCATTGTTAATTTTGAGACTCTGTGTTGCCCAAACTGGTTTTAAACTTGCAATCCTCCTGCTTCAGCCTCCTGAGTACATCGGATTCCAGGACTACACAGTCACCTCTGAGATCAGTCTGCTTCTTACATACTCACAGGCTGAGAGTCACGAGTATAGATGTGCCCTTGTTTATAAAGAGAGAAAAAGGAAATCGAGCTGTTTTCCCCGGAGGGTCAGCTGCGGCTCTGTCTCCCAGATCTTCCCTTTCAGGCCACGGAGTCAGATCAGGGTCTTCACCTCTCTGGAGACTTTCACGAGACTTTCAGGCAGATTTTATTGCTTTGCTTGTGGAGTTATTATTTATCTTATGTAAATTTCCATTATTTTGTGTGTGTCCTCTCTACTAAGTGGCTGGCTTATTTTAGCGACACCATGTCACACTCATTTCAGTACCCCAGCATCTAACAGGAACTACACAGAGGGGTCCTGTAGCAATGGTGATACCCCTGACCCAAACGTTACCCGGGAGGCCAGGTGAAGATCAGGCACCCCCCCCCCGCCCCCACGATAAACGTCTTAATTTCCCAAAACAAGACAGGAAGTCAAATGCTTCCACTTCTCCTTGCAACAGAGATGCTTTAAACCAGTTCATTAAATGCAGAATCCTAAACCCCCATTCCAGGCCCTTTGAACTGCAGGTTTTGAATATGAATACAGAATCTGCATTTCTTCCCAGTTCTGTTATCTAAGCACCTCTCCATCTACTTGAAAGGAAAACAGCACAAAAATTTTCTAGCCAAATTCCAGAAAGATTTTCCTATAAAAATAAACTATATCAAAAGCAATTCCAACTGCAGGGTGACCCTGCTGAGCCTCTGCCCCTCTCTAAGACCCAAGCCACCCTTGTCGCCTGCTCGCCTGTGAAGAGATCCCATACCAAATGAATGGCTTTAAGTGGTGAAGGGACAAGCTGGTGGCTGATTTGACAAAGGCCTCCTTCAGTTCTAGAAACCAAAGCATAGCCCTTCCTTCCTCAGTAATGCAAATTCCCAGGTAAGTTCCCGACTATGCAACGTGTCCATGGTGCGTGTTGCAAAGCCCACCCACGCATGCGCACGCTCGGCTGGCCGCCCTGGCTCCCTTTGCTGTGGCCCGAGGCGCTCTTTCTGCCATAGCTTGTGTGAGCAGCCGGACCATCAGCAGCGAGCACAGTGGCAGGTGACCGCCCCGGAGAAGAGGGAGAGAATCATGGGTTTTACAAGTCCCATATCCACCCTGAGAAGTGCCTAGGGGACTCTACTTGTAAGAGCTTGGTGCCATTACAGGCTTTTGACGGTTTATTTTAGAATTGTCCCGAAGGACAGAGTATCAAAATGTCCTATTGATAGCTTGTATAGGTGAGTGATGCTGTTACTCGCTCAAGCAGAAAAGAAGAGCTTAGAAACACAATAGGAATTTTTGACTTCCCCTCAGTCTCTAAAACCAGAAGTTTTCTATTATGTAAAACCCACAGTGCTTGAAAGCTTCAGGAGTGGTAGAGGGGACAGGTAATGACTCATTCTGAGTCCCTCCCCGCCTTTGCTTCCTCTGTTACGATTGCCACAAGGTATGTCTCCTAGAGATTACTTTCCGGGGAGAAATTTTAATCCCTCCACAAATCCTATTAATACCTTATATAGAAATATCTGTTTTAATCAGCTTTTCTCTTGCTGGACACAATACTTGACACTCAGAATTTTAAAGGAGGAAACATTTAGTTTAGCTTAAATTTGGAAGGACTTGGTCCACGGTCCGCTGGCTACAAGGCAGGAACATCAAGGCGGCAGGGCACAGCCAAGCAAAGCTGCTTGGTTCACAGCCGCTGGGAAGCGGAGGAGCGGGCAGAGCCAGAGAGGAAGGGGCGAGGGGTTATATAGCATGCCCGAGGCCCGGCTCCACGGCCCAGTCAGACTCATGCAGGAGCCAGGAGCATGCTCTACTAATCCACTGGGTGCTTCTTCACCCAGTGAAACTGACATAGTGGGAGTAAGGGTCATAATCTTTAAGAACTCCTTTATTTTTATAAGCACAAAGGACTATGAAGCCAATGAGGATGAAAGTTGTCAAATGTGAGTAAAATAAATGTATTTTGCATGTATGTGTTGGGTATTGCTTAATGGAAAATATGATCAGACAGCAGGCAAGTGGGAGCTTTGATTCTCAGATGTCAGATTCCACCCAAATATCACCTTGTCTTTCCCAGGGACAGAGGTTAGAGGCACAGATTCAAAGCAATTATTGAAGGAGGAGTTCGAGTTCCTGCTCCATGCTCTGCTGTCTGATTCCTCCAGGAAGGGAGGTGAAAAGAGAAGTATGTTGCAAAAAAGAGGGAGGAAGTTGAGGGTAAACGATGGTGGCAATAGAAAAATAGGCTAATACATTGTTCCGGAAAAGCTCGCTCAGAGCCAGGCAGAGAGCTTACTAAGCAGGGCCTCTGTCAGTTGCTATCGCTATCATTGCTATCGTTGCATAACATGCCAATCCCAAATGTGATGTCCTAAGACAAAAAGAAGCCATCATTTTTTTCAGGAGCCTGTAAACTGACCAAGGAGTGGTGCCTCAGATTCACGCAGAATCGCCAGAGGTGCTGGGTTGTCTGCAGCCCCGAAGACCTCACTCTCCAGTGGGTACTTGCTGCTCATGGCAAACTAGGCTGGGGCTTTGAGCTAAGGGGTCCCTTTTCCCTGGGGGCATCTTTATGCAGGCATCCAGGGCCTCATCACAATGGCATCTTGGGAGAAGGCATGTTTCCAGATAACAAGTCCCAACAGAGAGGCCCTATCAAGCTTCCACCAGCTTCACACTGAGTCCTACTGATACAGGAAAATGATCTCGGTGGGAGAACTCCAAATAATCTGGGGGAATGAGGCTCCCAACCTACTATACGTCCGGTGCGAGTTCGTGTTCTCTAAAAATCGAAGAATGAATTTTAGGAACAATGGAGGGTAAGAGCAGAAGATATTTATTGAGAGAAAGCTTCTGTCTGAGAGACAGAAGGGGGGCCCCAGTGGATTGCCTGAGACTCTGTCTTTTCCAGTGACTTTTATAGACCAAAACCCTGATGGGGAAAACTGGGAACTTGCAAGGCAGATGGGCTTGAGGTGGGACAGAACTGTGATCAACCAATAAGATTGATTGTTTAGGTAAGATTGACCAAATCAAGGGCAAATGGGGAAGTGAGTCACGTGATAAGCAAGCATTCTTACGGATTAGGGGATTGGGATGGTAATTCTTGGCTTCTCAAGATGATCCATCCCTAATCCCTAATGCTTATACTTAGGGTGTGGTTGCATTTGTTTTGCCTTCTGTCTTGAGATCTTGCCCACGGCAAGAGGTGTGTATCTCTTCCAAGGTCACAAGATATCTGGTCCTCTGTGCCTGCTCCATTGAGGGCCTAGCCCTGTCTGACTGCCTATAATATTTTTGTCTAACTCAGTTGCCTGTAACACTACTACCTAAAGCAATCAGATGGACAGGACCAGGGTCAACATGAGCGGACTCTGCAAGGGTGTGGCTCCCAAGAGCCACGGTCCCCAGGCTGTACCTGTCACAGAGTGGGGCCCTTTTCCCACTCTAGGCGTACTGCACAAACACTTCAGAGTGTGAATGTAGGCCAAGTGCACTTTTAACAAACACCGTAGAGTATCCCTATAACTTACCTGCCTAACTTCCCTTGTCTCATTTTATCCTTTTAAAAATTACTAAAATTCTTGGTTAATTTGCCAAATAGTAAGGCAATAAGTTTATAAATTGTGAGAGAAAGAGATTCATTGATCTGGAGAAAAACAACAATATCAACAACCACAAAAATTCCATCAGAGAAGCTCTTTGTGGTTACCAATGACTTCCATGTCACTATTAAATGAAAATTTTTCAGTTTTTCTCTTACTTAATTTTTTTGCCATGATTCACTATTGCTGATCACTCCTTCTGTCTTGAAATGCTCTCTTCTCTTGCCTTCTGTAATATCACATATGCCCCTGACTTCTAGCCTTCTACCCACTATTTCTACCCTCTTTCTGGTTTTCTTCTTCCTAATCTGTAAATACTGACATTCATCAAGGTTTGGTTCTGAGTGTTTTTCCCTTACTCTGAAGTCTCTCTAAGTAACTGACTTCCAACATCAAATATCACCTACATTCCAGGAGCTCCCAAGTGTATGTGACTAGCCTAGCCCTCTACTCTGGCTGCAGATTTAAATATCCAACCAATTCCTTTACACCTATTCTATCTTGTCTCAAAGGAACCCAAAGTTAAAGTGTCAAACTGAATGCAGGCCTCTCTTTGATCTATCCCAACTGTGCTTCCAGTGTTTATTTTAGTAAACTGTGCTGTCCCCTAGGCAGCTCTGGGTTAAGGGGTTGAGAGGAGCCTCCCTGTTACTCATCTCTCTAGCAACTGCCTAGGTACCTCATTTAGCTCATACCTATTCTTGCTAATCTTACTTCCCTAACATACCCACCGCCCGTTGTCACCTGGTCCTGCAGCACCCTAATCCAGACTGCCAACATTTCTGACTCAGAAAACAAGCAAAAAATATCTTCTAAGCCGGGCATGGTGGCGCACGCCTTTAATCCCAGCACTCGGGAGGCTGAGGTAGGTGGAGCGTTGTGAGTTCGAGGCCTGCTTGGCCTACAACGTGAGCGCAAGGCCTGCCTGAGCTACATAGTGCAACCCTGCCTCAAAAAACCAGGGCCGGGAGTTTGGCTCAGTGCCTTAAGCGCCTGCCCTGGCAAGCGCGAGGTTGTGAGTTCAATCCCCGGTGCAAATCTTCTATGTGACCCCTTCGTATCGTCTCATTTTTCTTTCATCCACATTTATGACTGTCTTAGTTACTTTTTGTTATTGCAGAGACAAGATGCCCTGATATCTGCAAGATAAAGGAGGAAAAGTTAGATTAGCTCACAGTTTGCAGAGGTTGCAGTGCAGAGCTGTCCGGCTCCAGGGCAGGGAAGCACGGCACAGGGGTGTGGCAGAGAAGGAAGAGTTCATGACAGACCAAAGAAGCAGCAGCAGGGGTGATGAGTCTCCATCTCCCTTTTAGCACATCCAGGCTATAAGCCTTTCGGGTGGTGCCACCCACACCTAGTGTGGGCCTTTCCATTGCCCACACCCACAGCTATGCTAAAGCAAACAGCAGACTAACTTAGTTACCACACCCTTAATCCACATTCTCACACCCTAGATCCAGTCACCTCCAAAAAGTCCCACCTATGAGTGCGTGACACTTTGAGGGGACATATAGATGCAAGCCATGACTATGACCTACAATCTTTTTCTATGTACACAATTATGGCACTGTTTTATTTAAAACATTCAACATCTTTCTATTGATTTTGGAATAGAGAGAAAAATCTTTACTATGACTCACAAGATCTTGTATGAGCTGATTCTACTTCCTCTTCTGCTTCTTTGTCAAGTTCCCTTTTGTTTCCTGTGGCATTTTTCCTACCTTCTTCTCATTCCTGTGCTGCATAATCATTTCTCCCTACCTGAAACCTGTGCTTCTCTGTTAAGAGAACTTCATTTACTTGCAGGTTCTAGAAATCCCGGTTCATGGCTGTTTCTTAGGGAAGCGAGTCCTCATCATAACCACCATATCACTTCAGCACCTGTTGTCACCCCAAAGCTTCTAATTCTTAGAATTATCCACAATTTCGGACAATATACTTACTGGTGTGTGTATCAATAAAATGTCTGACCTGTTGAGAAGACAGTCAGACTGATGAAGGCCAGAACCATATGCAGGTGTTCCTAACTCATCCTCTCCCTAGTGTTTGTTATATCATAGGTCTCTGAAAATATTTTCAGCAAGTACGTGGAAGAAGGAAAGAAATGCTTGTTAGGACGATGAAGACTGCCATCTTGGTTGTGATTTGCCTGCTTCTTGGGATTTATGAGAGTCTTTCTCTGTGGGATCTCTGCATGGAACTCATTCTTTGCAGTTGACGACTCCCAACTAAGACTTCGTTATTTTATGCCATCACCTTTGAGTCTCTTTAGCCAATCATGGTGCACCTCACTTACCACTGTGGTCCAGAGTTGTGCTCTCCTGATGGAACTCACTGCTGCTTCTGTGTGTGTTTCAGTCTCATGTCAGCCCTGGACCTCGGAGCCTGTGCTTGTGAGAAGTAACTTGATTGTGATGGGCATAATTGCAATATTTAATAATTCCTATTTAACTTGGCTCCATGAGCTTTAAAATACGTAACAAAATTGTCAATGTGAAGTAAGGCAAAAACCACCTATAACTGGATCAGTGACCACCAAGGATTTGGGGCACATGGTATTAAAGGTGGCAATTTTATGCAACTAATATTAGGATACATGCCATGTATATTGTTTGAAAGCTATAGGGTATCTACTTCCTGTTTCAAAGTAGACAAAGCTTGCCCTTGAGAAGTGTAAATTTGTTTTGTTTCTACACTTCTGTGAACTGAATTTCTGACAAGTCCGTCCTCAACACAGCCAATCAGATCAAGCCGCTTTGACACTTTGGGGTGTCTGAAGATACTGAGGGCCATTGATCTGTCTGCATTGCTGTCCACTCACCTCCCACTAATCCTTTCTGCCTTGACCTACTCTCGAGGGGATTACTGGAAAATGTAGCTGCTGCCATCTCTGGGGTTTGAGTTTGTGTAGCTCCTGATCGTTATTGCACTCTGCACTTTGAATAGCTATTTTTGTCTTGGTATTCTCCTTTCCTCCCCTTTACCCACCCCCTGAATTGATTTGCGTGTAGACTGACTTTACACTTTGATAAATCGGGGAAAGAGTGCTCAGCGGTTTTGCACTGGGGATGTTACCTATATTTTATTAAGCATGAAAATGATTGTTTAAAGGTGAGTCCTTACTATAATTTCACAAGGCCCTAACTACTAAAGTGAGTTGATTTGATAACTTAAATCTCAATCTGTGTCCAGCGAGGCCTCTCCTATGGCGAGCTTGTTCAGCATCTGGATAATTATATACACCACCTGCAAGGAAGACATACCAGGTATTTGTAAAGCTCATAGATTAAGGATACACACTGCACCTTCTTCCAGCCTGAGCTTGACATAGGAAAAATGCCCCAAACATATCAAATTCAACATGAATCACAGATGGATTATTGATAATTGAAAGAAAAAAACATTCCATCCATCTGTCCATCTACCCAACCATCCATGTTCTCGTTTTCCTTCCACTTACCCAAGGAAAGTATACTATGTCCCATGGAACAAGTTAGAAGCCAAAGCTACTAACGGCAAGCAAAGCCACAGTGTCTGCTCTGTGGGTCTGCGTTCCCTGCTGTGAATGAGAAGAATGCTTTCTGGGACAGTATAGAAGAGAGATATCTGGCCCACATATGGAAGAGTGTGGAGAATGATTCTCTTAGCATGTGACCTCTCACTGTACTCCACTAACTTCTGAAGTAGTAAGGTAGAAAATCTGAGGTTATGTTCATGACCCCAGTGTTTCCCTAAGACTTTATTTTAGTAGTACTAGGGTCGTCAAGAAAAGCTTTGTGATTACTGTTCTCATAAGAGCAATTTCGATTCTTTCAGAATGGTTTCCTAGCCCTTTAAACGCTGCCACTTGAGGTTCTCATACTCTTCAGTTGCCCCCGGGTATCTCCCACAAAGTCATTCAGTTAAAATAATGGACTTGTAGTCCATAGCTATATCATGCACATTGCTACCTCTTCCTTGCTCTGTTAGCCTCATCTAAAGATGCATACCCTTCCCCTCCTATCTGGTTTCTTCCACAGAGATGAGGAGAGAAAGCCAGTGGGAAGGCCAAATGACATGATTTGGATAGAAGCAAAGTCTGTGGTTTCCCTCAGTCTGAGCATGGTGATAATGATTATTATTAAATGTGTCCAACTTCACAACCAAAAGAATGTGCCAAGTGTTAAACCTCAAGAATGAGAATGAGCTAGAACAACACCCCAAATCCGGCTGCAAGAGTCTTAACAAAAATGCCATGTCATGATTCACTCAATTATACATCTCAAGATACTGTTCTAATACTGTTGCATGTTTTGTTTTATTGAAAAGATTCAAAAGTCACAGAAGATCAACCTCTGGCAGGACAGTATGAGGGGCTCCAATACCCTGCTTCACAATGAAGCTGGTGACGTGTATGGATGTACAGGGTAAAGCTTCTGCATGTACTCCTAAGGCAAATGTCAAGAGGAGAAATAACTGTTCAAGAAAGTCTACAAGGACTCTGGAACAAAGGTAGGAGTCTGTGCTATTACAAACAACGCTGTCTCTCTGCCTCTCCCAGTTCAGTGAGGTGGAGGATCCACTCCAGACTCCTGCAGCAAGAAACACAGGGCTCCTTCCTTTCCTGGGTTTTTTCCTAAGAATACCAGGATCTCAGGATCACTTATCCTGACTCAGACTCCCTAGGTGGAAGCTGAACTGAGAGGTGCAACACCCTCGTCATCCCATCTGGTGGAGTGGAGCCCGAAGAATATAAGACATGACTGTCCCTGTCCCGGCCAGTGAGGTGGCTCCTTCACACCAGAGAGGCAAGCCAAGTGTACCTCAGGCTGCCACCAGGGAAACCTCAGTTCCTGGAGCAGAGGTATTCCTTGGAGAGAAGCTTACGATTGTCCCCAAACACAACTCTAGCATTCTGCTTTGATGAGAAGCAAGACCCTGGACAAGCAGCCTGTAATTTCTTCCTAAAAGAACTGACTTCATTTCAACACTGAGGAGAGGTTCAACCCTCAAAGTCCTCCCCAGATCAGTGAGCATAGTTTTGTGAACTATGTGCTATTAGAACCAACACTGTCTACACTATATACTATATCAAGTGGTCACTTGATATACTATAGGAACAGGTTGATATGTAAAATCAACCATTGCTGTCCGCTACCAGCAAATCCTCTCAGTTTATGTTTATCTAAGAAAGTCTTTATGCTGCTCATTTGAAAAAGTTAGGTTTGTTAGATATAGAATTCTTGGTTGATGGAAAACTCTACAAATTTACTGATAGCAACCTGTATTTCCAGAGTCTCAAGGAGGTCTAAATAGGACAAATATGAAGATGTTCACCAACAGACATATAGGAAAAATGCGGACAGTCATAGACAAGGAAAAAGTCTGGAAAGCAGCAAGAGATATGAGACTCATCATTTCCAAGAGAACCCCAGTCAGATTAAAATCTTACTTTTCAGTAGAGACTGTGGAGCCAAAAGACAAGAGGATAATATATTCAAAGTGCTCAAAGAAAAAGCCATCGTAATTGCCCCAAAGAGGAGGGCAAAGCTAAACTGTACGGGGCTAAGGGAATAATGAGAGTATAATAAGAATGCGTTGTTGAGTTTGTAATATTAATGAATGTTGTATTAATTCAGTGCAGATTGTCCAAACAGGATAACCCAGGTGGGTGACTTGAACAATAGAAATTTATTTTCTCAGAGGTATGGAGGCTGGAAATCTGGGATCAGGGGCCAACTGGGGTTGTTTTATAGTGAGGGGCCCTTCCTGGCTCGTACACAGCTCCATTCTCACTGTGTCTTCACACACACGGCCTTTTCTCTGGGCACACGGGTGGGGTGGAGGTGGTGGTGGTGGTGATGTGGTTTCCCTTCCTCTTCTTATAAGGGCACCATTCTCACTGCCTTGGGTTCCATTTTTATGACCTCATTAACTGTAGTTACTTCCTTAAAAATGCTATATTCAGATACAGTCACCTTGAGGGCTAGGATTTCCACCAGAATCACTGTGCGTTTCTGAGTCAAGGAGTTCTCCAGAGAATTATCCCACCCGAGGTTGCAATGGAAACCCTCATAGTTGCAGTCCAGTGCTGAGAAAGGTGGTGGCCTGGGAACCTGCATCTGGAATCTGAAGTGGCGGGGGTCCTGTGGAGGGATGCGCAGCTGAGCAGGGCAGCCTGTGCTACCTCTGAGTCGTCGGCTGCAGAGCTGCTCTGAGAACGGCTGCAGACCTGACTGCAGTGCAGCTCCTGTTGTGTGCTGCTGGAGACAGAGCAGTGAGCTGGGGACCCTGCACGGGGCCTAGGACCTCTCAGGCCTCCCTTGGCAGATTTCTTAATGACTGCGTCCAACACCATGATAATTTACTTATTTATGCACTTGTTTACTTATTTTTCTGATAGTGATCTGAGAATGATATAGGACCTCCTAATGATAGGACAGAAATATTACAACTCCCAGCTTGCTAGATGTCCAATATGTCAAGTTCTTGTTCCCTAAAATCAGAGAATAAATTCTAAGGAGCAACTGAGGTTAAGAGTAGGAAATATTTATGGAGGGAAAGATAGTTTCTGGCTAAGAGAGAAGGGGACCTGGAAAGTGGGTTGCTGTGGACTCCACCTACAGTGGATGCTTTATAGCACAACATCATAGGGAGACGTAAGGTGGGACAAAATTGTGATCAATCAATAAGACTACAAGCGTAGTCCCTTAGGTAACATTGATCCAGTAGGAAGCAAGTCACGTAGCAAGTGTCCGTGGAAAGAACAAGAACTTTTCCTGGAAGGAATGAACCGAGAAGGCCTTGGCACCCCCTCCCAGGTGACTGGTGCCTGTTGAGAATATCACGCATGATTGTTTATCCCTCATCGAGGTAGGTGTAGCCACTTTTCATGTAGCCCTTCCACAGACTGGAAGAGACTGACTCATTTTAAGAGCAGGGTACTCTATCAGGCTATTGATTCAAATGGCGACCCCAGTCAGAAAACCTTCACAGACACACTCATAATAATATTTAACCAAATGCGTGAGAACCCTATGATCCAATCAAGTTGACACACAACATGAGCCATCAGAAGTCGGACCTGATAGTCCATGCATGCATTATTTAAAGTCCAGACTGGGCAATTTAGTCATTTAGTGAAATCCTATCTCGGCAACAAAAAGGGTTGGAGACCTGGCACAGTGTGAAGGCCCTGATATTTTTATAGACAGCTAAGCTAGGTAGAAATATTACAGGCAGTTAGACAGAGTTAGGACCTCAAGAAAGCTAGTACACAAGATAAGAATACATTACAACTGTGGGTGGAAGCACATTGGTGGAAAACCAGGCTTCTAGACAAAGACACTACACCTACCTGGACTATCAGGTCTGACTTCTGTTGGCTCATGTTGTGTGTCAACTTGATTGGATCATAGGGTTCTCACGCATTTGGTTAAATATTGTTATGAGTGTGTCTGTGAAGGTTTTCTGGCTGGGGTCACCATTTGAATCAATAGTCTGATAGAGTACCCTGCTCTTAAAATGAGTCAGTCTCTTCCAGTCTGTGGAAGGGCTACATGAACAAAAGACTAAGTAGGAAAGAATTTGCTCTCTCCAGCTGATGGCTGAGCTGAGACATTGGCCTTCTCTTGCCTAGGATGTGGACTCCGATTGGAACTTGTACCACTGGCTTTCCTGTTTCTCACCTTTGGCATTAGAGTAAAATAAACATGGGAACCAGTTCCTCACAATGGATTTCATATCTCTACCTCACCCATCTCTATCCCTACCCTATCTATATTCTGATTCCAGAAAACCTTAACTAATGCAACTTCTTAATTCCCAAAGCACTAAAACATTTCCAATTATCAGTAAACACTATAATATTAACTTCTGTTTTTAAATATCTCTATCATTGATCTATCTAATTAGCTTATCTCAATTATGTTGATATTCCACTTGAAAGGAAGTTCATGTGAATTTACTACTTAGTATCCCTAGCTTCAAATAATACACCCTATAAACATAAATTCTAAAAAACATTGCTATTTCTGTAGTTTCAAACTAAATGCAATAATACAAGATAAAAATGTGGTATGCTCATACTTTGATTATCTGCTCTTAATAATTTTAATAGCAAAGTAGAGTATTTCTAAAAGCATGACATATTTAATACCATTCTGAAGAAATGTAGCCAAAGCATCTGCATTTTACAGATTATCATGTTGCATTTGTTTTAGACCATAAGAAATTTCTCTTTTAACAAATCACAGATTTATAACAGGTGCCATATTTGTTTGCAAATTGTAGATGTAATATACCTTAATTTTCTTTAGCGTCAAAGTCTAGAGAGCCCCTGATGAGTCTTTGGAATTAAGTCATACCCAATACAATATTATAGAATATAAAATGAAGCCTCTATTAGGGAGTGAATGTATTGAAGCAGTCATCTGCAGAAGTGGGAAGTTCAGAGAGGGTTTTTTGGAAGTGAGATCATACAAATAATAACATTTTTCTCAAATAAAGTCTATTTATTTTGGCATCCTTTTTCATGAAAGGAAAATATTGTCTCCAATTCGAAATAGATTTTTCTAAATTACAGAGGTTTAGGGTCTCAATGTGACACTTTTATCATTTGAGATTTGAATAAACATAAATATTTCTGCTATTATACATCCCAGTTTTCTAGCTACCAGATAAGTCTATCATTATCTTTCCTTCCTGTTATGTCAAAGAAAGGTCCTTTGTTTTCTATTTTCCATTACAGCAATCCTGCATACACACACACATTTTTATTTGACTTCTCCCTAGCGTGCATGTATCTCATAAGTTACACACAAATATGCATATATATAATCATAATTATATACAGTCAAAAACCTGCCATTCCTTGAAAAATCTTCCCACTGAATTCTATCCTATCACACTAAATGGGTTTTTCTATAACCCTTATTCTTTTTACTACCAGTGTGTAAAAGACTCCAGGCTAATGTAGATCCTCTTAATAATGTAGCTGAGATTTCAGTGCCAACTCTGCTCATGTTGGCTGAATTCAGTGATCCATGGTCCCTGTAGTAGGAGACACTTCTAGTATTTTCTTTTCTTCCTTTTTTGTTGGCCCTGGGGAAATTTCCCTAGTGGCTTGTCAACAGGACAATGTATATGATAAGTGTTATGCTGAATCCAGACTTACACGTTGTTCTTGACACCAGACAGTAGCTGAACACACTTGACCTAGGATGAATTCCTTCCAGGAAGCTTCTTCAGCTTCTTGTAAGTAGACTTCTGGTGACCTTGCCCCCTACATGCCCTGGAATCCCAGAAACCACCTGATTAATCTCAAAATAGTCTCCTCTAATTACATTAAAGTATTTACATGAAAGAAACCCAGAGAATTCTTAGTAAACTATAGGTTTTCTTTTTTGTTAGAAAATGATTTTAATGGATTCAGTTATTTTAAAGTGTGGGTCTCTTTTGCCAGTTTGCCATAGGGACTACTTCTGCCAATAGGCCATGACTGCATGCTCAAATTGGGCTAATGGGGTACACATGGAAGATAGAAAAAAAGCAATTACTCTTAAGTTAAACTTAACTGTTCTCTTTCAGATGTATGCTGTTTGGCTTATTTGCCAGTGCTGCAAGGAACCAGCACACCTTCCAGTGGGGTTAACCAGTACTTTTCCTGCCTCCATCAGAGCTGCCCGCTGCAGGTCTTCTCTCATCTTTCTGGCAAATCTTAGCTCTACCCATTCAGCTAAGACTTTCAGAAAACTCACTTTCAGTTCAGTTGTTAGTTTCTTTGCAGCTTCCTCTCAGGCTCTGCATCTGCTTATCTAGGCATCTGACATTTTACATTTTTTTTGTTCTTTCTTGACTTGGCTGAGGTCAAGTAGATTGGCCAAATTTGTTTTGTTTCTTGAAAAATTGTCTGTGTTGTCTACATTACTCAGTTCAACCCAACTACTTGTGAGTAAAACGTAATGCATGAGTTTTCCCATTCAGAAAGAAAACTAAACTCTAATAAAGTGCTATTAAGCCTGAATATATGAAGATGAAGGCAATGATTGGAAATTTCAATATGATAGTATATAAAATAGATGGAACATTAAATAAGGCATGATATATTGCAACTGTAATCAAACGTATTTACTGTTGATAATTTTAATTAAGGAAGTTGTTAATAGAGCTGTGTATATTCAGGAAGGATTTCATGACTTTATTTTTAGAAGCACAGTCTCTCAAATTTACAAGTCATATGAATTAAATGAATCCAATGATCTACATGTAATTGAAAGCTGTCCTTCCAGTGCCAGAGAATAATTTTAATTGCAAATGTTATTAAACTGTCCTTGCAAATTTATTTATGTTGAGTAAAGTTTCATTCATAGTGCTACTATTTGGTTGTTTCAATGTATCATACAGTTATTAAAAGCCTCCAGCAGTTAAAATAAGTACTTTCTCCTTCATTTATTTCTTAAAATATTCACTTCACATTAGTTCTCTGTCGGCCCACAATGTGGTTGGGACATGTTTTGACCTTGGTACGATCATCATTTACTTAAGGGTCTAAATTCTGTAACAGATGCAAACCTGAGAGTGAGAGAAGAGACACGAACCGCCCGGAGTCTCGTGGCACCTGTACATTAACAGAGTGGAGAGACTCTAACTTTTGAATCGAGACAAACTTGTACACTTCACATGTGCTTTAGGACCAAATGCGACCTTTAACTCTAATGATTCAAGTAATATTTGGAGTGGCGAAGCTTGAGATTCAACTCTCTTTAAAAGTATTTGTTCATTTCAGAGTAGTCAAAGAAAATGTGGACAAAGATCACTCTGTAGAAGGGCAGCAATCAGAATTTATGCATCCATTCAGTTATGATATATGCTACACATGACTGTGTGAATCTTGTTTTTGCCTGTACCGCCCAATCACCTTATTAACTGAACTCTCATACACTGTGGCAACATTATTACCCTGTATTAATCAACACTAGGCTAGGAACCTGAGGGCCTCGGGACACCCCCACTCACTCCCCAGAGCCCACTAAAATTATCCAGACTAGACAGTCTGAAGCCTGCTTACTTTGCTTCACGTATTCCTTCACACACACACACACACACACACACACACACACATGCACCCACAGAATTTCCAGACATGTTCTCTTCACTCCCGCTTTCTGACTAGTGACCTCTTTGGGGAAGCCATGAGAAAAATCTGTTTTCAGTAGCAGTTATCTCTCACCATATCTAGATACCAATAAGATCAACATTTTAAAACAGCAGTCATGTCCTAGAAGTATCCTACCTTGAATGCTGGAGATTCAATAGGGAATAAGCTAGGTGTGGTCCCAGGCCTGTGGAAGCTTCTCCTTTAATCAAGACCAGGGAGAGAAGTCTCACCCAAGCACTGAGGGATTCTCTTTCTGTTTACCTGCACCATTGTCCTCATTCAAGCTGAGTAACAAGGAGATCATGACAGTTAGATTTCACTATGATTCAACGTCTTACAGGATCTGGGACAAGTTATCTACACTTTTGGTTGTCTCCATATAGATTTCTTGATAACATTCACAAAATCTGAAGAACTACATTCATAAACTAACTATGTTCCTTGTAGCGTTGTGAAAGAGACATGCTACAAGAAAACCAGGAGGACTGTACAGCTAATCATTTTCCAAGAATAAAGACTAACGTTCCCAAGGCATTTGTTCATGTAAACTTGTGCAGGACTCGGTCGGTCTGATAAGGACATTGAGTGTTGCCGTGCAAATTAAAATGCAAGCTGTCACACATGTGTTTCACACGCTCTACGTGTGCAGATGCACACCCACCTGCGCACAGCTGATAGATACTTGTGCCTTACACATTAGAATTCAAACACCTTCCTTCTTTCAACACTTGAAAGTTTATCATCATTAAGAATCTACACTTACTTTAAAAAAAAGAATTCACACTTAGGCATGCATTTTGTTTTCTTTGGAAAGTTTATGATAAAAGTCACAAAAATAAAAAATGCATGATATTATAAATGTCCCCTGTCTCTAAGAAGTGGAAGACCTCTCTGCTTCTATCAGCATATGTAATACAAATATCTCACTGACCAAAAAAAAATGTTGTATGTAAATATACACCCCAGGGAAATCATTAAAAATCAATGATCCTGAGTTACAGTGGTGTATGTATTTAAAAGCTTTTTTTATTTCACCTCATTAAAAATACCTTTACACAAAGCAATGATCCTCGTGGTGTGAATTAATAAATGCATTTTTGGAACTTCATTGTGCTGTTTGTTTTACTCATGGTTCCCCGGTTCCTAGGCCTAATTTTTGTACAGCGCTATTCACCTATTCACTTATCTGCCTCCTAAAGTGAGAGGCAAATATCTGAGGCTTTGGGGAGCAGTGGAGGACTTCTTGCAAAGAGGAAATGCATGTTTTCATGAGAACAGATATCCAGACAGTATGCCAATCAGGGTTATGAAGTGTCGAGGACAAAAGGATAGGAAAGTAGAAGAGATGGGATAAAACACACATTTTTTTCAAGTAGAACTATGAGAGACAAGTATCAGATAATTTCTTTCTCACTACTTCTCAAATTCTCAAGTGAGAAGGATATCAATGACACACATACAGAAATTCCCCACCATCCACGGGTCCTTCTCCACTGGATGTGTGGAAGCTTGGATAGCACAAAACTCCACATGGGTTACACATACTTTCGTATACATACTGTCTTGGTTACTTTTCGCTCGTTGCCAAGACAAGATACCTGATGCTCAAAATTAGGGAAGGAAAGGTTTATTCTTACAGTTTCTCGGGAGTTTCAGTTCATACTTAAGTTGGCTCCAAGGCAGCGTGGCCTGGTGGGGCTGCCATCCATGGCAGCCGCAAGCAGCAAGGTGTGCTGGCAAGAGAGAGAGAGGAGGCAGAAGCGGAAGCACGGAAGAGGAAGACCCGCCTCCCTTACACTGTATCTCAGCTCCACCCCTGGGCGGGTGTAGCACTCACATCATCAATCCCAGCATGAGACAACAAACTAATCACAAGTGTCAGACTCAGCCCCATCAAAAGTACACGAGGACTTGGGGGTACATAGCGTATCATCCAATATACATACATATCTATGATAAAGTTTATAACTACCCACAAAGTGATGGTCGTCCTTGATCTTAACAACCTCAGAGTAGAGACTTGTTCTTAAGAACTGTCACCTTTTCACTTGAAATACAGTTTCCCTTGATGCAATTTTAATTGTTATCATTGCTTCTTTTGTGCTTGCCATTATTAAGTAAATTCAGGGCAATACCTCAACAGCTGATCTGACAACTGAAACCACTGAGTGGTCCAGTTAAGGATATGCTGGATCGACAGAGAGATTTCAACAAGGTGCAGGAGAAAGAGCAGGAACAGAGGCCAGATGGACACGGCCTGAGTCCCTATGCTAGCAGCTCCTCCTCCCACCCAATCTTAGACTAGTTTGTTTCTTCTGTGTTTCTCATGTGTAAAAATGGATAGTAACAACTACTTCAGTGGGGAATTAATATAACTGATAATCAGGTGAGTGCGAAAGAACATAGTAGGGACTCAAGAAATACCCCTTGTCCAGCATTGTGAGTGACCAGTGGCCTGCAATCAGCCACTGCATTTTGAAAGAGTCCTGGTTTTATACATCAGGAGTGTCATTGAGTCCACAAAATGAGCAGAAGTCTGTCAGCGGCTTTTTGGGCAAGTTTCCATTTTAAGAAGGTTTTCTTAGTTGAAAAGTTGAGTTTAACAATAAATAATGCATAAGAAGGAAGCTTCTGGACAGATCTCTTTGGAAGGTAAAATTGTGTGTTTAACTTTGCGGTGCTTTGAATATGGAGGAATTTTTTTCTGTGAACTCATGGGGCGACCATCTAAGATAAAAATAAGAAACCGAGAAATCCCAAAGTCTTTACATTTGACTATTTAGTTCTGCAAACCATGCAGGACGCCTTCTCCTTTTCTTTTGGTTCTGCTACAATTGACTGTGTAATGGTCTTACCATCAGTTCAGATCCTGCTGCTTTTAGAAGTTCTTTCTTTTTTTTGGGAAGACAGCACTCTGAGATCTGCATAAAAGCCTGGCAGGACAATTTTGTAAGCACATTTGATTTTGGCTAAGGTCACTTGAAACTAGCTACCACAAGCCTTTGTAAGCTACTGGAAATTGTGATGCTGCATTGCAATTTTAAATTATAAGTTGTTTGAAGGTGGCAAGACTAAAGTTTTCAAGTGTGATATTACCCATGTAATAAATACCATGGATTACAAATCAGTTCGATGATATGTTATGTGTATATATGTGTATGTATGTACACATTCTTTAGATTACTTGTAAAAAATGAGTTTGATATTCTAATAATGTGTAATACAATTTTTAAAATACAAATTTGGGGTCAGAAATTTCTTTCCTAAAATTTTTAATGATGAAGATGGTCACATGTTGAATGGAGTAAAGAAAATCACAGCTCAATATTGTGAGAGTCATGCAAGTCTTAAAACAATAACAAAAAACAAACAAATGATACTCAGTTCTTTGCTTTCATATTTAAAATGTGAGGGCAAAATCTTCCATATTCAAAATGTGAGCTTTCTGAGCTTGCTTTAGGTGACCTCTCTTCTACTTGGGGAAAGAGGAAAAATTGCAAATGTATTATTAGTTAAAATACCATGCAACCAGTTTCTAAATTCATATTCAAAGCAATGCTCCTGACCTAGTTTATATAAAATTCTAGTTCTTGCATTAATGGCTACAACACATACACCCTGCCAACATGCAAAATGCTGGCTTTAATGTAAAGGGTCGCTTTTTTTCTCAAAGAGATAGATGAAGACAAAGGGATTGTCACTGAGAACCAACTAAGCCCCCAGGTTCCCTGATGTTTAAAAGATGAACCTAACATCTTGCTTAATGCATTCTCGAGGATGTGTCTGATTTATGAAGCTTAATGGGCACTTAAGACATATCTGATTTACAAAGCTTTCTTGATTAGAAGGGAGTCTTCTCTTGGTCCATTACGATTGGTTTGTACAGCTCAGATTACCCACTAAGAGCAGCTTTTCTATTGAAAAGGGTATTGCATAGTTTGTGCTTATGGGCCCAGTGCTACACACAACCTGTCTCTAGGCAGTATTCCTCCTCAGCCTGTGGCTCTGGGAGGCCCTTACCCTTCCCAATCTCATTTTTCTTATTCATAATATGAGGATAGCAGTCATTCCCTAACAGAAATGCTGTCTGCATTAAGTAAAATATTGTTTCTGAAATCTTTGGCAGAGATTCTGAAACATTATAGGTTCAATAATAATATTCGTGCTTTGTTGTTATTCATCTAATCGTGTATATATACTCACATACGAATCATAGGAACAGTTTGAACAATGAGCTGAGTACAAGCTTCCAGGCTCAGCTTTCCTTGTGTTGTATTTACGCTTCAATCCGTCTCTCCTCTCACTCTTTTTCTCTACTTCTTTAGTTGCTCCTATCGTTTTCTGTTTTCTCTTTTCCCATTTTCCATTTCTTCACCCATACTTATCCTCATCAATTGTAATAGCTAGCATTTTTTTATGGTTGAAAGTATAAGAAATTATATTCTTTAGGAGCAAAATAAATACAGGTATTATTAATTTTCAAATAACAACATTAGGTCAAAATCTTTCACCAAATGGCTATTTCCATTCTACAGTGAAGATCTCAACATGGCCTAAGTCAGAAGCCAGTTACATTTCTCAATACATAACATATTTTAGTTAGCAATTTCTGCTAAAATACCCCGAACTCCATAGCACTTGAGCTTGGGTTCTGTTGGATGGTTCTTCTAGTCTATTCTGGGCACACTCAGGGGTCCACAGTTTGCTATGCACTGTAGGGAGAAACCCCACTGCTGTTCTGGGCCTTGTCTTCTGTTTTTGAGCTGTCTTTGTAGGCTACGCTGCCGTGGTCTGAGCTGGGACACTGGGTTGTGATCTGCGTCGTCTCTCACACTCCCTCAGAGCAGACCTGCCTTGGTCACGTGGTGGTGGCAGAGACCCAGAAGAGCTCAGTGTAGTCCACAGAGCTTATTGAGATTTGGGCTCCTAATGGACTCCCTATGGACTATGCTGCTTTCTCTTGGTTTAAGCAAGTCACAAAGCCCACATTGAAGGAGCAGTGAAAGTTTCCACCCCTGCAGTACATAACGCATGGGTGCAGCAAAGGGCATGGACCCGAGAAATGCCTTTTGCAGTCAACCTCCTCACCAGCCCTTTGGGCACCGCTCTTTGTCCCCTGCACTTTGATTGCTTGGCTTACATTCATTTAAGTCTAAGAACATCCAGCGAGGACCAAAAGGCTTCCTTAGATGCCATCGTCAGAGCAAGGGATTGTAACCGGTTCTAAGCAGAAAATTAATGGCAAAATTCCTTATTAAGAATGAGTGCAGTTGAGTGTCTGTAATAGTTGCGTTGAACAATAAAAAAGAAAAAAAAACTTTGGAATTACTTCCCTGCCATCTGTCTTTATTTTGCTAACCTACTATATTGACATCCCCAGGAAAGCCATGCAGGAGGTAGCGATAGGAAAAAAATCTACACAGTAATTTGCAAACACACATTTCTATGTTTTTATGGGCAAAAGAGGAATACAGTTTGGACTGCATTGCCCTATGGCAACAGAATGCAAAACCAAAGCAGGTACCTACTTCCAAATTTATCTTTGCCTGGAGCCCCATCTGATTTATTTTTTAAGTATATTTCACCAAGATGCCCAATGTCAAAATATTATTTACAATGTGAGGCTAGGAGTGTAACAGACTGCATCTATTTCTCCAGAAGGAAGGGAGCCCAAAACTCCATTTCTTATGAAGGTAGGAAAATATAGTTCCCTTATTTATTTACAACCTTCATTGTTCTAGAAAAAAAGTTTAAGGTAGCTTACAGAGTTCACTGCAAGTTAAGCCATGTGTGTTGCAAAATGGAAAATCAATCCTTTTGTAACAATCCTGCCTTTGATCAAGCAGCATCTATATGCTTAGGGAGAAGAAGGAGAAAGATTCAGTAGGTATTGATTCCAAGTCATTATCACCCATGTTTAGTGATAACAAACCAGCTTTTTGTTTCCACTCAACATTTATTTGAATTAACTGGAGAATATAAGGGACTTTCAGCTTGGACCATGGAAACTGATCTTCTAGGAATCAATGTTCTCTCTCTGAATGTCCTTGGGACACATTGACAGAAACACCTGACCAATATCATTCTCTTCCTTGTTGTCAATGGTTAGAATTACTTGCTAGCAGAATTTTATTTGTGTCAGGGGTAACTTTGAAACTTCGAAACCCAACACCAAACACATCTCTAATTTTTTTTCCTTAAGTACTCAAGAATGCTTATTTGACTCCAGCAGATATAGCACAAAGAGGTGCTTATGATGTTCTTAAATTTTCTTGCCAAAGTATTTGTATGTATAAAAATCAATGAGTATAGCTTCCTTTATAGACTTGTTTCTCACCTACAAGAAAGAACTGGTTATTAATGTGAATTGAATAAATGCCTATTGAGCACTAGAATGTGCCAGATAACATCCTAGACACTATTGAACACATCAAGATGCAAAATTAAGTATTGTTCCTAAATGTAAAGAGTTTATAGAGTGGTATATGAAATCTACCAAATATGCATCATCAGAGAAACAGAATGTAAATGTAACTGAGCTCAGAAGTGGGAAGGTTTGCTTCTAATTATGAAGAAGCAAGAAAGTCTTCATGATACACAAAGAACTCAAAAACAATCAGACCACCTCCCAAATGAATGACTCAATCAGAAAATGTGCATCTGAAATGAGCAGACATTTTTCAGATAAAGAAATATGAATAGCAAATAAATATATAAAAAGTGTTCAACATCAATGGTAATTGGAGAAATGAAAATTTAAAAAACACTGAGATTCCATCTCACTACAGAAAGAATGGTTATCTTTAAGAAATCACCCAATAACAAAAGCCGGTGAGGCTAGGGGGAGGAAAAGGAACTCTTCTTTGTTGGTAGTGGGAGTGTAAATTGGTACAACCAATATGGAAATCTGTATGGCAATTGCCCCAAAAAATAAAACTAGAAGTTCCATTCAATTCACCTATTGCCCATCTAGGTATCTTCCTGAAAAAGATAAAAGCATCATACCACAGAGATACATGTTTACAGTAGCACAATTTATAATAGCTAAATTTTGAAAACAGTTCATCAGCAGATTAATAGATAAAGAAAATGTGGTATTTGTATACAATGGAGTGCTAGTCTGCCATAAAAAAGGATACACTTGAGATATTTTTTTGCTAAATGGTTGCATCTCAAGACCATAATCTTAAGTGAAATAAATCAGACACACAAGTTTAAGTGGTGCGTTTTTTCTCATATGAGAAAAGCAAAGGTTAAATAAGGAGCAAAATGGGGAATAGATACCGGGAAGTGGGAAGAATTTATCTAAGTGAGAAGAGTCACAAGGGATGGGAGAGGGAAAGCAAGGAAGGGAAAAGGGCTTAAAAAAGAGAATGGAAGGGAAAAATGGCAACAAAGTTTTTGTGAATGAGTGGGGAATGAGAGTTGAAGGCTTGGGAGGAAAATGGGCCAAAAAAGAAAAAAAAAGAAAAGAAAAGAAAGAAAGAAACAAGACTATGTACTGGATGCACCCCCATGATGAATGTGATCAGACATGTACTAATAAAAAAGAAAAAGAAAGAAATCCTTCCTGGAAAGGTGACATTTTGTTTGGTGCTCTTCTGTGTATACTTAATAACAGAATAGTCTGCTAATTGTGGCTGTTCCCATCTCATGTTGCCTGGCAACTCTCTCTATCACAATTTAACCCACCATATGTAACCTGGGTCCTCTCATTGTCTTTTTCCCATTGGCTTCCTTCACATTTAATGGATATTTCTTTAACAATCCGTTCTTGTTGCATTCCTTCTCCTTATGACAAAGCCTCAGCAGGAACGTGGTCAAGTCTTAAAACCAATGGAGCTGAGTGTGGAGGGGGTGAAATAAAAAACTTCCACCTTTGTCTTCCTACATTTGTGGCAGATTTCTGATTTTCCTTGACTTTCCTCAGGTCCCTACAGTGAGGATTCTCCAGACTTATTCTCAACTCTGAAGGGAAGAAACAAATACAATTTTTTTTGTGTAGTATGAACTATTTTGGATGAGTATTTTGTGGTTCATGTATCTGCTTTCCATGAGTAATTGATTCCCATGTGCAATAAGAGAAATAGAAAATTAGCATGCATTCATGAGTCCACCATGATTCTGGTTCCTAAGAAGGTGTCATTAATTCCCCTCCATCTCTCTCCTTGCTGATTGCTATGATTTCAGTGTGAAGTATCTCTGAATGGCTCTTCTGCAGAGGGCTGGATCCTCCATGCAGCAACCTTCTTCAGAGATGGAGCTTAGAGGGGCGACTGGATCAGGAGCTTTTCACCATTATCAGTGGATCAATCCATTGATGAGTTCCCAGCTGAATGGTCTGAGGTGGGGTTTTGTCAGAGGAAGTAGGTCTCTGGGGCCATGCCTTTGTGTCCTGTCCTCATTTTATTCCTCCTTCTCTGGCATTTCCTTAGGCTCTCTGTTTCCTGCTTGCTATGAGATGAGCAGGATTCCTCCACGATGCCTGTCTGCTGTGAAATGAACCAGTCCTGGACCAAAACCTCAAAGATCATGGGACTAAATAAATTTTTTCTCTTTTAAATTGTGCATGTCGGATATTTTGTCCAAGCAACAGAAAGGTGACTAATACATTTCTCAACTCCCAAATGCTTTGTGGAATCCAGTTGTCTCCACAGAAACTACACTGTAGACTGGAATCAAAGTCTCTCTGCTTCTGTCACAAACAGAAGCTACATCACAGCAGAGTAACCAAAACATTCTTCATTGGCTTCTTTGGCAGAAGACCAAAAGCAGAATGCATGATCTATGGATTGCCTTCATCTAGCCCAGCCAAGTAAGTCCTTACAAATTTTGGTATCTGCCAAAAAATGTTTTAAAAAACTGTACCTTCACGTTGCAAGTTTTCACCTCCCTCATGGGATGCCTGTTATGCGGCAAATGTTATTCTGAAAACTGAGGGAAACCAAAATAATTAAGATATACAATCTGCCTTTGGAGAATCCAAAGGCTTAGAGACTGTATACACTTGTGAAAATAGTAGTGGAAGCGTTAAAATGTAGCTAAGTGGAAGTTACCGTTATATCACCACGAAAGGGTTCACAAATCTGTTTAGGGAGTGACAAGGAAAACTTCAAGAAACCAGAGATAGTTGATTTCCTGGAGGAAAACTGACAGTTTGATAATAAAAGTCAGGAAGTTAATCATAAATAAAGAAGCCCATGAAGATCTAGCATAACCACTGATGTGTAGGGAGCACGCTATTGCCAGGAAAAGGGCAGAGGCAGAATGTGTTGGTGTAAAACATGAAGTCAAAGAATCGGGAGCTAAATTTTGATGTGGGGCATTGCCTGTTAAAAATCAAAGAAGTGGGAGACCATGATGACTAGGGAACAACAGAGCCTCATAAACACTTACACTGAAAGCAGAACTAATAGAGGTGCGGAATCTTGATGCCTTGAAGTTCAAGGATGGAAAGATTTTGATAAAGCAAGATGGGATCAACAGGAACAAACAAAACAGTGAGAGTGATGGTATGTATGCTAAGGATATATGCAATATGGATTTAATACCTTAAAATCATTTATTATGCTTTAGTGGGGTCATGCAGACAGGAGTTGTATGGAAGTGGGTTATTTAGCAGAATTAGAGCACTGTTCCATGGTTATGCATTGTGCTGGATTAACTAAGGGTCAACACCCAGCTCAACTGAATCAGCATGGCCCTGGGTTTGGAAGGCCCACCAGAGGATTGTTGCCAACAGCATAGAACAACAACTAAAGGGGAAGACGCTGGCACTGTTGATCCTCCCAGAGAAGCTTGTTTTCCTGATATGAACTCGACTGTTACCATCGGAGGAACTCAGAACCTTGCTGTTGCTAGGGTTGGCTGTGGTTCTTTTCAGGGGAGCTCTCATCCTTACCTTGAGCATCACTTCCTGGCTCTACTGCAGATCCTTCAGCCTGCTGGCAGAGATCCTTTGCTCCACTGGCACAGACTTTCTAGCTTCCACCACTGGCCTTTGGGCCTTCCCAGTGCAGATCCTTGACCCAGACTTGCACAGGACATTGCCATGGGAACCAGCCCTCTGCTGGATCCTCTGGGTCTCAAGTGCATGGATAGATCTCCTGCACTCCTCTGCATTAGACTTTTTGGGTGAATATTACAAAATAATCCTATAAATTATATGTCCTCTATTAAATTTATTACCTTGTAAACACTGACTACTACGTATGGGGATGTAAGAGCCCTCAAGTGTGTAGCTCTGCCTTTATTGTCTTCATCTGACCCTGTGAATTCAATCTGAGACAGCAGAGAAGCCACAGCATGGAGGACCACACCAGAGACGTTAGCAGGGCCAGGCCCTGAGATCACATACTGCTTAGGTCTCACCTGCCGGAGTGGAGCGGCCCCACCTTCTCTAAGGGCCAGGGAAACTCCAGAAGGTAAGGTGGCTGCCTGCGACAGCAAAAAGAAGGAATAGGCATAGAAAGAGTGAAAAGCCATGTTTGTTACAGATCTTTCTCCATATTCTTCTGTAAAATTAGAGAAAAATAGCAAGAGAATTTCTAAGCAAAAAAGCCCTTGCATGCTTTTCCATCCTTGTTGCAGTTTATCTCGTGGGAGGAACACATCGATCTGTCTTCTTAGAAACAACGGAAAAACAGCAACTGTGTTTTGATCTATTTGCCTTTTGTTGGATGGAAATTTTTTACAGGTAACTGTCAGGATTCTTAGCCCCACATGGAGTGGTGGGCTTGAGTGAGGTTTACAGTAGAAAGAATTTAGTAGGAGACCACAAAGGTTGATCATTAAGGGAACTTCTTTCCGGAAAAAAAAAAATGAGAGTATTGCCCAATACTGTGGACCTACAGAGCTACTCAGATAGGGGTCATAGTCATGTGGGTGACAGCCACACATCAGACAAGCCAGTGCTGGAGAAGACAGAGAGGGGAGGGGCCCCTCTGGATATGACCAACAATAAGAGTGTGGCTGGCCTGGAGGACTCTGTGAGAGAGTGGCTATGTCAACAAGCATTTTATAGTAGGTGACAGGACAATGAAGAGCAGGTTTGGAAAAAACTCACCAAAAGAAGGAAGGCCACTGTAACTAGTTGTTGCCAAGATAAGACATAGCTTAAATGGGGTAGAAAATTGGAAACTGAAAATCTGATCATAGAATTCATAGTGAGGATTCTAGATGAGGAAGAAATAAAGAACCAGCTAAGGAAATCAGTGTCACATCTTGTGTTGCCCTGCGCAAGATCTCTCTTTCCCTTTCTCTCTCTCTCTCTCCCTCTCCCTTTCTCTCTCTCTCTCTCTCTCTCTCTCTCTCTCTCTCTCTCTCTCTCTCTCTCTCTCTTTTTGCCAGAAGAAAGTGTCAACCCTGAAAAGAAGTACAGGTCTCAGAGAGAATTTGAAAAAGGCTAAATAAACTCAGACTTTCGTAACAAGTGAGTAAAAAGCAGAAACAAGCTAAGTGTAATACGTGCCTGGAAATCCCAGTCCATCATTATGGAAAACTGAGGTACGAGGGTCAAGTCTGAGCCCAGTCTGAGCCACTTAGCAACTTAGTGAGACCCTATTTCCACTACCACCCCCATCCCCACCACCACCGTCACCATCATCACCATCATCACATTAAAGGGCCTCAGATGGTAGCTCAGTGTTCCCTAGGTTGGATCCCCAGTACCAGTACCAGTATCAGTCCAGTACTGGAAAACAAGAACAGGGAGGTAGAGGAAGAGGAAATGGAAGAGGAAGGTGTTGGTGAGAGACAGCATAGCCTTTGATGCTTGCAGCAATATACTCACCCATAACAGAGAAGAGACAAACTTAATGCTCCCACTAAAACATTTTCCAGATCTTTTTGTCCCAAATTAGAAAATCTAGACCAAATACTGCTTTCCATTAACAAAATGAAGCAAAAATCTAATGCAAAATGGGACATACTTTTTTTTTCAGCCACAGTAAATGAATTTATACCTATGGACTCAGAATTAATTCAACAGAGTGGAGAAAAATTAATAGTTGAAGTGGGGAAAGAATTCACACTGAAGGTATCAATCATCATGGAAGGATTTTAGAGAGCAAAAGAAAAACCCTAAAACTGAAAATGGAATTTTAAAAATTGCATTTTTAAAGGGCCAGGAAAATAGGCTATGGGGAAGGATGGTTCATCACTCCGTTTGCTAATGATCTACTGCCAGATTTTGAATATATAAACAGATGTTAACACACATTTGGAAGAGTAAGTCACATTCATTTCAATATAGCACAAGCTTATGCAGGATAATATGTGTCAAACTATCTTCATTTCAGTTAAGTGGTATTGATAATTATTACGGTTTGATGAGCTACCCAGAAGTCTGAGCTGCAGACAGAATTTGAAAGGTTCACATATGTGGAAAATGTATTCTATTTTTAATTGAAAATAAATTATCAGTCAAGCAAAGGTCAACTATGTTTTGTTTAACAAATAGCATTACCAAAGAGTCTGGATTCCTAAAAATGACCACCTTTGTAACTTTGTGCAAAACTTTTTCCTTTTATTCATACACTAATAGAGGAAATACATAATGGTATTTTGCTAATTTTTTATGACACAAATGATGTATGTCTTCTTAGCTATACTGAATCATTTATTCCAAAATATTAACACATATCTCACTACATATACAAAAGTCTAACAAGATTTTATTGAGCTTTTCAGGCTACTCCATTATGTAGAACACTACAATTTATTTAATTAGAACATATTAAAGCCTTCTTCTTCCTTTTTATGCATGAATCAAGGAAGAAATGGTTTATTTGTATGACAGAGTTCCATGACTCCTTTTGAGAGCTATTGAATTGCTGTACAAGGTGCTGTGTCACCCTACTCTTAGGACTATTTCTCCACTTACTCCGTTTAGGGTCCTCAATTACAAATGCAGCCCTGTTTCTCTCTCCCTCTCCCTCTCTCTCTCTCTCTCCCCTTCTCTCCCTCTCTCTCCCTCTCTCCCTCTCTCCCTCTCTCCCCTTCTCTCCCTCTCTCTCCCCCTCTCTCCCTCTCTCCCTCTTTGCCTCTCTCTCCCATTATGACAAGTGTGAGGAATGTGTAGGCCAAATTCAAGAACATAAACATCTCAGAGTCCATGAAGTCCAGAGTAGCCACAAGCTTTCCGAATTCTGATTTTAAAAGATGCATTCGGTGTTTCCATATGCCAAGGACTGCCAGAGATGTGACGTCACCCCGGAGGAGCCCGTCTCTCCACGGCTGTGCACGCCTGCTCTCGTTCAGCGGAGCACGGAGCGCTTACCTGTGCGGTGCTCTTCTAGCCACGGGGAAGGAAGCAGGCAGAGACAAACCTATGTCCCCAGAGCACCTACCAGTCAGGTCGGGGTTGTCTCAAACCGGCGAGGAAGCCAGCTGCGGTGGCTCAGGCTTGTGAGCCCACTGGGAAGTGAAGCAGGAGGAGCCCTACTTCAAGGCCAGCTCGAGCCATTTCCTGGCTTATCAAGCTCTATCTCAAAATCAGAAACTAGGAAAAAGAATGGAGATGAAGGTCAGTACCAAGGCCCCGTGCTCAGTCTCTGCTGCCCCCAAGATAGCTGGGTAGAGAGATGGATGAGATAGAATGAGCAAGTAAAGAGTGAGTAAGATAATGGGAAAGAGGAATAACACTGTGAAGAAAATTAATTAGGTAAATGTGTGAAAGTGACTGAGAGAAAGGGAAGCAAATGCAGGATAATAGAATTAATAGCAACAATACTAGCATTTACTTTGAAAGTAGACTATTTTAGGATAATTGTGTTTATCAAATCATCTTACTGTCGCAAATGCCCAGTGATGCAGGGAGAATTTTTAACCTTGTCTTATAGAGGAGAAAACAGTGGTCCCAGAGGTGGTAGGTGTATTTCAAAGGTCCCACAGCTTGTAAGGCAGTGGATTTGGGGTAAGAATTAGAAGCAACCCATGGATGATGTTACGGTTTATATCTAGATATCCCCCCTCATAAGCTAAGAAGGGGGGCTTTTCTGAGCTGATTGGATCATGGGGTGGGGGCTGTGAATCCCAGTGGAGGAGTCCAGTGATGGGTTTATAGCTAAATGTGATGTTGGGAAGTGAAGGCTGGTTGTAGGCCCTGGGTCACTGGGGGCCTGGCCTAGAAGGGCTTACCTCCCTCCTCCTTTTATTGCTTTTTGCTCCCCACCATCGTGCCTTGAACTATTTCTCTCCTGTGGTGCCCGCTGACATGCTGTCATCTTGCCCTGACTGTAGACTGAAACCTCTCCAAACTGCATGCCAGATAAACCTCTCCTCCTGTAACTTGTGGGTATCAGGTATTGTGTATCAGCCTGAAGGAAGCGACTGACACAGATGACAAAGAAAAGATGATGTACAGAGTTCTCAGCATGATTGTGCTTTACCCATTTGTAGAGCAGAGGCCGGAATGGAGAAGCTTTGGGAGAATTTCTTCATCAAAACATATTCCACTGAAGCAAGTTTTATTTGGCATCGTATTTCTGTCATGAAGTAAGGCTGGAGAACATGGGGCAGGCAGATGAAAGGAGTCTGGACACCAGTGTTTCGGGTCTTCTGCATGGTGTACTTTGACTCTGCAGGACCACAGGTCAGGGAGGGCAGGACCTGGGAGCAGCTGTGTCTCCTAAGATGCTGGTAGTAGACCAGAGGACTAGGGAAAACATGGGCATTCAGATTTTCTACAAAAAGAAAAGAAAAAGAGGAAAGAAAAAAGTAAAACAGCTAGGAGTCAGGCCAGCTTTAAGTAGTTGTGGTTTTGCACTTGAAAGTATGCACTTATTAGCTCCATAAAGACAAGTGATTTTGTCATTAACAGCAGGCCTCTGGGTTCCATTCCTGTCCTCAGCTTAGTCAACTTTGAAGGATTCCCTTAATAAAGACATAGAAATCTGTTATTAAATTTGTAGGTGGCATAAAACTATGATTAGGGACAAATAGGGAATGACAGGATGAGAGTTAATACGAATTAAATAGACTGCAATTAGAGGTTATATTTCCAAATTATACTCTGACTGTGAGAATTGTGAAGTTACGTGTTAAGTTTTGACACGTACATAGGCAAGCACATTGTGTATGTGCTGTTACAGGTGTGTATGTGAGTGTGTGTGTGTATTTATAAATGGACACACAGGGGATGTAGAAGTTCCAAATAATGGTACCCAGTGTAGGTAAGCTCTCCATCCTACCAGTTGAATGAATCAGTATAATCATAAACTAACAGAAGACATTCTCTTCCCTAGTTACATTGTATCTAGCATTCTTAGCATTTGGAAACACCAGATACAGTTTGGAATGTTGAATTCCGGAATCTTCTAGTCACCCTAAACTTCACCGAGTCAAGGTTTATATTCCTAAATTTGGCCTGCATATCAGAGTAGGAGAGAAAGAAGGAAATCCTGCTTGTTATGCCCTATCAGCAGGCTTCGACGATTAGATCCTGAGTCTGGTCTAGTTCATTTTAAGAAACTTAGTCAAGAGGAAATAAGGAGGTCCACAGTGAAAATAAAGGTTCTAGAAAGAGAAATTTGGCCTGGAAAAGAAGAACAGTCCAAGAGTTGTCTTTCTGGATATTTGAAAGTCATTAGGTAAAATAAGGACGACGAAGGGCAGTGGTGAATCCAGGTTCCTGTGCCCTTTGGGTGGTAATGTTGGTTTAAACAGGGTTTTGCATTTGAATCCATTGCCAATGTTAAAGACCTTTCATAGAAATATCATTTTCTGGTCTTTGTCTAAGACTTAGAAAATCTGCTGACACTGGACCAGGCTTTTTCACATAGATTATTGGACCCCGGGGCTCCTTTAGAAGAAAAATGCGTATTTCATTCCCATTCACCAAAACCCCTGCCACTCCCTGTTGTAACTCCCATTTATTATATTATACCTAAATGAACTTGTTTATATAATTAATTATCTTCCTTAACCTCTGTTATTTATAGAGCAGAACCAGAGAAAGGTTTGGCAGCTTAAATATGGCATATTTCTGTTCAACATACAGAGTAAAAAATTAGATTTCCTCAATAGTGGAGTTGTGCCTGAAGAGTCAACAACCTCCTCAACACTACAATTACCAAAAGAAGCCTGGGAAGAAATAACTTTGCATTGGCTCTGGATCTGATGCTAGGCTGCATGATCAAAGCCTGCATCACAGGCGTCTGTAACGTCAGGAGGACGGGGTTGAGGACAGAGGAGGACAACACTTAGAAGAGAAGGGGGCACACCTAGCACACGAGGAGAAAAGTCATCTAAGATTGCCAGAAGTGTCCAGAAGATAGTGGGAACAAACAAGACTCTAAATGATAGCTTCTTACTTCCGAGACAATCTAAACTTATCTGCAATAATTGCAATTAAATGAGGTGTATCCCGGGCAGCTGTCTTGATGCATTAGGTGGCCAACTGGAAAAGGGAAAAAGTCGATTTCCTTGCATGTAAAGTGCCAGCATCAGTTCCTGGAAGGTTGGTGTCTCAAATCAATTTAGCAGAGGTATTTATAAAATATGCTCATCAAATCATTTGTGGCCCAGGATAGATTAAGTCTGATCTGTTTTTAATCATTATAATTACCCAACTGTTTTGTGCACCGCGTGTTCTTCTTAATCACACAAGCAACTAAACATGCAGGCAAGCAGAATAGGTGTCTCTGGGCTCCTTGTTTCTTAGGTTTAGTCATTTGAGGAGTCCTTCCCTTGA
>RJWM01000558.1:127583-207795 GCA_004363535.1 Dasyprocta punctata | reverse complement strand
GGCCGCCTTAGGAAGCCAGCATTCAGGGGCCCAGCGCTAGAATCTCCCCGAACCCCGGCTGCACTATAAAATAGGTCACTGGCATAATCCTGGCCAAATTGGCCTCGCACGGATCAGCCAGGCCGTGCTCCCCGGGCCTAATTATCCCATATTTGGTCAATAAGCCATTAACACAGCGCCTTGGATGTTAATAACCGTTTCATGAAAAAGTCGGCATAATTTATGAGATCAACACTGGTTAGCAAAATTAATAAATATTTCATTCGGTGAGATTTATCCCAGCACACTCCCGACAGGTGGGCTGGGGCACTTGCTCAAGCGGCCCCCAGGAGCCTGCAGTCCAGGAGACGAAGGCTCGGCTCTGGCTTGGCCCAATAAACATTTACCTCAAACCCTATCGCCATAAATCCCCAGGCTGGACGAGGGAGCCCAGTAAAACCTGACTTAACATTATGTTCGGGCCATTAACAATATTTATATAGATGTCACTTCAGGGAGGGTTAGAGTTGCCGGGCAGGACCCAGCCGCTGTGACAGGAGCCAGCTGGGATCCCCTGGGAGGCCATGTGCCCGGGGAGGCCTTGCACACCCAAGAAGCCCAGAATCAGTCCCCTTGGGATTAGCAGTTCCTGGCTGTGGGACACAGGACAATTTCCCTGCCTTCCAGAGCAGCTGTTTCCTCATCTGTAAAACAGGAGTGTGCTGTTAGCGTCCTGTGGGCCACAGAGAGGGCCAAGTCTCATAATAGAAAGGAAGCCCTGGCTGACCGGAAGCATTCATAATGGGAAACGGTTGGATTTCCCTATGGCAGAGGGAGCCAGAGGATGGAGCCTTCGGTGCTGAGGGAGACGCTCTAGGTGCCCTCCCTCGGCCTTTGTCATTGAGGGCGTGTTATCCACCAGGCGGTCTGCACGTATTATTGTCCCATGTGATCCCGTAGGGTGTGTTCTTGAAACCTCCAAAGGGGAAACCGGGGCACAGAAAGACAAAGGGACTGGCCTGGGGCAGCCAGCAGGAAGTGGTAGTGCTGGACTTGGCTCCAAGTCTATAGTTCCTAGTGTCTCCCTGGTACGACTCTGCCCTCTGAGGATGCCAGAGCCCATGGTAGGGAGAGAACTTTCCAGAATTATGGAGACGCTTCTGGTGGAAAACATTTTGCCACCCCCCACCCCTCACCCCAGCAGTGATGCTCTCTGTTCCTACCTGCACCACAATGGGTTTGATTTGCTGGTTGCTGCTCTCACTCTGAGGGGCAGAAAAAATTCTGTGACATAAATGGCCGAAACCTACAGGCTGCCCAGGCCACAGCCAAGTTGGGGGGACAAAAGGTTGGGGCTCAGGCATCTCCCCTTGAGGATGTCAGCTTCATGCCCTGTTCCCCCGGTGCCCCCAGCCCCATCGGAATGACACCAGGCCCTGGGACCTCAGGGGGGATGAAACCGGGGTGCAGACAGAGGAGCCATGGTGCAGGCTGGCCACCTGGAACTCTCTTGTCCCCGAGGTGGGAGTTTCCTGGACCCAGAAGGGGAGGTGGGAGATGAGGCTTGGAGGAAGGAGGCAGGGACCGAGAGCCTGGCTAAGGAGGCAACAAGAGACAGACCGGGAGGGCCTGGCACTGAGGGCGACCTTGAATTTCCACACTCGCCCCCCCACCCCCGCCATGACCCCAGGACATCCCTGCTCCTGCCAGAGGCTCCTCATGTAGGACCCTGGCCCCCTGCGGCCCTGCAGCCAGGCTGATCCAGGTCCAGGGACTTCCCTGAACAGCAACCCCAGGCTCTTCCTGCCAGGGGCGGAAGACTTGTTGGAGGCTGAGGTGGACAGAACTGCAGGGTCTGCATCGCCGGTCTCAGGTGCAGGATTCGAGGGTCCCTTCCAGCTCAGCAGGGGGCAGGAGAGGGATGTGCATCCCTGGGGACTGGAGGACACCTCCTGAGACGTGCTGGGCAGCCTCAGGGAAGTCGCTGCTCCTCTCTGGGCTTGGTTTGTTGACGCTTTGTTGTGAAGCAAGAGAGTTGGATCATAACAAGGACTTTGTGTTCGGTGCTAGGGATCCACCTAAACTTAGGGATTTTACCATGAGCTACGCCCCCAGCTTTTTTATTTTTTTAAGACAGGGTCTCTCACTGAGTTGCCCAGGCTAGCTCCAACTTGCAATCCTCCTGCCTCAGCCTTCTAAGCAGCTGGTATGACAGCAGCTGGTATTACAGCATGCTAAGCGACAGGGACCATTTTCTGAGGATTTTCTGTACACATGGTACTCTGGCAGGCAGAGAGAAACCTAGCCCCCACCTGCCTGCTTGTGCTCAGCCTGGTTCTACCCAGGTCTGGCTGTTCCCCAGCCGCACCCCCTGCCTTGACGCCCTGTGGCACAGTAAGAACAGGCGTGGCCAACTTTGAGAGATCTCAAACCCAGAGGTGATGCTTGCTCTGTTTCTCCTTTCCTGGGTGGGCTTAGGCCAGTGGCTGCCCCTCTCTGGGCCTCAATTTTCTCCCTACAGAATGGGCTTTCAATCAGTGGACTCTTCATCAAGTTAGCACCCACCCCAGGCCAGTTTGCAGGGCTTTTTTACACATCTGGGAGCAGAAGAGCACGTGGAGCCAGCCGTGCCTGAGCAGCCACTCTAGCAGGGGAGACAGAACACAAAAGAGCAAAAAAAAGTGAGTAAGCCATTGGCCATGGTAGAGAAGTGACGTGGAGACAAAAAGACCAGGCAGCAGGATGGGGGGCTGGGGGGTAGGGTATTCAGTAAGGTGTCAGGGTGGGCCTTGCGATCCCAGCAGACTTGCTGAAGGCAAGGGAGGGAGCCAGTCAGATGCCGGGGGAAGGCAGCTCTGCACCGAGAAACAGTACCTGCCAAGGCCTGAGGCAGGAGCAGGCCTGGCAGTGGGTGTCCTGCAGCAGGAAGAAGACCTGAGGGTGTGTGCAGGGCTGGCCGGGAGAGCGGCGCAGGAGGGCAGAGCAGGCTGAGTGTGGTCCTGTGACAAAGTACCTGAGAAAATCAGCCTTAAGGGGGAGAGGTTTGTAATGGCTCACAGTTTCAGAGGTTCCAGTTCCTGGTCACCTGGCCCTGTCACTGTGGGCAGTTAGCAGGAGTAATGATTATTGCTTACAATCAGATGATTACTGACCATATTTCAGGGGCTGATTTTGGGTCTCACTCCTGTGCCCCCACTGGACTGGGATCCTCTCTCAGCCTCTGCAGAATTTGTCCAGGCCTCAAGAAATTTGGGGAGTGAGGGGGCGGGGCCACCGTCACAATGGCATTAAATCAGAGCCCCAGCTCCGGAAGACATTGCACCGAGAAGTTGTTAATACCTTTATTATGGGCTGAAATGTATTCACGATATTAAAAGACATCCCATTTCTGCCCCCGTGTCACATCCGAGATGCAGCGTAGATAAATGATCTATCACCACACGAGATCTACCGAAACCATTAGTAACCATGACATTTTGACGTCAGATTTTTAAAAATTCCTAAGTAATCTTTTTGATTTATGAAATGCTGTCTGGGTTCATCGAGAGAGATCTCAGATTTATCACCGCCTGGTTAGAATTATTAATGATTTTCAATTTGTAAATCTGAAGTCGAGAGAAAGTCTGGGCTCTGGGCGAAAACTGGCTCCGAGGAAGGCCCAGCCGGGCTCCCGCCGAGCTCAGCCATGGAGGGACGGTCCTCGTTGCCCGCGTCGTGTGCGTTTGGCACGCTGTCCCAGAGAACCCTGCAGTGGGCAGGACTGTGGAGGGGCCGACTTTGGGCCTGCTCTGGACACAGGCTCAGCCCCACTTTGTGGAGGGGTTTCCCGTTCCCCTTCCAGGGCCCCGCAGAGCTGCTAAACTGGGCATCATGCAGGCAGCGAATGGGTCCTCATCCTGAATCAGGACCAAGCCTCAGCTCAACTGCCGGTGCCCGTGGCCCTGCCGACCTGCACCACCTCACGCCTACGCAGGCCACACCTGCTACAAGGTCCTGACGCCATCCCTGCTGTGTCCCAACCAGGAGCCCGCAAGTGTGCCCCCTGCTGGTCGGTCTCATCTCCGTCCCTGTCAAAGTTCTGCCTGCCCCACCCCCAACTCCAAGACCCACTATGCCTGGGCAGGAGGCCGAGAGCGGCCACCACCGGATCCCAGGCGTCATGGGATGCAGGTCCGGATCATCACCCCAGCTCGTACCCTGGACCCCAGGATTAGCCCCTCTGCCCCTGGCACTCGTGGTGGAGCTTTGGAATCACCAGGGAGATTGCATACCTGCCGTGCTTTGCCTGTACCCCAGACTCACTGAGTCAGAGGTGCCAGAAGGTTCTAAAGGGCAGCCAAGGCTGAGAACCAAGCCCCTGAACCACCCACCTTGCCTGAGACCTCACCATGTGTCTCCCTGGAGAGACTAAAGCAGTCCTCAGCCTCCAGTCTCATGCCCTCTGGTCCATCCAGCCCATGAGTGCCCGAGTCCACCTGACCATGCCCCTGTCCCACTTATACCCTCTGTGGCTCCCACAGGCCTCTAGTATGGATGGTTGTCTTCCTGCCGTGCCCCTGCCAAGGCCTGCAGCGGGCCAAGACCATGTGGGGCCATGCAGGAAGCCACCTGCAGAACAGCGCCAGACCTGGAATCCTCCAGTTTCTCCTTGCACCTGGGCAGGAGGGCAGCACCCAGGGTGGGGTCAGGAGCCAGTTCCCTTCACCCCTCTCAGGGCTCTGCTCTCCGTTCCTGCAGCTCAGATGTGGAGCAGGACGAGCAAGCACATCACCTCCCTGAGTCTCAGCAGCCTGAAAGATCCCTGATGCCCAGAGTCTGGCAGACTCTAAGCCACCCTGGCATGGGACGAGCTCAGGACCAGCACCCAGCAAGCAGCTGATGGCTCCCTGATGACTGATGTGTCCTGGGCCAGCATGGGAAAGGGGCAGGCCACGTCTAGAAGATTTCCCCCAGCCAGGTGTGATGGTGTACACCTGTAATCCTAGCACCCTGAGAGGCTGAGGCGCGAGGATTGCAAGTTTCAGCCCAACCTGTGGCAACTTATTGACTTAGCAAGACCTTGTTTCTAAAGAAAAAACGAAAAAGGGCTGGAGATACAGCTCAGGGCAAAGGCCCTAGGTCCAAGCCCCAGGATCACAAAATAAATCAATAAATAATAAAGATCCGCCTTACACTGGATTCAAGTCCTGGATGCACTCTCCACCAGTCAGTGACCTTGGCCCTTCTAGGCCTCAGTTTCCCCATGCTAGGGCTCACTCTCCCATTCCCCCTTCATGGCCAGTGGCCCCACACTGCTGGATGTCACCTTGGCAGTAGCACCTTGTCACCTGCCCAGGGACACAGCGTCAGCTCCACTCTTAGCTCTCAACCCACAAATTCCAAGGGGAAATGGAAAGGACACTTCCCAGAGCTGGGGCTGGAGTCAGGTTTGCCACCATCTCAAGGCAACGGGCTTTCTCCGGCTGGTCCTCTGTGCCCTGAGAGTTCAAGACAGCAGGAGGCAGGGCAGGAACGGGCCCTGCGGGAAGGCAGTGTATCCCCAAGGCAGCGGTGTCACAGCCACCAGAGTCGGGAGTGTCCGCTATTGAGTACCCGCAGTAGGGGAGACCAAAGGCTCAGCAAGGCACCGGCAAGACCTCATCTGGGCCTCAGGTGGCCCAGGACAGATCGCATCCATTTCATAGACAGGAAGCTGAGGCCTGGGAGGGGGTGAGTGCACAGATGACTGTGGCGGGTGTGGGGTTCCCGAGCCCGAGCTCCTCCCATTCACCCCCCACCGTGCCACATGGCACACCCACCCCCGGCCGCAGTGATGGGACCCGCACCCTGTCCTCCACCAGACGAGCCCGTGGCCTGTGTGGACTCACCCTTTGCCAATGCATCCTGGGTCTCCAGCATTCACAGGGCCACTGCCAGGCCCTCGACCACCTGCTCTGGACTCCAGGCGAAGCCAAGAACCCCAAGCTGAGCTCAAACACCGTCTTGTCCAGTCTGTGACACTGGGTCCCTCAGAGCATCTTAGAGTACCAACATCCCTTGCTGCTTGGTCCTCCCCACCTGGGAAGGAGTCAGTTCAGTGTCCTTGTCGCTGACCCCAGCTGAGGCTCAGACAGGTGAGGGTGGAGCAGCTCAGTGGGCAGCTGATAGTCGGGTGGCCAGGGCTGGCCCTGGACATGGGCTCAGGGGCAAGAAGCAGTTCCTCTCAGGGGGCAGCTCTCTTTGTCTGTATCACAGGGCTCATATGACACAGGCTGGGACCAGGACACAGCCATAGGAACCTCCCCTGTGTCACTGATGACTGTGAATTCTGATTAGCATTGTAGGAAAATTCCCTTGAGTTTTCCAGCACATTGACATCAAGGGAGACACTGTCACCCAGGTCTGGTGGAGGCCGAGGAGAACCAGCAAAAAATGATGGATATATTTGAGACAAAACGTGCTGCCATGATGGGGAAGCACTCTGAAGTGAGCCCAGGGTACAGTCGGCGTGGACAGTCAGCTCCAGCAGCCCAGCTTCTGTCCCAGTCCTGTGCCACACAGCGGGGTGACCCAGCAGAGACACACGCAGGCTGTACGTGGAGAGCAGATCTGGGGCTCTCCAGCTGTCAACACGCCGATCTCCAAACGGAACAACTCCACACTTACGGGTGTATCCTGGAGGAATGGTCAGGTGCCTCCTCAGTGACTGGTGTTCCAGGGTGCCCGCAGAGCACAGTAGGAAAGAGAAATAAACTGCCAGAATTGATACCTGCTGCTGGAGGCCACTTAACTGAGGACGTGTTCCTGCCGTGGAGTCTGGGAGCCAGTACCAAAGCCTGCGGTAACAGTCGAGGCAGAAGCACAGACAGACGTGTGAGTGTATTGCTTTTTAAAAAGCTAAAAGCCGTATGTGTTATAAAGCAATGACACAGACAGATACGTGATTGCATGCGTGCAGTGAGAAGCACAGAACTCGGGAGGGGCTTCCAGTTTCCGGCCCAGAATGCAAAGGGCTGCCACCGTAGCCTCACATCAAGCGAAAAATTGAACAAACTGAAAAATCGACAGCTCTTCTCAGGCTCACCAGGGAGGTGAGACTGGAAGGTAAACCTGCGCCGTCAGCCTGGAGAGACAGGCAGGCAGTTAAAAAGGGCCACAAATTCCTGGAGCAGAAACCTCCGCAGGAAGCAGCACTGGGTATGAAACCCCGAGCCATAATGAATGACTTTCTATAGGCTCAGTGTGCACAGATCTGGGTTATAAATTCCAGGGGCCTGGGAACCCCGCACTGTTGTGAGTTTTACCTGCTGCAGGAGGACCCTACCAGGTTCTCAGCGCCAATACAGGAGAAAAATCCCCTCATGTTGAAATATGGCAGAATATTCTTTTCTTCTGATCAGAGCCTAACCTACCTAGGGAAATAGAAAAACCCAATTTCTCCTCCTCCCAGCCATCCCGCCCCACCTAAGGAGGAGGGGAAGCACTGAGAGGCTGAGGTGAAGTTCATGGGCCAGGGAGGCACAGGCTGGAAAAAGATGGAGCCGTGGGCAGCTGTAGAATGATTTGTCTCCTCCCCACGCCATACCCGCATCACTAAAGGTGCATTCCAAACAGTCCCACCCATCCAGCACATCAGGGTAACCCTTGAGAAAACCTACCAGGCTGGCCAAGAGGCAAACATACAACTCGAAAAAGCTAAGCAAGTATCAGAAACAGAGTCAGCTATGAGTAATTTTTTAATTATTAGACCAGGATTTTTTTTTAAGCTATAACTAATATGTTAAAGACCCTAATGGGAAAAGTAGAAGATATAAAAAAATGGATGGATAATGTAAGCAAAGGGAAATTCTTTTTTAAAAAAATATGCTAGACACTGTTCTGGTAGTTCACACCTGTGATCCCAGCAGCCTGGGAGGCAGAGGCAGGAGTGTCACAAAGTCAAGCCCAGAAGGAACAATTCAGCAATTAAGTTAGACACTGTCTGAAATAAAAATTTAAAAGCTGGCTGGGGATATCTCAGTGCAAAGGCCCCAAGTTCAACCTCCACTGTTGAAACAAAAACAAAAACAAACAAAAAAGCTAGCAACAAAAACACAGTAACAGAAATGAAGAATGTCTTTAATTCTCACTGTTAGATGGGGCAAACTGAGAAAAGAGTCTCTGACCAGGAGAATATAATAGAAACTTTCACAGCTGAGAAGCAGAGAGAAAAAAGACTGAAAATCAACATACATGTAATGGAAATACCAAAAGGAAAAAAGAGAAACAGAAGTGATATTTGAAGCACATATGACCGGAAAATTCCCTGAGTTAATGCCAGACACCAAATCACAGATCCAGGAAGTCCAGGAAGCTCCAACTAGGACAAACACCAAAAAAAAAGGCTACACCTAAGTGCATCATATTAAAATTTCATGAAAGCAAAGATAAAACAAAAAATCTTGAAAACCAGAGTGAAGAAACAACTTGAAAGAGAAACAAAGATAAGAGTTACACCAGACTTCTCTTTAGGAACCATGCAGGCAAGAAGACAGTGGTAGGAATTTTTTAAAACATTGAGAGAAAAAATAAGCCCACCAGTCTTTAATTCTTTACCCTCAGAAATTGTTCTCCAAGAGTGGAGGAGAAATAAAAACTTTCTAAGACAAAAATTTCAGGAGTTTACTGCCAGGATACCTACCCTGGAGAAAATGTTAAAAGAAATTTCATTATTAAACTCTGTAGGCATTACAGAAAAAGAGGCATGACTGGATATAATCACATAGGAAGATATTCATAATTCATTGTTTTTTGTGGCACCAGGGATTGAACTCACAAGCTCGTTCCTGCCAGGTAGGCACTTAAGCCACTGAGCCAAACTCCCAGCCCTGGTTTTTTGAGGCAGGGTCGCACTATGTAGCTCAGGCCGTCCTTGCACTCGCGTTGGAGCCCAAGCCGGCCTCGAACTCACAACGCTCCTCCTACCTCAGCCTCCCGAGTGCTGGGATTAAAGGCGTGCGCCACCATGCCTGGCTCATAATCCATTGTTAAATTGGAAAAAACTAGAATAGAAAGTTTCAAGCTAATGTATACAAGATGAGACAATTTATGTGAAGAAATATATATTTGCACATATATTTACAAAAATACACTTAAAATTATTATTTGGGGTGTCCATAAGGGAAATTTCAAAAGCAAAAGAAAAGTCATGCATTCTTACTTTTTTAAATTTTATTTTACATGTTTCTGTACTATTGGTTTATTATGTGCTTCTTAAACATATATTGCCTTCAGAAAAAAGTTCTTGAGAAAGAAGGAAAGTAATATAGGTCAGAAATTCAGATCTACATAAAAAAATAAGAACATCATAAAAGGAGTAAAAGAAGATAAAATGAAAACTTGTTTTTGTTATTCTTAATTGGCTTAATAAAGATCAATTTTTCAAATAGCAAAAGTATGTTTAATCATACAGAGTTGTACATATGTATATATATGTATATGTGATTATATGTAAGTGAATGATTGATAATAATGATATGAGGGGAAGAAGAGAGGAATTGAGAAGATTTTGTGGGCTTTAAATTCTAGGACTGAAAAAAAGAACATTCTGTGACTGTAAGATAGTTGGACTGCTCCTAAAGTGCTACAGTGCTATTTGACAGTGAACTTGAATTAATTATAAGTGTATCTTGCAAACTTTAGAGCAATCACTTAAAAAGTTTTAAAAGTATTATTGATTAGAAAGAAAAGAAAATTACACTAAATGTTCGATTAAAACCACAAAGGCAGAAAAAGTGTGTGAGAGAAAATACAGAAACATAAACAAGGACAACAAGTAGAAAACAGTAGCAAATATGGAAGACATTTATCTAACAATCTCAATAATCAATTTAAATGTCAATGGTTTCAATATAACAATTAATAGAGACTGGCAGAGTGGACCAAAAAAACCCCAACTATGTATCATTTATAAGAAACCTATTTTAAATATGAAAACAGATTAAAAGTAAAGGAATGGAAAAAATCAATAAAATAATAGCAAGTTGAATTAACAACATATAAAAATAATTATAAGTCACCAAGTGAGATCTCTACATCTTCAAGGCTGATTCGGCATTCAAAAATCAATTAATGAATGTCTTATGAAAAAGACTCGTGATTATATCAATAGATAACTGAAAAAGTCATTTACAAAAATTTAACACTCACTCATGATTAAAACTCTGAGTACACTCAAAATAGAAGGGAACTTTATCAAATTGGTAATACCTACAAGAACTCTATAGCTAATGGCAAACTAAATCGTGAGAAACTAGTGTTCTCATTAAGATTAGAAACAAGTCTAGGGCATCTCTTCTCACCAATGTTTTTCAACATCAAATGGAAAGTACCAGCTAATGCAATAAGACAAGGAAATAAAACAAAACCCATACAAATTGGGAAGAAATAAAGAAAACTATATGTTTAGAGATGATATAATCATCTATGTAGACTACCTTAAAGAACTGACAAGAACATAAAAAGACTTCTGGAAATAATAAGCAACTATAGCAAAGTTTCAAGAAAGGGTATATTTTAAAAGTTAATGACTTTCCTATATACTAGCAATGAACAAGTTGAATCTGAAATTAATATGACATTTTATTCATTTTAGTACCCCTCAAAAATAAAATACTTAGGGATAAGTTTAACAAAATATATACAAGATCTAAAGAAAGCTACGAAACTTCAATGAAATATATCAAAGAAAAACTAAACAAATGGAGAGCTATTCTATTTCATGTACAGGAAAACTTGATATTAGCTGTTTTTCCCAACTTGGCTCATAGCTTCAACATAATCGCAATCCAAACAAGTTATTTTGTGGGTATAGTCTGGTCCTAGAGAGGGCAAAGACCCAGAATGGCTAACTCAATATTGAAAAAGAAAAGTCAGTGAGATAGCTAATGTTAATTGTCAACTTGATTGGTTTGAGAGGTGCCTGGGAGACTGGTGAAGTCTGTTTCTGGGTGTGTCTGGGTGGCTGTCGGGAGGGACGGTAGGCACTACCTCTCATTCCTGTGCCCTTCCTCTCTGGCTCTTCCACACTCACTCTGCTTCCTGACTGCCATGAGTTGAGTAGGTTTACTCCTCTGTGCTCTTTCACCGTGATGTTCCTGCCTCAGAGCCAGGAGCCCATGGACTGACAGACACCCTTGAAACCATGAGCCAAAATAAACCCTTTTTTTCTTTAAATTGTCCATGCCAGGCATTTTGTCAAATCAAGGAAAGTTGACCAATACAGTTAAAGCACTGACTCTAGTAACTGTCAAACTTACTATAAAGATACAGTAACCAGAACAATGTAGTACTGGTGAAAGAATAGGCAGAGGATCAGAACAGAGGTCCAAAACTAGACCCACATGAAGCTAGCTGGCTTTGGCAAAAGAGCAAAGCCAACACCCTTAAACAAAAATAGTCTTTTCTGCAAATGGTGCTGGAACAAATGAACATCTACATGCAAAATAAGTAGATAAATAGAATCCAGACATGGACCTTATGATTGTCACAAAAAATGACTCAGATTGGATCACAGATATAAGTGTAAAATACAGAACTATTTCTTGAGAAATAATGCATGAGAAAAGCTAAATGACCTTGGGTATAGTGATGATTTTTTAGATGTAACACAAAAGGCATAATCTATTAAAGAAGGAATTGGTAAGCTGGATTTGACTAAAATTTAAAACTTTTGCTTTGCAAATGGCAACTTCAAGAGAATGAGAAGACTCACCACAGACTGGGAGAAAATACTTACAAAAGATACACCTGATAAAGGATTATTATCTAAAATATACAAAGGACTCTTAAAATTCAAGTCCAGGAAAATGAACAATCCAGTTTAAAAAATGAGCAAAAGACCTACAGATACTCCCTCTTAAGAAGATATGTAGGTGGCAGATAAACAAATCAAAATGTGTTTAACATCATATGTCATTAGGGAACTGCAAATAAAAAAATGAGATATCACCACATAATAATTAGGAAGGCAAAACTCCAAACACTGACAGCACTAAGTGCTGACAAGCATGTGGGACAGCAGAAATTCACTCACTGCGGATGGAAATGCACAGTAGCACAACCAGTTTAGAAGACAATTTGGTAATATTTTACAAAACTAAATAGACTCTTACCATGTGATCCAACTATTGTATTCTTTGGTATTGACACAAATGTATTGAACACTTCTGACCACACAAAAATTTAGAGGAGGCTATTTATAGCAGCTTTATTCATGATCACCAAAACTTGGAAGCAACCAAGATATCCTTCAGCAAGTAAACAGATACACAATGTGACCTCCAGATGATGAAATATTATTCACCTTTAAGATATGCGCTATTAAACTATGAGAAGACTTGGTGGAAACTTACATGTTTGTTACAAATGTGAAAGAATCCAAAGCTAAAAAGCTACATACTATAAGATTCCAACTATATAATATTCCTAAAAAGGCAAAACTAAGGCAATAGTAAAAATACTAATGGGTTCCAGGAACAAGCAGGCAGAGCACAGAGGATTTTTACAACCGTGGAACCATTCGGTATGATTCTGTAATGGTGAATGCATACCATTAGGCACCCTACAAAACACATTGCATGTATACTACCAAGAGCAAACCCTAATGTAAATATGGATTGGGGATGATGATGTATCAGTGTAGGTTCACTGACTGTAATAAATATACCTCTGGGGTTGGATGGCTTGATAATGGGGAGATTGTACATGTGTGGAACACAGGATATATGTAGAAATTCTCTATACTTTCTGCTGAATTCTGATCTAAAAGTGGAACTAAATATAAAGCATATTAAGTTTTTTAAAGGCCAGGAGGAAAGAAAAGAAGAGGAGGTGGAGGGAAACGAGTGGGCTCTCTGACTTCACCATCTGGGACAGACGACCTTGCTTCTCACAAGGGCACCTCAACTGGCTAAGATTCTCTGGTGGAGAAAGTTCAGACAAAAAAAAAAACTAGGGTTTTCATACGGAGGGATCCGGTAAGAGGAATTACGGAGCCTGAGGATTTTGATAGACAAAATCATAGAGTTTTATTAAATGATATTAAATAAGGTCTAAATAAATGAAGATAGATAACGTATTCAAGCATTAAAAGAAACAGCATTTTAAAGTTGTCAAATATCCTAACTTAATCTACTTATTCAATGTGATCCCAATCAAAGAGCCAGCATGTTTTTTGGTGTGAAACATTATAAGCTGATTCTAAAATGTGAGGACAGCTACAAAGGGCAAAGAATGGCCAGAATATTTCTAAAGGGTGAGGTGAGAGAAATTGATATCAGGACTAATTAGAAAGCTCTGAGAGTTAAGCCAGAGCAATATCAGCACAGATGTACAGGAATTGAATAACATACATGCAGATGCTTGATCATGACAATGATGACATTGAAGATCAGTGGGGGAAAGAAGAGTTTTTCAATAAACGTTGTGGGACAATTGGATCCCTACCTCACACCATATCCAAAATGCAGTAATCATAAAGTGATAAAAATGTGTTTTGCTTAAAATTAAGTACTGTGGTTTAGTTCATTATAATGTTTTAGTCAATAAGAAAAAGACAAAAGAAGATGGCACCAACAGGCCCTGCATAGAAAAGAAAATGCAAATAATTAATAAACATGTAAAAATATGGTCAAGTTAGATAGTAATTGTGAAAATTAAAAATTAAAATCACATTAATAAGTGACATATATGATGATGTACATCATATCTAATGATATGTCAAAATATACAGGGAAAAATAAAACAATTTTTTTAACTATTACAATAAAGACACATTACAATTAATTCTTCACACCCTACACCCTTGCTTTGAACACACTTACTCCGTCTTGTCACTCTTTGAAGCAGTTCTGGAAGTCCTCTTTCATGTATGATGAAAGGATACAATAAATGCTGCTACCCAGTACCGTCCAATAGAAGGGCAGGCTCATGAAAATATTACAGCATGCCCTCATCCACCTTGTTCACTGGATCTAGCAGCATGTGACTTCCCCAAAGACACATGGCCCTTCCCTAGAAGAAGAGCTCTTCTGGCTCTTCCCCAAAGTCAAAACGACCATGAAAGGCAAATGTTTTGAATCAATTCAGGACATTAAGGTAGCTATGACAGCACTACTAAAGACCCTAGTGAAAGACTTCCAGAACTGCTTCAGAAAGTGGCGAGAACAATGTGATAAGTGAGTTTGAAACGAAAGGAAGTATCTTGAAGGAGATTCCTGCCAATGCGTCTTACAATGTAACAAGTTTTTAAAGCTTAAACATTTACTGTGTTTTTTTTTACCACACCTCATATCTCAACAACAGGTTAGAAAAAAAAAATTGAAAATCTCAATGTTGGCAAGTATGAGGGAGTGTAAATTTGTGCAGCCATATTGAAAACAATTTGGCATTCTTCAGCAAAGTTTGAGAGGGGCGCAGCCTCCACTCCAGTGATGCCACACTCGTAAGGCCCGAGTGTGCTCACAAGAGCGAGCAGGGCAGTACTTTTCCCAGGGGGCCTTGCACCCACCTGTGTCCCCACCTCCTCCAGGCCAGGCTGACTGAGATGAAGGCCACGTCCCCATCCTCATCCAGGCCTCTGAGTGCCGGCAAGGGGTTGATTCTCTACCACTAAGGAGTCTTCTCTCCATAAGAGGGGTCCCAGGGTGCCCCAAGTCCCACACTCCTGAGGGCAACACAGCCCCGCTGGTCTATTTTGCAAACGTTTTTCCTCCCTTTCTTAGTTCCTTTGTGCGGCTATGACAAGACCCACATTCTGGGTAATTTAGAAACAACAGAAGTCTATTTGGCTCATGGTTCCAGAGGATGGGAAGTCCCAAAGAGTAGTGAAGGCCTCTGTGCTGTGTCAAATGTGGCCCAAGGACAAGTAGGCACATGTGAGACTGAATCAAATGCACTTTTATTGGGAACCTGTGACATGACAATTACTTTTCTTTTTCTTTCTTTTTTTTTTTTTTTTTTTTTTTGTAGTACCAGGGATTGAACTCACAACCTCACACCTGCCAGGCAGGCGCTTAAGCCACTGAGCCAAACTCCCGGTCCTATTTTTTTCGGGACAGGGTCGCACTATATAGTTCAGGCCGGCCTTCTCACATAGCCCAGGCTGGCCTCACACTCACAATGCTCCGCCTACCTCAGCCTCCCAGTGCTGGGATTAAAGGCGTGCGCCACGATGCCTGGCTCGCTCTTTCTTTCTTTCTTCTTTCTCTTTCTTTCTTTCCTTCTTTCCTTCCTTCTTTCTCTTTCCTTTCTCTTCTTTCTTTTTCCTTCTTTCTTTCCTTCCTTTTTTTCTTTTTCTTGCCTTCCTCCTCTTTCATTCTCTTCCCCTTTCCCTTTCTTCTTTTGTTTTTGTTTGTTTATTTATTTGTTTGTTTTGAGACAGGGTCTCACCATGTAAGGCAGCCTTGAACTCAAAATCCTCCTGCCTCAGCTTCCCAAGTCCTGGAATTACAGGAGTACACCACCACATCCAGTTTAAACTTCAACATGAAATTCGAGAGAACACACTACCCATACACCTCTCCAGATCCTCTTAGGAGTAAGTGAGACCTAGACCCAAAAGCAAGTTTCTTCCTGGCCCTACAACCTGGGGTTACATCTCCTCTCTCTCAGGCCTCTGTCCCCACCTCCAACAAATGGGACAGCCACCATACAGGTCTGTCTCATCGGGTGTCTGGGAAGCTGCAGTGACCTAGTGTCTTCGTTACTTTTCTCATTGCCGAGACTAAAATACCTGACACCCATGATTAAAGGGGGAAAGGTTTATTTAGCTCACAGTTTGCAGAGGTTTCAGTCCATAATCAGCTGGCTTCAGAGCAGGCTGGCATGGCAGAGAGGCAACCGTTTATGGCAGTGGAAGACAGCAAAAGCAACAAGACAATTTAATAGCGTCTTTCTGCCCCTTTTATCTTATCCATACTTCTGGGATTAAAGCGGTGCCAAACCAATCAGTAGACTGATTTAGTGACCAACCACCTTTAATCCCAGCATCACACTCTCTAGATCCAGCCACCTCTGAAAAAGCCCTATGACCGCACGAGGGTTTGGGGGGAAATCTAGACACAAATCATAACACCTGGGCTCCCTGGGGCCAGGAAGGAGTGAGCTGTCAGGGGACCCTCTGACAGGAGTTCCTTCCCATCCTCGGGATGCACTGCCTACCCTACCTGGCCTCCGTTTCCTCCCTGGGCCCCTGACCAGGCTGTGTCTGCCTGATGCAACCCTTCCCCGTGGAAGCTCCTCCTACCTATGGCTCCCTAATCTACCAATCCATCAGCAAACCCGTAAACATTGCTCAAGGGCCCACTGCATAGAAAGCATTGTTTTTGGTGTGTGTGGGTGCTGTGATGAATTCAGCAGTCTAGGTGCTCATAGAGAGAAAGCTCAGGAAGCTTGTGGGAGAAGAAGGGCAAAGAGATCACCCTGTGACCATCTCTTCCAAAGTAACCAGCACTTGGCACATAGTAGGTTCTCGCTAAATCCTGCTTGGATATTGGACCAAACAACTGAGATGCATTCAGTTTGCACACACACTCATGTATCTAGGTGATGTGCACATGCGTGCCTCTGCGGATACGCTGCAGAGTGCACACACATGTGCACATGGACACTAGCACGCTCAATCCCCCTGCACACTCAGACAGCCCTGCTGCGAGTTCCTGCTCCAGCTGGTGTCCTCGTGCATGGGAATGCTGCCTCCTGCACAAAGCTCATTTATTTGATTTATGAATATTACAAAAATAAACCTGAACATCTTCTTGGGGATTCTGTGATTCTGACACAGGTCCCCACGATATTGCTTTTCGCTCCTGGTTACCTGAAATTAGCAGAGTAATTCGGAATCTGCATCTTTATTTAAAAGAAAAAACTGTAGATGCAGAATTATAAAAATTTAATATGCTCCCAGGAAAATGAAAAATGAGAGGTTGTGATCTCGTCTAACACTTTAAAATGTGTTTATTAATTCATGTTTTAAATCATAAGTTTCATTCGGTGAGAGCCATGCACAGCAATAAGCCCGTTTTAAAATATTAATGAATAAACAATATTTCTCTATTGAAATATAACATGCTTCTTTGAACAATGGACCACCAGTAATAAATCAAAACCAGGAGAAAATTGCATTTCATATTTAATACAAGTTGAACTCTGCCTTTTTATAAATGATATCTTTTTTGTTTAATTGGCGTCAGTTCAGATCTAGCAGATTGCTAATAAAATTCTGGATTTCCATATTTAATGATGCGTACACTTTCTGCTGAAATTTTACCAGGAAAAAAGAATCAGCCTTTTATTATCTCCTGAGATGGTGGGGAGAGGTGAGGCCTCTGCCGAGGTCCAGCCTGGAGGGTGGGGGCAGCAGGCTGGAGCAGGTGGGCTGAAGAGGTGGATCCACCCCCAGGACTCTCACTTGGCCCCTAACTCCCTGCTCACCCAGCTAGCCTGCTGACTGGAAGTCATTCCAGCCCAGAGGCCAGAGGCCAGAGCCCGGGAAGACCCTTCCGGTCTGTGCTATTGTGTAGTATTAACAGCAAGAAGAGAACTCACCCAAGCCTACAGACCAGGAAGCCAGCACATATCAGCCTAATCTTTACACCCTTAGGAGGTAGATACATAGAAACAGTGCCTCCATTTTACAGATGAGGAAACTGAGGCTGCAGAGAAGAGGCCCTATGCCCAAGGCCACACACAGCTGGAAAGTGGTAGAACTCAGCTAGCTTCCAATGCTGGCCAGGGAAAATCAAAGATATGAGCAGAGATCCCTCCTCAGCCCTACTCTGACCAAGGTGCTCTTCCAGGGGCTTTCCTGGCACCAAGCTGTCTGATCCATAATGCTTGGAGGCAGGTGCTTGACAGCTAAGGAAACTAAGGCACAGGGAGGTCATGGGACTTGCCCAAGGACACACAGCTGCATGAGGCACAGCACAGATTCAGCCCTGGCAGTGTTGCTAAGCTAAGGCCTGGGATCGCAGTCTCTGTGATGGGGAGGCCTTCTAGCTGGAAGGTGTGGCTTCTGGTAGTGCACTTGAAGGGCCCAATTGGAAGCAGCTTCCAGTCGTTGGCTGAGTCTGCAGCTCCCAAGTCACAGGGCTGGGAGTGGTCAGGGTCCATGGGTCTGGGTCCAGGGTCAGCAGGATCTTACAGGTATTTTATTGGCCTGTGATGTCAGTGGAATTAGAAGCCAGGGCCTTGCACTGCCCCCCAGGCAATCACTCAACCACTGAGCTACTTTTTGTTGAGATAGGTCTCACTAAGTCATTAAATTGCCCAGGCAGGATCTGAACTTGCAATCTTCCTGTTTTGGCCTCCCAAAGTGCCAGGTTATAGGCATGAGCCACAACACTCAGCCTTTTTGTTTTGCAGTACTGAGGATCGAACCCAGGGCCGAGCACACACTAGGCAAATGCTTCTTCCTCAGTCTTTTTTATTTTGAGACAGGATCTCACTGCCTTATCCAGTCTGGGCTCAAACTTGCAATCCTCTGGCCTGTCTCCTGAGTAGCTGGGGTGACAGGCATGCGCCATGGATTTTAAATTTGAATTCGGCTTCCTACACACAGCCAGACTCATGTTCCAGCTCTCTGTATATTTGCCAAGTGGCCTCAGTTCTGTCATCTATAGAATGAGGATAAGCATGGGACATATGTGGCTGTTATGAGGATTTGAGGAGAGAACTTGGGAGCGGGTAGAGAGGAAGTGACCGTAATGATGCTGCTCCTGCTTCCTGGTCCTTGTCCTTCTGGCTCTTCTTGGTGTCCTTCTCCCTGACCCTCCTCAGTGCCTACTTTCTTCCCCTTCCCCTCCTGGAGCTGCTGCTTGGATGTTCAGGTCGGGTCATAAAGTGCCCCAAAGGGAAAGGGCAAGGTCAGCTCTGCCAGGGGACACAGTGGTCTGGGCTCAGCCTTGAAGGACAAGCATTGTCCAGAAGGTGCAAGGGACAGGTAGGAAGAGGCGGCAAGGAAACAGGCTCAGGCTGCAGTCTTTCACCTGAGCCCACTAACCCACACGAGGCAGAGCAGGACACAAATCCTCGGCCGCCGGGCTCCGGCTCGGATGCAGGATGTTAATCAGCAGGGCTGAGGGTCTGGGGTGCACATACAGGGAACATGCCCAGCCCTGGCTTAGCACTGCCATTGTCACAGCCGCCCGCTCCCCCAGGAGGTGCCCTGTCCCAACTGGTCTTGGTGCCAGGTCCAATCCAGCCCAAGGACATAAGCTGTTCCTGTCCCTCATCCCGTGTTTTGATCCCTACATACATGTGGCACCGTGCAGCCTGTGACGTTCATCATACTCACACAGCAGGCACAGCACCTCAGGCCCCTGAGGCTGGGGCAGGAGAACTTCGAGCTTTAAGGGAGACAGGTTTCTCTGGTCACCTGTTTCTCACGCAGGAGGCTGCCTGGGCCGTCTCTGGAGCCTCTTGGTCCTGCTGCAAATAGCAGCTGGCAGGCCCAGTTCTGTGGGTCATCTTGGAGAGATGGCATAAACTCTTTGAGCCTCTGATTCCCTATCTGAAAATGAGATAGTAATAGTGGGGCTCATGGGCAGTCAAAGACACTACACATGGGAACAACCTGGTCAAGCTGGAGATCTCAGCGCACCAAGAAAGCACTTTCTCTCCATCTAGACCACCCGAGTACCACTTTCTTTGGGCAGGGCACTTGTGGAGAACCCCGCCCTTCCCACTCTGTCTGGCAAATAAAGCCACAAGGTCAGGGCTCAGCCTGGGGCAAGGCCTCTGGGGATGGTATACTTAGAGGTCCCCTGCCCCTGGGCACCTGTGTGCAGACAGACATCCTGTCGGGCTGGCAGGGTCCACACACTTGTGAACATTCATGTGTTCTCATGTAAGCACACTTGTGCCCCAATGCACAAACACACTGTGTGTGAGGAGGGCCCTCAGCTTGTGAATGGGGGGTTTAGGTGCTTCCTGTGGTTATTTCCTGTGACCTTACCACCCTCACTTGGTCTTAGGATTCAGAAACCTACCTATTACGATTTGGATTTGAAATGTCCCCCAAGACTCGTGTTAAAGGATTAGTCATCAGCTGATTTTTTTTTCCTAAGTTCTCGCTATATAGTTCAGGCAGGCCTCAAACTTTTAGCAATCCTCTTGCCTCAGTCTCCTGAGCACTGGGATTACAGGTGCATGCTTCCATGCCAGCAGTTGATGGGCTTTTTGGTATGTTATTGGAATACAAGGAATCATGGATTCATCAATACATTGATGAAACCGTAATTTGATGGCACTTTTGGGAGGTGATGGAAACAGGAAGTAGGGCCTAGTAGGAGGGACAGGATCATGGGGGCATGGCCTTTGCCCCTGGTCCCTTTCCATCTCCCTCTGCTTCCTGGCTGCCAAGAGATGAGCAGTTCTTCACACCTTTCCACCATGATGGTTCTGTCTTCTCACAGGCCTAAAGCAAAAGGGCCAGCCAACCAAGAGCATGGCCCATAACCTCTCAATCTCTAGGAAGCACTGGTGTCTGCTTCTTGCGATAGGCTGGCCCAAGACAAAACCTAAGATGTTCTTAGGAGAGATGTCTGTGGACACTAAAGAAAATGAATTTGTGTAACTATGTGTTAAGTTTCCACAGGATATGTTTTATAAAACTACATAGCACTGAGATCATTTTATGCACGAAGATAAGACAGGCTGACCCACAAGCTAATTGAATCATGCAAATAACTATTTAGCCATGGGAGAGATTCCTACAGGCAGGCTGAGCACCCACATGAGGGAGGACAGCTTTGGAGGGCAATCTATTTTATAAAGTTTACCCTCACAGTGTAAATGCCTCAAGATTAATGGCAATGGTGGCCCTGGACCTCGTTTTGCCTAGTTCTACCAACTGAAATAGTAAAACAGTTGTATTTATCATAGACAATTTGCTGCAACTGATTAACATTAATCTGATTTCCTGTGAGTCAATTTCCTTGAGATATAGTAAACAGGCCAATTACCTGCTACGGACCTCTTATTATAAAGGTTTAGACATTAGCAACAGGCATGTATATAAATATATGGACTTTCTATAATGTGAACAAAACAAAAACAATGTTTAATCTACTTAAAGGAGCTCTACTTGCTCTTACAGATTACAACTTTAGAATTTTCAAAAGGATGTTGAGAAGTTGCGGAGATGTTGGTTTTCAATGATGTCTGAGGCCCACTCTTTCAGACAACATTTTGTTTATCTTTAACTATAATTAAAGGAGTCAGAAGTCATAGAGGTATAACAAGGCTTTGGTTATTAAAAAAAAAAAAAAAAACCAACCTAATAAGTTCCAAAGCCTTCCTTAGGTAAGAAGACTGGGAACACCAAGGACAGGAGACCTGGGGTCAAGGCGTGGCCCCTTGATGTCCCAGGGCTATGAGCCAGTTTCCCCATCATTGAAAAGGAGGAATGTTTTCCTTGTAGTGCTACTAAGCACACAGGATGGAATGAGGACTCAGGCTGTGGCCCAGAAATGGCTTTGTCCAACACCAGCTCAGACTCATCACCATTTTGCAGCCCTTCGAGGGGGAAAGTTTGCTACCCCGCATCCCAGGCCTGGTTCTGCACGGCTCAAGGAGTGGAGGAAGAAATGGCATCAGAATTTAATCATGAAAGCAAAAAGTTTATTCATGTTTGAAACTACATATAACTACCACGAGGAAGACTTTTTCAATCCAGGGTGTAATCCAGTTAGAAAGGAACACGAAACGTTTTTAATACATTAGAATCACCGCCACAAATTATTTTCATGACTCAGTCAGTTTCAGAATCGCATACAATACAAAAGAGAAAGAAGGGGGGCCCCATCACACAGGGTGAAATATACAGTACTGAATACTGAAATCTGAATGCATCACAATTAGTCGCCGCTTTTATTTTTTTGCATGAATTAGTAACAAGATGAAGAACATTCAAAATGTTTTTCAGTATTTACAACAGTTTTACTGATCCTGTGTTAAATTAAGACCCAATGTTTCCACTCTGGGTTTTTTAAAAGTTGCAAATGCAACCCTGATTTTTCTTTTAAAAGATTACAATGTACATTACATTTTATGAAGGAAACAAAGAGTTAATTACAAGATGCAAAAAGATAAGAAAGACAAACTACAGCGTGAGTATTGTTCAGAGGTAGTAAGTGAGCACTCTAAGCTACAGAACATGTTGAAATTCTATTGGTTTGTATGAGTTCGCATGAGGTAATAAAGCTGTGTTTTGATTGGTGAGATGTATAAATACTCTTTTGCTACACTATATACAACACTCCAGAGAGAAGGGCCTTTTCTGGATGCCCAGAGGACGTAGCAAACCTTGACAAGTCTGTGCAGCACCCAGTACACACCGTAAAACCCCAGACGATCTTGTTTTCACCTCCAACAGCAGCAAGTATCTTCAGCTCTCAGAACAATCTGGATCCATAATCTCGTTACTGAGCAGACTCTGTGCACTGGTGCTTTCAGAGAGAGAGAAAAAAGGCTACCAGTCTCTGATCTAATTATAACAGAAAAGATCGCAACACAAACGTGAAGAGGAAGGTTCTTAAACACAACCATCATTAACAGAGATTGCCAAACAGTTCTTATTCCAACCCCATTAGTGACATGAAAGAAAGACAATCAAAGTCTGCGATGGAAATATGCAAGGAGTTTAATTTAGGTGAGGTGAATCTTTGCATCTGCTCTAACGATTGAGGTTTAGCATATATTGTTCTTCTTACCCTTAAGGCCAAGTAATTGGCAACTGTGAAACCATTAATGTAAAATATTGATAATAAATTATGATAAAATAGCTACAGGACTGTCAACAATGTTAGATCTTGGCCTAATTGGATAAAGTGCTTTTTTTTTTTTTAAACATTGTGTGTTTTAAGTATAAATACAAATGATTATGATTCCTTAAAAAACAGAGTTACCAAGTTCTCTAATAAGACAGGTTTTACAGTAAAGCTGTAGATGGTGGGCTACAAAACCGCTTTTCTTTTCCTCCTATTGCTCTGAATGCACTCATCAAGGCATATCAGCTCAGGGAAAAGTGTGGCCGGGGATTAGTTAGAGGTATCCGAGTGCACACTTCCCGGGCCTTCTGTAGGAGAAGTCACAGAAGATGGAGTTGTTGCATCCTGCCAGCCTCCATTAGCCTGAAAGGACAAACACGGTTTAGCGGGTGCACGTCTACATATTAATTCCACTCCCCAATTTAAAACACCCAGATGACAACATGAGAGCAGAGATGCATTAGCAAAATGTATTTTCTAAACCCACTTTGGCAGGAGTGGGAAGCATGTGTTAAAGTGGGATTAAATGCATGTAAAACAAATCCATCCCATCAAGTAAAGACTTGGCAATAAATCAGGATGCAGGAGAAGGGTTTCAGCTAGTCCCGAGCTGGCACGAAGATCGGCCTTTGATCTGCTGGTAAAAATGAAGTGATTCAAAAGAGATTTTTTAAGAAGGGGCAGCAGAAGGCTCCACTGCCAGTTCCATGAAGTATAAACTTCACCTGGGGTTCATCATGGTGTTCATACAGAAGTTGCTACCTGCTTTCCATACGTGCCTGACAGACAGCTACTGTAACCCTTGGAAAATAAAGGCCAGAATTTCCTTCCAAACAGGATCTTCTAGAATGAAAATGCATGAACCAGGGGTGTGGGGGGGGGGGCACACACTATTCAAATCTGGATTCCAATTATCTATAACTGGAGCCCTTAGTGGAGACGTTGCTAGCACTTTGCCCATGCCACCAGCCCTTCCTGCCTCCAACCTGCATCAGCACCAACAGTACTCAGAAACAAATTTACCTTATGTCTTGGCCTATAGAGGCAATTGCTGAAATCAATGTCTGATCAGATTTCTGCCGTGGCAGACAGCTTGTCGCTACATATTTTTATGTCAGTCAAGAAGAGGGAGGTGCTGGGCCTGTGAGTTGGGAAACGCTGAGTGGAAGTGACGGGGCCTTTCTGGAGGAAGACGAGGGGGAGCTGCTGATACCCAGTGCCTGCGGCTCTGTCCAGCCACTGCTCCATGCTGCCCGGGCCTAGCCCACGCCAATGCAGGTGTGGGCTGTGAGGGCCCGGCTTTCCTCCCTCAACTTCTGTATGTCCAGCCAAACACCTTCCTGTGGGCCTGTGCGCCAGCCTGCTGAGAGCTCCCTAGATGTTGCCCAGCGCTTGCTACCAATGCTCCTTCCCCTGTGATTGCTGTTTGTGGAGAACTCTCTGGCTTCTGATTCGCTACACAATTCTGCATATAATGCACCTTCCCTCTCTCCAGGACCAAGCAAAAAGGAAGGGGTGGTGGGCCCAACAGTCCCACAGAGATGACAAGCCCAAAGAAAAAAGGGTTTTTGAAGCTTGAAACATATTAAATTCAGGTTTAAAAAAGGAAAATAAAGAAAAATAAAAACAAACAAACACAACACAACACCAAAAAACCAAAACAAAACATGGCACTGTTTTTCAAAAGCTTCAGTCATGCTGGGTTGGTTGGTGACATGTCCAGGCATGTTGAGTGACTCTATGAAATCCTCTTCTCTGTCTAAAAGGTAAGCCAATCCTCTTTCAGGTATGAAAATCTCCTTAGGAGAAGAAAACTTCCAGAGATACAAATCCAAAGATATTCCATCTGAAGTAAACACCATTCCTCTTTTATCCAAATTTATAAACAACAAATGTACAATATTTTCACCCAGCATGGCAACTGGAGGAGTGGTTGTCAGCAAGCATTCTTTTTTTTTTCAAAATAAATTAATCCTTACGCTGGTGGTTTGAGATTATGCACTGTATTATACAACAGTGCCTTATCAAGCCTCATCAGTGAAGATGGAATTCATGTCTGTAAAATGCTGCAGGCAATCACAGTTTCATATTTTATCATGTTGATAAGGATATCGCACATTCTCTGAAGCATTTCAAAACACTTAAATGAAAAAGGAGAACTGCAACTAAAAGGCTTTTTATATGGTTTGTTGTGGGTTATTATGAGTTATTTATAAGCCCAAAAAGAAAGATTTGACATTTCAAATGTAAAAGATTTGAGTATTTAATGGTCCTTTTTTCCCTTTACAATTGAACAACTTCAATCACTTTTAAAATCATTAATATTTACTTTCATAGCAAGCCAAGACCCTAAAAATGGGATGTTTTGTCCATTTTTTTCCTGATGCTACTCTCTCAAGCCCCACTTCCACCCTCGGTCTGGAATCCTAGATTGTCCACTACTCCCTCCTGGGTGCACCATGTTGGCTCCATCCCTTGTCCCCCCGACCTATCCCTGACCCCAGCTGGGTGTTTTGCCATTTTCTATCTGTGTTAGGGTAGGGGGAAAAGGAAAGTTTCAATGAACTGGTAATTATTTCCTCCATAATTAAAATTGAGAAGTCATTAAAATTGCCAAACATGTTTAGCAATCCATGATCCACACTGACAATACAGTAAGGACCTTTTAAGGACAGAATTCTTTGTTTAGCTATGTTTGTTTATCTGTCTGGAGCCCTTCAAGGTTATCACCTTCACCTGTTCTGTGCTTGGGAATTTTTCCTGCTGCTTGATTGTAAGATAAATGACCTGTTTTTCACCATTTCCTTGGAACACATCGTGGCCTCTAGGAAATGGCATCTTAATGGGTTGGTGGTTAAATCCCTATTGATGACACAACACTGGCCACTTCTTGGCATCTGTGAGGACTTTTAAGGGCGTCCAGGTAATGCCACGCACTGGGATTCATAAAATAAAAGTGCAGCAAAAATGCTGCCTTTCCTACCTACCAGCAGGATAAGAAGCCAAGTCAAATGGCTATTAATGTATTTATTGGCCACTATTTCCCTGATGCTGTCCCTGCAGCCAGCTCCCTGGAGTACTCACATTTAAATTATGTGGACTGTACAGTGAGTTTCCTCCAAGGCCATCACTGTAGCCTCCCGTCTGATTGATAACATGACGGAGGGTATCCACCTAGAAGTGAGATGAAACAAAATTCATCATCCTAAATCTATTAAAACATCATCACTTACAAAAGGAAACAATTTGAATTATGTGTGCCACAAGGGTTTAGCATCTTCATTGAGAGACAAATTTATCAATCAAATGTGACTGGCAGAATTTCAGCAGTTCTGTGCATATTTAAACTCACACATCTTTGTTTTTTTTTGCCAGCCAGACTATGACATCATCATGGCAATGCAAACTTTCCATCCACAGCAACCAAATGCTGTGGGTGAAAACTTACTTGTAAATATATACGCTGGATGGGTATCTCTTTCTTTCTCATTTGCTCTACCTTTAAACACACACGCACACAGACACACAGACACACAGACACACAGACAGACACACACACAAATGCATAAAAACTATATGAGCAGTTGTTCTCAAATAATAGGAGGAAAAAAGAGTTGAACCCTGAATATGCTTTAAGAACTCAGGCTTTCATACTTTGACTTATAGGAATGAAACAGAGAAGCATGTTCTCAAACCACATACACACCGGCACACGTGATCTTTCTGTTCAGTTCTGTGACAAAAGTAAGATGCACCCCACCCCTCTCCATGAGCTCAAGCCAGAGCCGAATGCATTCACAAAGTTTATCAGGTTTGAATCATCAAAAGTCACTGTTCATTTGCCTTCTCATTAGATTACATGTGGGGCAGGTGGGTCATGTTTGGGAGCCCCCAGCACAGGTTCTGCATGGATGTGCAGACCACTTCCACAGGGTCAGAGGAAGGAGTTTTGAGCCCAAACCCTACCCTGCCAGAAAGGCCCCAGCTGGGGCATCTCTCCTACCTGTGATTGCACATTGGCTCCGACTTGGGACCCTTGGTAAGAATCCCCATTCAGACTCTGCATGTTCATGAACATGTCCCCAGAATTTGGGAGGTTAAAAGAACCAGAAGAACCTGGAAAGGAAAGAGTTAAGTAGCTGAATAACAGAGAGCTACACGCATAATCCTCAAAGACCTAGAGGCAGGGAAAGGAGAAAAGATACAGAAGGGAAGGTTGTGCACAACATAAGGCATTTCCAGATCTAGAAGAATGGAGAATAACCCCAGAGGTAGGTCCTGTGATTCTCTTCACATCTAGGAAAAGCCTTACTGGTGGGGAAGCCTGACCAAAAAAAAAACCAAAAAGACAACTGGAAATGAACAGAAAAATGCCCTGTAGCTGCCCTGGCACCTTTCCCTCATTTTGTTCGCCTCCAGTACTTGCTCACTGCCTGAGCTCTTCAGCATCTCTAACTGTCATGCTGGGTAATTACCTTCGAGGACACATTTTTCTGATGTTCTTTTTCTTAGCCATAATTCTACTTTCCCTTTCACCTGTGTTTGTGTCCCATTAAAAAGACAGTGTGTGTGACAAAACAGAACAAAAAAAATCTCTTTTTGAACTCCCCCATCCCCGAATATTTAAATACGTATTAAAAGATCTCCTCAGGTTAAAACCCCCTTGAACTGGTCCTCAAGTCCACCTTTTGGACTGGCTACACAACCTTCACTGTCATTCAAGTTCTCCGTAATTTTAACATATTTCTAACTCCATCACAAATGTCACATAAAATTTTGCCCAAATGTACTGGACAAAGATTCAAGTGCCATCTCCCTCACATCTGACCATTAAACCCACCATGCCAGCACCACACAGCCCAGGCTGGAGAAGTGTGGCGCTGCAGCCCAACAGGTGAAAGCTGCTGACACTAGTTCTTTACAGACAGTGACTGGCACATTTCCCACTCCTGCTATTTCATCCTTTGATGGTCTGCTATTGACCATAGTGTTACATGGAACAACATTGCTAAAGCAATCACTAATGGTAGCACTTGGTCTAATCACTGAATTAAGGCCTCTACTAAATATAAACATTTCAGACTCGACCAGTAGAGTGGTGCTCACTGGGAGCAGTGAGCTTACAAGCTTGGGTCACCATTCACTCACCCATCCCCAAGATAAGCTTGCATCTAAACTTAAGTCTTCCCTTAGAAATCCAACGTATCCTCAGTATGGCTCCTGTTTCATGCCCTGTAGGACAGGACACTGTGACATAAAGCGGCCTGGCCAAGTATGGAGTAAGCACTTAGTACGCACCAGAATTTGGCGTGGTCGGTGAATTGGTCTGGTTGTTCTGCACAGCTGCAGCCACTGCATGTGCAGCTGTCACAGCTGTCTTTGCAGCATAGAGGTTGGCTTCTTCCTGAAATTTGCCGATATTCTTCTTGTACCTGATTCGTTTGTTGCCAAACCAGTTGGATACCTACAAATTGCAGGAGCATGGAATTAAAAGGGAAGAGAAGTGAAAAAGGAAGAAGTCATACTTCCAATAGTAACTACTGGACACCAAGAGAACACCCTCAGAGACAACTCCTAGCCTGCAATCTCATATCCTATGGATAATATGCAATGGTCTTGGCAAATTTTCTCACATGCATTTGAATAATGCTGCTTCTTGGAGTTGGCCACAGTAATAATAAAGTGGCTGGGAGCATTGCTCATACAAACTATCCAATTGGCATATACACCAATGAGTATATAAGTAATTAGGCCCCCTAAAAGTAGCTCAAAAGCTAAAGGAAATATTTAAGTTAGGTAAACAATAAGCAACACTTGAGAGAGAACAGCTTATTCTTCTTTATTGGGGGTCTGGAACAACTCTGGCAGCTGCAGAGGAGAACCATGTTTAGTCTGTTGAGAAGAGTAATGGCCAATTAATAATGGATGAAAAATCCCATTATCTCCAGTCTTAGAAGACACTGCATGTCTGCCAAGATGGCTGCTCAAGCTCTGCCAGTTAACACATGAGAAGGTCCCAATTTGAAAACCCAAGCATGGCACTTCCAATAAGATCAAATGCAAATGCAAATGCAGAGGAGCAGCCCTGTACTTCATCAGGTGGAATATTCTTATTTTTTTCGTAAACTACTTATGACATCAGCCAGTGCAAATTTTCAGAGATTTCTAGAGAAAATCTTGGCAGCAAATAGATTTCATAACGTTTCATGGACAGCAAACTTCAACTTAGGATGCATGCCTCAGCGTTACATGATGTGTAACTGTACCTGGAGTAGAGCTATACAAAGTAGTAGCTAAAAGCCATGTAGCAGCTTATAAGGAAGTATACCCAGGCACTGTATGGAAGGATCTTACCTCTCTTTTGTTAAAGTAACTGTTTAGACATAGTTTTCAATAATTTCTTAATGATCTGTCAAAGGAACATGTTGTAGTATCAGGGTTACCGTTTTTCCTAAAGATATTATTTTCAAATAGCAACTCAGGAGCCCTGAAGAAAAATAAGGAGTGGTATGTATTTCAGAGCCCTCTCACCCAATTTACACCAATGGGCATCCCTGCTGACCACCTCTGCCAAGTCTTTAATTGCTTTGGAAACAGAACTCTCATTCTTCAACCTATGGCATTCATCCTTCTGGAAGAAGCCAGAAAGCCCTGGCAAGGGAGCCGCATGAAGGAGACAACATTGGCCTCGCTGCTGCCCACATGCTATCCCATCCTGGGAACACCATGTGCACACCTGTGCACACAGACACATGTGACACACTTGCTGAGGACCCATACGGCTTTCCTGGGTTCCTCAAGCAAAAGAAAGCCAAAACCCACCAGGAAGTAAATATGCTACAGATCAGCACTTCCGAGTTGTTTCTGTTCCACTATCATTTTGTTTGATCTATTTATTTATTTATTTATTTGCTTTTTCATTCATATCAAATGTAGGGGGTTTAATAACTGTCATTTAGTGACTTTTAGATGTACCAAGGAGAGCTCTTTGTACTCATTTTCTCATTTAAGTTTAACAATCTCAAAGGCTAGATGGTTGATGGAGGCGGTTCCACAGGAATCTACTGTTCCGAATCCAATGTCCTTGTGTCTCTCCTCAACTTGTCTGCCCTCTCAGCAGGGTCTGATGCTTGTAATCTCCACCCATCTTTCCCACAGCTCACTTTTTGGGTGGTTTCTGTGACATTTTGCTCCTGCCCCCACCCCCAACACCTGCTCTTTCCCTGTCACAATGTGTGTGGAGGGGTGGGGGAGGTCTGGTATGTATGTGTGTTTAAGACTCAGCTCTCAGTCTTTCTTTCTCTTTATTCATATACAAAATTTTATGAGCCATGCGTGGTGGCACACGCCTTTAATCCCAGCACTCGAGAGGCTGAGGTAGGTGGAGCATTAAGTTTGAGGCTGGCCTGGGCTACAACATAAGCAAGGCTGGCCTGAACTACACAGTGTGACCCTGCCTCGAAAAAAAAAATAGGGCCGGGAGTTTGGCTCAAGCACCTGCCTGGCAGCTACAAGGTTGTGAGTTTGATCCCCAGTACCAAAAACAATTTTCTTTAGTTATTCTTTGTGTGGACAACTCCCAGATTTCTATCTCTATTGCTAACATCTATGAAGGATTTTAGTTCTCAGGTTAAAGAGATTTCCATGTAGATGTTCTGTCAGGACCTCCAGTTCAACAGGCCTAAGATGGAGATCAGTCATGCTCTGAATCTGCCTTTGTCTGTGCTTCTCCTTATTTCTGGCAACTCCACCTATAGAGATGTGGTGCTCACTACCTCACACAGCCCCACCCCACTACTGCACAGTCCTTCCAAATGGACTGATGTCTGGTTCCCTCTCCTCTTCAGTCATATAAACAGTCACAAAACTCGGCCTGAGGGACCTGCTGCCTTCTGGCACTGGTCTTCTGGTCCTCCCTTCTTTGAACCCCACAAGCTACAGGGATGGTATGTGGGAACTATAGGAGATGTGGCAGCAGGAAGAAGAGTTAGGAGACCGTACAGGGAGGCAGCAATGAAAGCCTGAGCTAGCAAAGCAGCAGCTGTGGTAGTCACTGATGAGTTGGATGGAAGTGAGGAATGTGGGGGACGCAGAGATGATGCTGATGTGGGGCCCAAGGCTTGAGCAGGATGGTGACAGATCCTTGGGGAGAATTTCTACACCTGAAGAAGCCAGCTTTGGTGATTATTAGGATCCATTCTCATTCAGAAGAAAAGTTCTGAATCAGATGAAAAAAGAACCCTGAAGGTATCAGTCCTGATTGTGCTTATTAGAGCAAACCCTCCCAGGACCAACCTCACCTTTCACAACGCAAGCCCTCAGCTCCACAGGCAGGATGGGAGCTCCTCCCACAAAGCTGCTTTCATATGCAATACCACTCTGGCTTTCCTGAACAAGCTTGGCAGGCCTCAAAAAGAGTTAAAGATTGAATATATCTACAGTACAAAGGGAGACAGTCCCAGCTGAAAGGGAATTTGGCATTTCTTAAGCATAATTAATGAAAACTTCCCAACTCAGAATTTAGCAACAAAGGCCTATCTTAGAATTCTCTTCTTCTAAACAATTCTCTGTTGGATTCAGTACTTTGTAGTTAATATTACCTTGACAATCAGAGAAGCTATAACACATTAATGAAACCTAGCCTGGAAAATCAGATTACAGCTTTATTAACAGTTTCATAATTGAGGAATCTCTGTACCATCGAAGGTCTCATCTCTAGATATGTACGAATACTCTGTTTATGCACACCCCTGGACCAATCAAACAACAGTCATCACTAATAAAGGTTTATTTAATTCTCACAGTAAAATTTTAATATCACCAGCAGCCTGGGGAAGCTTTAGCAAGTGGATTTGCTTGACATCAGATCGTTTCTATTCTGCTAGTCCCAATACTTCTTAATCTTTAATATCAAGGCAATTAAAATTAATGGCCACTCATCCGAAGCTACTGTGGGCAGTGTTTCCTTGACATCAATTGTTTGATAGGATTACCTACAGGTTAAACTAACAAGCAAGGTTTAATTGGAAGCAATGAAAGAAGCAGTGATCATACGTTATGTTTAACCTGCATAACCACACTTAAATGAATATCTAGAAATGTTAAACTATTTCTCAAATTAAAATATGCATGTCACATTCTGATAGCACAGATTTGGGTACTGTAACAATCAGTTATTAAGACCATACTGCTTCTACTGAGGTCAGTGTAATTCATGTATAAATGGTCACCTAAATTCAGGAATTTTTCTTCACCTTTTAAAACCAGATGGATACAATTAGTTGCAAAAGAAGCCCTCTGCTTTTCCAAAAGCTACAGATTATTTGTGGCCCCTTCTATACAGGCTGTAGTACAGGGCTCTACAGAGAGCAGAACTTGTTCAATCTCTGAACTAGATGGTCCGTACAGTGGTCTCAGAATAAAAACAGACAAAAAATTGATGAAGGGAAAAGGAACACACTCCCCTACGATTCTATTTTGAGCCACACATCAATGATTCATGACTACAGACTGTGTCAAAAGCAAAGGGGCAGGCAAGAAATTTAAGGTCAATTAAAAATGAGAATAAAAGCATCAGTATGTTCCTTCTGCTACTGATGTTCATTGATATCAGTCCCCAGACTAAGTTTCTGGTACAGCAGGGGAGTGTGGAGTGAACACCCTGCTGACTACTGTTTTTTGGACTCTTTTAATAAGGCCAAGAGGTGGCCTAAAAAGCTTCTGGTCTCCTCCTGTACTATAGCTATGCATTTCTTCCACCCAGTCCTGCAGTGCCAATCACTTTGAAAGGTAAAAATGAAGCCAGGTGTGGTGGCACACACCTTTAATCCCAGCACTCGGGAGGCTGAGGTAGGAGGAGCATTGTGAGTTCGAGGCCAGCTTGGGCTACAACTCGAGCGCAAGGCTGGCCTGAGCTACATAGTGTGACCCTGCCTCAAAAAAACACTAGGGCCAGGAGTTTGGCTCAGTGGCTTAAGCGCCCGTCTGGAAGGTGCGAGGTTGTGAGTTCAATCCCCGGTGATGCAAAAAAAAAAAAAAAAAAAAATGTTTTCAGGCAGAGGTGGTAGTATATAGCATGTGAGGCCCTGGGTTTGACACCCAGCATCAAACAAAACAAAAAGGTAAGAAGTGTTTTCCACATAATAATAAGTAGCTTTACTTTTTAGGTAGCTGTTTTACATCCTTCAGAAAACTTTTACTCATCCCCTCACTTAGAACATTTGACTCTGAGGTAGGCAAGTCAGATGTGGGCTGAATCACATAGAGGTTAAGTGCTCTGGACTCAAAGGTCTGGTTTCAAATCCACTTTGATACAAAATGAGTGATTTTAAACAGGTTATTTTGCTTTTTTAGAGTATCCTCTCACATGAAATAAGATTAACAACGATAGTACATTTTCCTCACACAATCGTTGGGTACATTAGTGATTTAGGCACACAGGATTTACTAGATAACTATTAGCTATTACTATCACCCATGTTTTATCAGTGAAAAAACAAGAAAGCCAGATCAAGCTGCCCAAAAATCACATGGCAAAGAGTGATGGATCCAGAATTCTGCCCTAGGACTCCCTATCAGCAGTTTTCATTTGTAAAATCAGTTGAGAAATGGTTACCTAGCCTCTTTCTCATCTGTACTGTCCTAGGTGCTATGGGGAGATTAAAACAAACAAATAAACATGGCTTCTCTCTGACTAACATGAAAACACTAGATGCTCAAGGTAATTAGCAGAGTATGGAGGATGGCGATGATCTTACACTGAGCTATATACAACAGATATTCAAGTGGAATGGAAATTTGTAGGAAGAGACATCCCAGGTGGTCTGCAAAATCAAAGTAAAGAGGAACTGGAACTGGTCCTCAGCTTCAATTCAGCTCCATTCCACAGCACTTTTATTAAGACTCCACATTTCAGAGACAACAATCTCCAGAAGTTCATGTCTATATAAAAAAGCTCAAAACGTAAGCTGCTGTCTACCTCCTCCCTGGACCATCTCAAAATCCCAGAGATGATTATTTCTCTTCTACTTAATTCTCCTTTGCCTTCTTAACCTCTGAATTCTCTCTTTACAGTGTAAGTAGGAGGAGCAATCATTCTAAAGCAGTGGTGGCGAACCTATGGCCTGTGTGTTATTTGTTTTTAGGACAAAAGACGTTCATGTATGAGTTGGTTTTTTCTAAACTAAAAACTTATGCTCACTTTGACAGCACACACACTAAAAAATTCTAAACCAAAACCTCAGTATTCAGTTTTAACTGCAGTGTTGGTACTTTAGCATAAGTAAGTGGATTTTGGGCGGCAGTCTGGGTACTCGTCTCTAAAAGGTTCACCTTCACTGCTCTAAAGGAAAAGGCAGGGAGCAAGTGGGCATGGGTGGAGCAAGGGTACCCACAGGACTGGCAGTTGGTGGCTGTGGCTGAGGAAGAGGAAGGGGGCCCCATGGGCATCTCACACCTGCCCCACCCTGGGGCTCATAGGGAGTGGGCTGAGCAGGCGGAGCACTTGAGATTCTTAGAACTACAGAAAGAAACAGATTCCAGGGAGGCTGCCTGAGGTCAGGTGCCTGTCCAAGGTCAGCTCTGAATATGTTTTTTCTGGAATCTTCCTTAAAGTAACTGTAAAACATCATGTACTCTGCACACATTTTTTTCTCCCTTGCACATTTTAAAATTCAGCATCTACAATTTTTCATTATAAGCCTTAGAGTTGTAAACAATGTTATTCAGTATGTCATAAATGTTGACATTTTAAAATAAAACTGTAACACTATTCTTTAAAATGTGTCCAACCAATACTTCAATACCTACCATCCATTTTACAAGTACATAAACCCACTCTTCTCTAAGTCTAGAATTTTACACTCTTCTTTTTTTGTTCTTGAAAGTAAATTTCCATTTCATTTCACTCGCATATTATCCTAATGCAATACACTTTTATGTTCTATAAAAATATGTATGGAAATTGAAATTTTAAAATTGTTTTAATTTCTTGTAAGTATAAGGCTATACATGTTTAATATTTCCTTCTGGATTAAACTATCACTACAGTAAGTCTAAAATTAGTCAAAGCAATACAAATACTTATTTTGACAAACAAAAGTACTTATTTTGAGCAATAAGTGTAAGGTTTTATCACACATGCACTTCTTAATCAGAGGGGTGAGGGTTTATAAAGTGCTAAATGAAAGAGTTTTAGTTACCACTAATATCATACGCTATCAACTACCAGGGACCCAAGAAGTCACACCTAGGGCAATGAACTTTGGGTGTACTGAGTGAGAATATCCTTTCTTTTTGTAAAATGGGGAAAGGACTGGTAAGGGAAGGAGAAGAAGACAAGTGACATGATGCTCCTAGGACAGCAACTTTCAGCAACGATGGGATCTCAGGAAAGAGTACATGAGGAAACCCAGGCAGTGAGAACCTTAAAATCATGTATGTGAGTCCTTTTTGCAGAATTCTCAGCTGCTGTGTGGAGCACCTGTCTCTCCCTTGAAGATTGCTACCCTGAGCGATTAAGCTAATTCTGGGGACAGGTTAACACCTCCATGCTAGCAGAGTGTGGCAACCCCTTGGACAAGGTGTTCCTGGAGAAGATCTCTCCAGCTACAAGAATGGGGCTCACTCAGGTAACCATCTCCATATGACACGATGACCTTTTGAAGCTAGACAAAGAACAAATTTGTCACTCCAGGAAATCAAAAACAATCTGATTAAAGACATAAACCTAAGGGAAGGGTTTACTTGTCTAGCATAACCTTATTATTAATTATTTAGCATAACCTTTCTGGACAGTATGCCAGCATTATTACTAAAAACATTTTCTTTTTTTTTTTTTTTTTTTTTGAGACAAGGTCTTGCCACATAGTTCAGACTGCCCTTGAACTCACTATGTAGCCCATGTTGGCCTCGAACTCAGTGATTCTCCTGCCTCAGCCTCCTGAGTGCTGGAATTACAGATGTGTGCCATAAAAACTTACCTTGAGAAATTATTTAGAGCTATCTGTACAAATATAAATTTACTATAGTCTTATTTATGTGAGAAAAAAGGATAAATTTGTAATGAAACACATCTGTATAATGAAATACAATTACTGATTAAAGATCACATCAAGGAGAAATATTTCCTGACATGGAGGAATATTCATAATATATTCTAAAGAGAAAAAAGTCCTTGGTTCATGTATAATCTTTTGTAAAAAATCATACATACACAGATGTACACATGCCTGCAGAGTAAAAAAGTACTAAAGCACTAATATGTGACAATCATTTAGAGTGGGTTTCAAAGTACAGTCATGGATAGCTTAACCTCAGAAACACACTCTGTGAAACACGTTTGGGTGCAAACACCATAAAGTGTGCTTACACAAACTGAGACAGTTATAATGTCACTAGGCAATATAATCCTAGGGGACCAGCCTCATAAACAGTCCACTGTTGGCCTAAGCACCTGCCTGGCTGGCATAAGGTTGTGAATTCAATTCTTGGTACCAAAAAAAAAAAAAAAAAGTCCACTGTTGACTAAAATATAATGTAGCATGTGGTTGAAATATTAATTTTTGTGTTTTCAAGTATGATCCCATTCAAATTATCTTCAGATAAGGATTAGAGGTTTTAAATAAGAAAAATATTTTTCAGTGAGTAATCAATGGGATTTTTAAAAATAGCACTGATAAATCACTTAATCTTTATGAGTTTAAGTGCCAGGTCTTGTGCTGTTCCCTACAGAAAGTCCAGTCCCATTTCCATTCTTTATTTGGAAAATGTTGGTTGGCAAATTTGAGAATTGTGAAAATAATTAAAATCAAACACATTGTAAATTTCAAGTCATTGACATTTCCCAAACAACTATGCATTTAAGAAAAACTCTGTTCAAAGCCGGGCATGGTGGCGCATGCTTTTAATCCCAGCACTCAGGAGGCTGAGGTAGGAGGAGCGCTGTGAGTTCGAGGTCGGCTTGGGCTACATAGTGCGACCCTGCCTCAAAAAAACTAGGGCTGGGAGTTTGGCTCAGTGGCTTAAGTGCCTGTCTGGGAGGTGCAAGGTTGTGAGTTCAAACCCCAGTGCCACAAAAAAAAAAAAAAAAAAAGGAAAAAAAAAGAAAAACTCTGTTCAAAAAGAGCTAAATAATCTACAATGTCTCTATAGCCACTGAAAGCCAATAAATTAGTTTTAATTGTATCTCACATCTCCAGTTCCATCACTACATTTATTTATCATGTTAATAACAACATTAAACAGAAGAGAAGATTACTACTTAAAGACTTAGTCTTCAAAAGGCAGAATTTGCAGTTTATCCTCAGTGTTGCTGCCTCATATAGCCTGTGTCAGCGAGAGGATCTCCGCCCTTGTTTGACAAAGAAGGAGTTGACATGAAAACATCATTATCGAAATTAGCAAACTGAAAATTTATGAAGCACAAATCCTAGAAAAATTTGCCACTGTGTTTCCCCATGTTTACTTGTGATGCATATTTTATGTACTATGCCTAATTAAATGTAACAGATTATGAAATGCTGAAATGCTAAGTCGTGTAAAATGGAACATGGCAACGTATCTATGTGGTAAACCATTTCACCTCCTTCAAACACTGTCTCCCTAATCGCTATGTTTTCATCTCCATTATGCGGCTCCATTTGAAATGAAAGGTAGAAACCAGGTTCTGTGCAGTTTTTAAGCTAATAGTGTTAATAAACTAAATTCCACTCCACTCCTCAAAGGACAACAGAGAAGACAGTCAGAAAAATGGGCTTGAGGACTATCTAAACCTATGTGCAAATGCTGGCTCTGCGACATCCCACCTAGCCTACCTTAGGCAAGACACACAATCTAAGATTCTCCTTTCTTGGCAAACAAGATGCAATCAGAATACCAATGTTCATGGGGCTGTTGTGAACATTAAATGAGGCACATGGGAGGTACCTAGAATGTACCAGGCATTCAATAAATGTTAGCTTTCCACGTTCTTCAAACAAACAAGTTACACCAAAATCCTTTGAATGTCCCTGGTGTGACAAGCCATGCTTGCACACTGCAGTGACTAAGGTCAGGTCACATTTCTCACAAGAGTATTGGATTCTAGGAGAGCCACTTCATGTCCCCAGCACTGGCAAACAGAAATAGGAAGCAACAAATGAAGGAAAGGAGGCACTCCCCAACATGCCTGAGCATAGTGGACTTCCTACCAAAGAAGGCAACCCCCCAGACTGAGAGCACCTATCTGCCAAGCACTGCCGGGCTGCTGTTCTGGACAGGTACTGGCGAGACTCCTTGTCCCTCCTCACTCCTAACCCATACAGCCGATCAGCAGAACCACACACAGAATGTGTCGGAAACCTATGTCTGGATGCCACTTGGATCTGTATTTAAACATGGAGAGCTCATATGAGCCACCTATATGTACAAGAATTTCACAAGTTATTTCATTTAACTCTTAAAACACCCTGTTTTACTGATGCAAAAACTGAAATCAGAAAGTTTATGTAACTTGCCTTTTCCATTATCTTATCTAATACACCTGGCTTTTCTTAACACTGTTAATAAAAATGTTAAAAATAAGTATTCAATTTTCTTTTCCAAAATGATAAGGGGTACAAATGTTTTCTACCTTTTCAAGGCAAACATTTCAGCTCCTGTGTAATTAAATGTGGGGCCAGCCCAAGGACCCAAACCATTTATTTTCTTTTAGAAAATAAGCTCCAAATTCGTAACAATTGACTTCAAAACTGACTTTTGGAACACAATCGACTTCTAATGGGAGAAATGAATGAATTGAAATTCCATTTCCACAGTATTTGAAATAATTTAAAACAGATTCACTTGTCAAGTACAGTACTTTTTTATTTGAGGCCGTGAAACATTTTATTGCCATAATGTGCTGACATCCTCACAGTTTGGCTTTGCCCTTTATACTCTATGCATGATGGACTGATAACTGCTGGTGACATTCACAAAGAGGCTCATCTGTGAAAGTATATAAAACGTCAGCCTCCCGGCCATGGCACACACAGAACAGATGACACCGCTCATCTCCCTAAAACTCAAGCTGAGGGCTGCTTCTAAATGATCACAGAAGATATTTCCAGTTAAAGGTTTTTCTTCTTTAAGATTATTTCTCACATTAACAAATAAAACTGGGTGAGGTATACAACTTAATAGTTTTCTTTCACAGGCTCTAAGGAAGCCTCTCTGACAGATTTTTGCAATCCTGACACCACAGCCCAGGAGCCACCTGCTAGGAGTACACTGAGAGGTTGGCACCAACTCCCAGGCCACACATCAGCATCCCAGCGTTCAAACTCAAGGGCACTCTGCACAATGATGGGCCAGACTTTTTGCCATGGGACATTTATTGTAAGGAAAAAAAAAAAACACCAAAACTTATTCAGAGTCCTATATAAAAATATCCTGTAGTCAAGCCTCCTGTTTAAGGGAAATTATTAATTAAAACATGACTCCCTACCAAATATAGACAAGCTTCCTTTTCTTTTTAAATACCCAGAAAAATCTCACTGATTTTATTTATATATTTTATCATTATTATTTTTTGTGGTGCTAGGGATTGAGACCAGGGCTTCATGCATGTGAAGCTAGTTCTCTGCTATACCCCTGGTCTCTCAAGGTAAACAGTAAAATGAAAATACCTACCCTTTGAACACACATAAATACTTCTCGCCAAAAGTGTATTACATGCATTTTTGGAGTAAAGAATACACCAAGTGCAGGTCTATCACAGACTAAGAACAGGCATGCTACCCATTTCCCCCTCACTCCTTCAGGGTCTCACCTGCTAGGAGACTGTGAAACCTTGGCACTAGCAAGGTGGCACCAGCACACTGGCTTGCTAGAGGTCAGGGTATCTAAAGCTTGTTTCCCTTTTTCTGAATCCCTTACAAGGTTCTGTATATTTTTCTGAAATCCCAGGAAAAAGTGTGCTAAGTGGATGAGAAACTAACATTTACTGAGTGCTTGTGATATGCTGCCCTGAACTAGGCATTCTACATGAAGGATCTCAATAACCACTGAAGAAATTATCAGTATTCTCACTTTATAGACTAAAAAATGGAGACTCAAATTAAATGATTCATTCAAGGTCACACTATTACACAGTGGTAGAACAAGCTCTGAGTGATTTTTTTTTGCACCTTTCTTCACTCAATGTACATTCATCTGGAGTTAGCTCAATTTCTGAAAATATGTGAAATGAAAGGACAGCATCACTGCACATATGGGCTACAAACAACTAAACCGTTTGGTAAAGAATTTTGTGTGCACACAGAGTAATAGTATAAGACAGATAGGAGAAAATGCAACCATACTACTTTGAGACATTTTCTCCTTTGACCTTTTACCCAGTCACCTGACAAGGTCCCAGTACAGCAATCCAATTACTCCTAGTACTTCCTTCTGAGGTTGTCTAGGGGAAATCACAAGTCCAGATCACTGGCTGCCTGTGCCAGTGATACTGTTTTTTGAGTCATCTCTGGCCAGATTATTCCACACACATTTAGGAGTGCCTGGCTGGTACTGTGTTCCCCCAAGGCAGTCCCTCTTCTCAGACCTTCAACCTCTCAAATCCTACTTTATCCTCACCTGCATTCTGCCAATCTCCATGCATTCTCTTGTAATAATACAGGCAAACATTTATATAGGGCACCTTAAATGCCAAGTTCTATTCTAAGCACTCAGCATCTAAAATCCTCACAACCGAATGAGGTAGATTTTACTATTTACCCTATTTTACAGATGGGAAGAGTGAAGCATAAAGAATTTAGGAAACTTGTTTAAAGATACACAATTAATAAATGGTGGGGCAAGCATTTGAATGGAAGTGGTTTGACTCCAGAATGCATGCACATCTTCCTTATACTCTCCTTTGGGCTTCCCCACTTTCATTCAGAAACATATCCACTTCATTTCATTTCTAAGAATTTAAGCTACAAACAGACAAATGCAAGTGTGACTCATGATTTAAGAACAATGTTTCTTACGGTACTCTATAAAAGCAAAAGACTGGAAGCCCAAATACCTACCAGTTAACAAGCCTGATTAATCAACTGTTGATACATCAAAAAATGGGAAAAAATACCATGTAGATCCTACTGAGAATGAGATGGATTCATGAGCTGAAAATATTTTCCAAGATACATTATTAAATTAAAACAAAATTTAGGGCCAGGGATATAGCTCAGTGCCATAAGTGCCTGCCTGGCAAGCGCAAGGTCATGAGTTCAATCCCTGGTACAAAAAAAAAAAAAAAAAAAAAAAGGTGGGGACAGTGCATATACTGTGACACAGTATGAATATCTAAAAATAATGAGTATGTTAACAATAATTTAGAAAGACTAGATAAGACACTGTCAATTGCCTTTAGGGAGTGGGACTAAGAGTCTACGATAGAAGAAAGACTTCTGAAAGAAACAACACTTGGTTTTGTTGAGCTCTACTGTATTTTTTCTATGTTGTTAATTTCTGAAATTTACTATTTCATTCCTTCTTTTTTTAAAACTTTATTCATTGTCCCTTAATATCTAGAGATTGATCTTTATTACCGATTTTCACACTTCCGTATGAGCATACATACATATATACAGATGTATGTATTTATAGTTTCTCTCTAACATGGCTTTAATTGTATTCCATGAATTTTTGATACATAGTATTTTCATTATCCTTCAGTTAAAATATTTTCTAATTATAAATTTCCTATTTATTTTTTGTTACTGATTTCTAGTTTAATTCCACTGTACTTAAGAAACATATTGTATGTTTTAAATTGTTTAAAATTTACTAGGAGAGGTGCTTAATGGCTCAGAACATAAGTAACTTTCAAAATGTTCTATACTTTAAAAAAAATCTATATTCTGCCACTGTTGGATGTAGGATTCTATGTATGCCCATCAGAAATTTTCTAATCATGATGCTCAAGTCTTCTTATACCTGTGCTACTCAAACTATAAATCCAGAACTATCAGTACCAATGTTAATCTAGGTGCTGACAATTTGAAGACAAACTGTCAGGCCCACCGTAGACCCCTGAATCAGAACCTCTAGAAATAGGGCCCAGATATCTGTAGTATTATTATTTTTAATTAGTGCATATTAGTAATACAGAAAAATGAGATTCATTTGCTATACTGTTACATGTATATAACATATTCTAACTATTTTCATTCCCATTTCTTCCATCTCCCTTTCCTTTCTCTTCCATCACCTCTAAAAGTCTACCTGCTGGAAAAATCTGCATTTTAACGCATTTCTAGATTATTTTTATGTACGCTAAAGTTTAAGAAGCTTATCATATCTTTACTGATTTGTGTGTGGGTCTGCTTGTTCAATTATGGAAAGGTATGAAAATTTCCTATGGTGATTTTGGATTTGCCAGTTTCTCTTTGAAATTTTATATATTATTGCTTTATGTATTTTAAGTTTATGTTATTAGTTATTCACAAAGGTAGAGCTGTTAAATCATGATTTTGCAAACCTCTTTAATTCTAGTAAAATTTTCTGTCTTGAAAGATTTTTTAAAATCTGGTATTACTTTCTTTTGGGTTTATTTGTGTGTCACATTTTTACATTTGTTATTATTTCTGTATCCTTACATTTTAAATGTGTCATAGAATACAATTTTCATTTTTATATTTATTTGACTATGTTTTTCTATGAGATACTTAATACATTTCCTTTAATGTGATTCTTGATACATTTTTACATACACCTATCATCTTGTTAAGCTTTGTATTTGTTCCACTTACTATGCACTTTTCCCCTCTATTTTGTTTTCTTTTAGATGCTCATTTCAAAAATTAGTCCATGTTTCCTGTATTATTAGTCTGGAAGTCACATAGTCTTTCAGCATTCTTTAAGTGACTGCCTAAAAGAATACACATTCTTGACTATTAAAGTTAACTGGTATTTTTCTGGCATTACAAGAAAATGTAAGACCCTTGATAAGTGTTTATACTCCCCTCACAATTTATAAGGCACCCTCATGCATTTTAATTCTATACATACTATAAACAAAATAAGATGCCAATATTGTTTTTTTAAAACCAATAGCTGATTAGACTTACCTACATATTTACCCTTTTCTTTGCTTCTCTACTCCTTCCTGCATCTCCTACCCTCTACCTGTAATCTTTTTAGTTCTAGATTAAGTCCCTGATTTATGGACATTTGAATTGCAAACTTTCACAGTTGTACTGTATAAATCTCACTTTGTTGGTTTATGAATAAATCTAACTTACAAACAATTCTCACAGACTAGAACTGGTTCACAAACTGGGGACATACTGTATATGAAGAACACCTTTCTGCACTTCCTTTGGAGAGAAAAATGGGACAAATTCTTTTAATTTTTTATAAAAATGCCTTTATTTCACTTCTATTCTCAAAGGCTATTTTCTGTATGTACTACATTCTAGGGGTTTTCTTTTTCTTTCTTTCTTTAAATTTATTTATTTAGTAACAGAGCTTGGACCCAAGGCCTTTGTACTGGGATACATCTTCAGCACCCCCACATTCCTTTTTAAGACAGGATTTCACTAACTTGCTAAGTTGCCCAGGCTGGGCTTCAATTTGCAGTCCTCCTTCCTCATCCTCCCAGAGCTGTGATTACAGGCATATGTCACTACATCCAGCTTTTAATTCATTTCTGTAAAGTTTTCATTCCACTCTATTATGGCTCTATTATTTGGCTAAAAAAAAAATAGTGGCTAATCATATTTGAGGCAAAGTCTCAATAGGCTGGCCCTGAGTTTTTGATCCTCTTGTTTCAGCTTCCTAAGTGTTGGGATTAGAGGCAAGTATCACCATACCTAGCTCAACTATTACTTCTTTTGAAGGCTATCTTATTTTTCCTTTTGGTTGCTTTTGTTTTGACTGTGTTTAGAGTGAAGTCTTTTTTAATTTATTTTGATTGAGGACTATAATTCTTTATGAATTTAAGACCTGAGATCTGCCACTGGTTTTGAAAAGTCTTCACTGATTAAATTTATTGTTTCTGACTCATTTTACATTTCCTTTTAGAACTAAATTATATTTATATTAGACTTCCTTACTGTGTCCCTGTTGCTTGATTTTTCTGTCTTATTCTCTAACCACTATGACTATTTTCTTATGACCCCACCTTCGAGTTCTGTAATTTTTCCTTCAGCTGTGTATAACCAGCTTTAAACCCCATTTACTACGTTCTTAATTTTTATATTTATATATTTTGACCTTTAAATTTTCCATTTGATCTTTTTAGTTTCTTGACAAAGTTCTCCATTTTGTCTTTATTTCCCCATTGGATATATTAAACATAACAATTTTACACTCCATGTTGGATTCCTTTATTTTCTAGAGATTTCTTTGAGTCTATTTCTATTGTCTATTGTTTCTGTACATGCTATCAGTACTTCTTGTATGGTTGTTTTTCCCCCTGATTGTGCCTAATATATTTGTTTTGTTTATAGAAACAGCTAAGAACTTAGAATAATGCTCTTTTTCTCCACAGAGTTTATATTTGCCTTGTCTAGATACATATGAATAATAGCAATCTAATTTTAAGAATTGAGGTATTTGAAATGCCAGTTTTCTCAGCACCATTTACTAAAGAGGCTATCTTTCTTCCAGTGAAGGCGTTTGGCCCCTTTGTCAAAGACAAGGAAGCTGAGTGTTTGAAGCTGTTTTTGCATTTTCTAATCTGTTTATTGATCCTCAGGTCTGCTTTTTGCCAGTACCATGCTGTTTTTATCATAGTAGTTTTGCAGTATCTTTTAAAGTCAGGGACTGTGATGTCCCCTGCCTTGCCTTTGTTGCCCAGAATTGCTTTTGCTTCTAGGTAACTTCTGGCTCCAAATGAATTTTAGGATTGTTTTCTCTAGTTCTGGAGGTATGCTACTGGTATTCTGATTTGGATTGCATTAAATCTGTATAATAGTTTTGGAAGTATGGTCATTTTCACTATGTTGGTTCTTCCTACCCAAGAGCAAGGGATAGCCTTCCATTTTCTGGTATTCTCTTCAAACTCCTTTTTCAGAGTAGTTTTCAATGCTGGGATCTTTTATTTTCTTCTTTAGATAAATTTCTAAGCATTTCTTTTACTTATTTATTTATTTTTGGATGCTATTGTGAAAGGTGTGGTTTCCCTCGTTTTTCTCTCAGTGAGTTTAATGTACAGGAATGGTATTGATTTTTGAGTGATGACTTTGTATTCTGCTATGCTTCTGAATTTGGTCATTAATTCTAGGAGTCTTTTAGTAGAGTTTTTGGGGTCTTCTATGTAGAATATCATACTTTCCACAAATAGTGATACCTTAACTTCCTTCTTTTCTATCCTTATACCTTTTATTTCTTTCTCTTGTCTAATTGCTCTGGCTAATGTTTCTAGAACTATATTGGATAGGAGTGGTGACAGTGGACGTCTTTCTCTAGTTCGTGATTTTAGAGTGAAAGCTTTCAGTTTTTGATCACTTAGTATGATGCTGGCTATTGGTTTGTCATAGATGGCTTTTATCAGATTGAAATAAAGATCTTCTATTCCAATTTTCTGTAGGGTTTTCATTGTGAATAGGTGTTAGACTTTGTCAAATGCTTTTCCTGCATCTATTGAGACATGCGTTGTGTGATTTTTGTCCTCGGTTCTGTCAATGTGGCGTATTACATTTATCAGTTTACATATGTTGAACCATTCCTGCATCCCCAGGAGGAATCCTACTTATTGAGGATTTTTTATCATGTTCATTAAGGAGATTGGCTTTTCATATGTAGAAGATTTAAACTCGACCCTTATATCTCACTGTGCACTAAACTAAAATCAAAACGAATCAAAAATCTAAATATTAAAACAGAAACACTAAATCTGTTGTAAGAGAGAATAGGTAAAGCTCTTGAAGGCACAGGTATAGGCAAAGAATTTACGAACAAAACCCTGATTGCACAGGAAATATTACCAAGAATCAACAACTGGGATCTCATGGTACTAAAAAGCTTTTGCACAGCCAAAGAGACCACCAACAGAGTAAAGAGACAACACACAGAATGGGGCAAAAAAATTTTACCAGCTATTCCTCAGACAAAAGACTAATACTGAGAATATATAATTCCAAAAAAACCAGACCACCCCCAAATTTAAACATCCAACCCAAAAATGGGCATCTGAAATGAATAGGCACTTCTCAGATGAAGAAATACAAACAGCAAATAAATACATGAAAAAATGTTCAACACTACTGGTCATAGGAGAAAAGCAAATTAAAACAACAATGATATTCCAGCTCATTCCAGAAATAATGGCTATTATCAAGAAATCAATCAACAACAAATGCTGGTAAGGTGGTGGGAAAAAAAAAGGAACCCTTCTCCACTCTGGGTGGGAGTATAAATTGGTACAATCACTAAGGAAATTGGTATGAAGATTCTTCAAAAAATTAAAACTAGATGTTCCAGCTATTCCCCTTCTTGGTACCTTCCCACAAGAGTTAAAAGCATCATACCACAGTGATATATGCATACTTGTGTTTATAGCAGAGCAATTTATAATAGCTAAATCTTGTAAAATAGCCCAAATGTCCATTAATAGATGAATGGATAAAGATGTGCTTTCTATATACAATGGAGTACTACTATACCATAAAGAAGGATAAATGAGACATCTGTAGGTAAATGCATGTACCCTGAGACCATACATTTAAGTCAAATTAATCACACTGTTTCTCTAGTGTGAGAAACTGAAAAGGTAAATAAGGACCAAAATGGATAACAGATATCAGGAAGTAGGAAGAAAATGTTCAAATGGGAATGGCAACAAGGGAGGGGGAGGGGGCAGGAAAGGAAAGGACGGGAAAAGAAAAAAAAGGAAATTTAAGGAGAAAAAGAGAAACAAAACTTTTGTAAATAAGGAGGGGAAGAAGGGTTCAAAGGAGGGAAGGGGAATGGGTAAAAAAAGAATCAAGATATGAACAGGTACAAATTTTCTATGATGAATGTGATCATTATGTATATCAAAAATGTAGTAATAAAATAAATTTTTAAAAAGAACTGAGGTGCTTTTGTCACTGGAAGTGCAGCTCAGTGGTACAGCATGTGCTTAGCAAGTACTAGGCCACAGGTTCAATCCCTAGCACACACACACAAAAGAACTGAGGCATTTTAAAACATAAATAGTATTCATTAGTGTCTATTTACAATATACTCTTGCTGCTAAGATAAAGCCCCAGTAGTCCAAGTTTTAAACTCAAAGCAAGGGAAGGAGTAGCCTCTTTGGCAGGATCTGGACACCAATTCTCACCCTCAAGCCCCATAAAGTTGCTTAGCATCTTAGTCTCTTAGTCACACTCTCAGAACTGGCAAATGACCTACAGAAATTTATTTATCTGCAAGTTTCAGGTCCTCAACTACAAATTTAAATAGATGACAGATCCCTAAGTCCCATCAATAACCTTGACCTTTCTCTTGAGTTGTATTTCCAAACGGAATACTTTTCTTTCCCCTTTTATTTTTTATTTATTTATTTTTTGTCTTTTTGGGACAAGGTCTCACTATGCAGTTCAGGTTGGCCTTGAGTTCACTTTGTAGCCCAGGCTGGTCTCAAACTTGCAATGATCCTCCTGCCTCAGCCTCCCAAGTGCTGGGATTACAGGTGTGAGTCACCATGCTAGGCATCAAACTGAATACTTTTCAACCAAAATACTGAAGATAATATAAACTTGTCATAACCATCAATAATCTTTAATCTCTCCTCCACTTTTTTTTTTCCCCCTCTTCTCATTAGAATGTAAGCTCCAGGGCTGGGAACATAACTCAGTGGCACAGGCACCTGCCTGGCAAGCGCAAGGTTGTGAGTTCAATCCCCGGTATCCACCACCAAAAAAAGAACATAAGCTCCAAAAGGGCAGGATCTGTTGGATTCACTGCTATAATGTCACCCCAATGACTTCGAAGTTGCTGAGTGAATGAACATTGTTGAATATAATAATAGATGGACAGCAGACATTTAAACTGCTCAACCTCATAATTGCAGATATCTAAACTGTACAACTTTGTAATTGAAGACTCTCCTTAATAAGGTTCAATCTCAACTTGTTTTGTTTTGTTTTGGGAATTGAACTAAGGATCTTGCGCTTGTCAGGCAGGTGCAAATGCCACTGAGCTATATCCCCAGCCCTCAATCTTGACTTTCTAGTGCTACATCCTGTGCCCTAAATCATTGATTCAACAAGCATTCATTGGGTGTCTATGTACTGGATTCTGCTAGGCATTAAGGCTGCAGTGCTGAATAATCAGCAGTTTCTATCAACATGAAGTTACCATCCATTAAACAGTCATGACTTAGAATTAATTACAACTATGGTTAAGTGTTATGAAGGAAAAGAAGCCATGAGAATAAAGAACAGAGGATATGAACTGGGGGTGTCAAGGAAAGCTTTCTCGAAAGACCTACATTTGAAGAGAAGGAGTAGAAAAATATCCATATGTGGCGGTGCTGGCATAGAATTCTGAAAAGGAGAAAGAACATAGTTACTTATTATTATACTCTTCTACTATTTTTGTAATGGGTACCTTGTCAAGTGCTTTACATGTATTACTGCACTGACACATCCATAATCCTATGAAATGCACACTATTCTTACACAAAGTATCCAAATGAGGGAAGGAGGCAGAGTGAAGTAAAATGACTCACAAAGGTCACAGAACTAGGAAACTAGGGAGGGCCTGGATTTGAATCCAGGTTGGTCTGAGAGTTTAGAGACTGCTACCTCCATTCTTATAATCTCCCACACAACAACACAGGCTCCAGCCTTCTTACCCTGTCTTCCTAACATATCTATCTTCTGCTTACGTAGTTTCTTTTGCTTAGAATACCCTTTCTCCCCAATTTCTTCCTGTTAGAGTTTTATTCAACTTTCTCCATGTTCCACACATGTCATTTTTCTAGAAGGCCTTTTCTGATCCTATTAGTAGAGAGTAAGCTCTTCCGATACTTGTGGCACTCACGTGCCTGTGTGCACTATTTCAGGTACCTTTCATTTTCTGTCAGAAGCATGTCTGTCCCTCCCAAGAAGTCAGACATTTCTGGGGGAAGAACACTATCATATTCATCTTTCCTTGCCACAGTGCCCAGTACACACTGTAATAACCACTCAGTATCCGCTGAGTGAGTTAGGAAAACAGCCAAAACTCCTGCTAAGTACTTTTGGCTAGATCTAATTAATTTACCTATTGTTTGTAGTTTCTACTCTCAAAACCATATTCACTTTAGAAAAGTATATGCTCTCCACATACTGACAGAAGAGTCAGGAAAGGAGAAAAGAGTTCAACATGAAGGGGAGAGGAAGGGTCAAAAGCATGCCTGGAGAAGGCTCCTGAGTGGGAACATCACAGAATCAACAGAAGTCAGGGGCCAAGAGGCTGGAGCATGAAGCAGGTTCTGATCTGGGGTCATCAGCCTTGAGCAATATTATCTATCTTTGGTTCACTGTGAGGTTGCTCTACAAACCTCCAGCCATGAGCCAGTTGTGGGCACTGGCAGGAGACAGAGCAAAGGAGGAAAGTGAGGTCAGAGTATCTGCTCTGACTCCCTCCCTTTTCTCAGGCCTCACTCCTGCCCTTCTCACATACCACTTCTGACCAAGGTTCTGATAACCCTTCCTGCATCTCCCAGGGCAAAGGGGGTAGTAAAAGAATGCATTGCCAACATTATCCTTTGTGATTTCCCTATACTCTACCCACATTTTTGTAAACAGTCACTTAATTCAACTCTTCTCAAATTATTCTGATTAGAATGTGCCATCTGTTTTCTGCTGGGACCCTGTCTTATACACTAGTCTATTGGCCTGACATGCCTTGCAGAAGCAAAGCAATGGAAAGGTGAGACACCAAGAGGAGAGGAAGCAGGAGGAAAGCTTGACAGGAATACTGAGTCAGATGGAAGAGAAGGACCAGGCAAAAGAAGGTAAAAGCTGAAGGTCCACAATTCTAATGAAGATTTCTAGGTATACAGGAAAAATAAAAAACACTAAAGCTAACATGGACATTGTCCACCTATAGGTATCACGTTAAATGAGTGTTAAGAGATTCCCTCAGCAAAATCCATCCAAAAATAAACACAATACCTGACATTACTGGGAAAAGCTTTAAGACCATGCTAAGCACTAACTGATTATAGAAAACCACCATTGTTACCACAAATCCAAGGCTTCCCTTGCTTTCTTTAGATCTTGCAGTTGTGCCTGATCTATACTAATGTTACAGCATCCTCGAAGCTCTACCTGGTTTTACAACCTGTTCCTTTACTCTGTGCATACTGTTTAATGATGTCCCACCTCCACAAGGATGCACAATGCAAGGTGCCTTTTTTTAAGACAGGGTGAAAGAACTGCTTTAACAAAATAGCTGCCATTTCCTTCAACTTGCCTCTAGTTTGCCAACTGCACACTTACAGTAGAAATCCATTTCAGCCTCCGTTTGCTGCCAAAGTAACTGAAAAGGCATTTATGGACAGCTGAAACAGATACTGTAATTTGATAGTCATCTTTTTTTTCCCCTGCTCTAATTATTATTTTAACGGGCTTCTTCTTATTTTAATAGATTTTTTTAATAAAGAAATCTTACTTACAAATTTTAATTAGCTTACTGAATATTTGCTGCTTTGGAATAAGTAGTTTAATGAGTAAGGAGACCTCAGACTACTAACTAGCCTAGAGTCTCTAGTGTAGCTTAGGGGTAAAATGATGAAGCCCTAGTGATATAAGCTCAGGCCTGTGCCTCACAAACCAGGACTCTGTAGCTTGAGCCTATGGGATGGATGAATCACACTGCCTCTTGCTGGGGCAAAAAAAAAAAAAAAAAAAAGTAAAATTCAGTTATTCCCTTTTTATGAAGAACCCTCTCCATTCTACTATTTACTGAGCTTACAATCCTTGTCAAACCAGCCCTGTAAACTTTAGTTTTCTCATCTGTAAGAGTTAGATCATAATGTTTCCCACATTGAATTGTTGTAAAATATGTCTTGTGTGCCACTTTAAAAGGCTCTAAAATGTTAGTTAAATGAATGAAAGAATCTCAATGCTGTCACTTTAACCTCTTCCATTTGAGGCTCTCATCTGCCAAAAAACCCCCCAAAACCCAAAAAAACCCAATCCTTTCTTTACATGTATTTCAATTATAGTAACAATAAAGAATAAATTAACACTTTTCATTCTAAAAACACCTAGCAGAGAAGGTAGGGCTAGAGTCATTCAAATTCAGAATCAGAATCAGGAGAACAATGGAGGTTTTTATGGCTTGGAAATTTGAATAATCAATGCAAGTTAGGGCTTTTCCGAAAAGTGAAAGCATATTAACATCTGCTCCACTATATTAAGACTATGTGTCAATTTAGGTATGATTCTCACTGCACATGAAATTTGAAATAATTTCTTCTTTTGTGAATTTTCAGGTTGTTATGTAAAGGGGAACTCCAGCTTACTCAAGTCAAAATTAGCCTTAAGAAATCAGAAAATCCAATTCTGAGTTTGGTATGAAATTCTAACTTAAGGACATATAACATAACATTACCAATCAATGTGAAACTAACACAAATTATAAAATTTTCATCTACCCATTCCTATTTATAGTTTTATACACTATAAACTTGAAAACCTCTAGTGTATATTACATTAGAATGTGCAAAAGTGAACTCCTGATTCCCCCTATCCCCAAAATTCTGTTTTTTCCCTATTGTACTCTTCCGACTGCTTAGCCCAAAACTCTCAAGTCATTCGCTGCCCTTCTTTCTGTCATGTCCTATGTCCTCTCAGTAATCCCTCATGGTTGTGCTTCCTAGGCACACCTTCTCACTCTATACTAATACTCTTGTCCCAGCCCCAACATCTTTGGCCAGAGTTACTGCAATTGCACACTAACTGGTATTTGCTTCCCCTCCTGCCTCCCCTACTGTCTATTGTCAATACAGTTGCCATAGGGATGCTATGAAAACCTAGGGTGGAACATGTCACTTTTGTTTTTCCTCTTGCTTAAAAGAAAGCCCAAGTCTTCCCCATGGCCAAGAAGGTATCACTTAGACCACAAAGCCTTTTCATTACTTCCTTCCACTTGCACCCTTGCTCCAGATGCTTTTCCCTCACTGCCAGGATCTCTGTATTTGCTTTCCCTTCTGCCTGGAATGTTCCTCACCAACTGTGCATAGGGCTTGCCCAGATGTAAGTGCCACAAGGGCAAGTCCATTCTTGGATATGTACACTTCTTGGTCAAATAAAAAATATATATACTTTAAAAGCGCTATACATCATAAGTGTAAAGTCTGATTAATTTTCAAAAAGTGAACACACCCATAAAACTACCACTTAGGTAAAAAAACATTGCTTCCTCCTTCTAATTTATTTCTCCAAAGGTAACCGCTATTCTGACTTTCAAACCTAAGGTTAATTTTGCCTGTGTCTGAAATTTTTACAAATGGATCCACAGTTCTTTAGTATTATGCAATTATATAGTTGTGGTTTATTCATTCTCACTGTTGAGTAACATTCCAGATATACCACAATCTATTTAAACACTTTCCTTCATGAACATTTAAATTATTTCTAGTCTTAGATATTATGAATACTAAGGATATTCCTTCACATGTCTCTTGGTCTATACACATACACATTTCTATTGGGTAGATCAAGAGTTTTACATGCTAATTTCAGTGATGTCTCTCCCAACTCTAGCACAGTAGCTGGCACATTACAGGCACTACAAAAAGTACTCAACACTATTTAACAACTCTGATATTTAGATCTTTTAATTCCTTGACTTATACATGTAGGTTTATAATTCATAATAATTAAATCAATTCCTGTCAACTCACTATTTAAATTAAGAAATATACTATTAGCTGGGTGTGGTGGCACACATCTGTAATCCCAGCACTTGGGAGGCTGACAGGAAGATCACTCTGAGTTCAAGGTCAGTCTGCACTACATAGTGAGTTCAAAGCCAGCCCAAACTACATAGTGAGATCCTGTCTCAAACAACAACTACAAAAAGAAATGCACTTCAATACCACTGAGATTCCTTGAGTATGCCTTCTGATCCCATCTTATTGTACTCTTTATCATTCTTTCTTTTCTTAAAAAAAAAAAATTAACCATACACACATCCCTGAGATACTTGATAAAAATGGTATCACAAAATGTGCATTCTATAACTTGCATTTTTCACTCTTAGAATCGATATATGTAGCTCTAGATCACTCTTCCTTCACTGTGTATGGTGCTTCCCTGGGGGACTATTCCACAGTGTATTTTTTCATTTTACCCAATGGGTAATTGCTTGTTTGGCATTTTTTGGCCATTTTGAACAATGTTACTATTAATGTTACCAGTGTCTTTTGATACACACAGATGAGGCAATTTCACCATAGGTGAAATTGTGGGTTGAATGGTATAGGCATGTTTGAATTTATAAGGTAACACCAGAAGTTTTCTGACGTGGCTGTAACAATTTACATTCCTATCAGCAATAGATAAGGGTTCTGTTGCTGTACAGCCTTGAAAACTCTTGTTATGGCTAGACTTAGGATTTTTTGCAAATTGAAGAAATATAAAAATGTTATTTTGCTGCAGTTTTTTTTTTCTTTTTTTTTCTTTTTTTTCTTTGAACCAGAAATTGAACCTTGACTTCACACTTGCCAGGCAGGTGCTATGCCACTGAGCTAAATCCCTAGTCCCCTTGCTGCAGTTTTTAAATCATGCTACAGTAAGACAGGATCTTCTCATACAACTACTTAAGTACCTTATATATTAGCATGATTTATACTTTAAACAATGTCTTTCCCTTTTTAAAATGGCTGACCTCTCAGGTCTGAAACAGAAAATCTCTTTACCTCTAACCAACTTAAACAAAATGCCATTAGTTTATAAGGATAGCAACTGCTATCTCTAATAGTTAAAATGATAACATTATTTCATCTATTTCAGAGGTCTAGGGGGAGAGAATTGTAGAGAAATTAATTTTTTAGACAGAAAGTAGGTAAATAAAAGCTTTCCTCCTGGAGTTAACTATCAACAAATCAAACTGATACATAAACTGACTGTTGAAATTCTACTTTGAAAGGCTGATGTAGAAGAAACAAGGTGAGAGAGTTCAATTTTTAGATAAATGTATTTAACTCTAAATTTGGACTTTTCTTACAGCAATTGTTAAAAAATTTCAAAACCAAACCTATAGAAATCAAGTGAAATGCCCAGCTGCAGTAGTACACACCTGCAATCGCAGCTACTTGAGAGGCTGAGGCAGGAAAATTACTTGAGCCCAGGAGTTCAAAAACATTATGGGCAACATAGTTAAACCTAATCTCAAAATAAATAAAAAACAAAACAAAAACAAACAAACAAAACCCCCTAAAAACCAAGAAAAACAATACAAAGCTCCAATGTAAATACAGTAATTAACAATTTCATTAAAAAACTTAGTAAGTAGGTTCCTAGCATATTTTAAAAGTGAAAATCCTGTAAATCGGTATAGCCAGGAGGAAAGCTTTTATCATTTAGTCTACAAGTGTAAACTGAGTATACCCAAAGTGCTACACCCTACAGTTAATGAAAAATGCCGAGTATAGTGTTTTTTAAAAAGATAAATAATCAATATTATTCTCCAATGGTATATATATTGCAGTAATATAAGAAACAAAAAGAATGGAAGTCAAAAAAAATTAATAATAATCATAATAATAATCATAATAAAAAGAATGGGAGCAGAAAAACACATTAATTTAAACAGGATCCACAACATTCAAAGTCTAAGTCAGAGGGCAGTATAAATCCTGGAAAACCAGATGTGGCCTCATCAGCTGGTGTTTAGCATAAGCCTAACCCTTCCACTATGCCTGGGGAAAATGCACGCCCCAGACAAACTTAAATGAAATGAATGTACTTCTGACTTGGTCTTCTCTGCCTGACCCCAGCATATTTTACCCAGTATTTCAAGAGGCAGTATTACCAGTATGCAATCTAGACAGTAAAGTTTTCTATAGTGCATGTCTTTGTAAGCTGGTAATCCAAATCAATTCTATCTGCCCCACTTCAAACTGCCCAGGAGGAACTGAGATATATCATTATTTTATAAGAGAATGACAATAAACTTTAAGTGAAATTTTAATTATATACAATATCAAAGCTTGCTCTGGAGGTCCTATGAAAAACAATGCAAAAATAAGGGCTGAAAATCATCTTAAACCCAGGCCCCTTTCCCTTTAAATGACAATGACTTAAAATATCATATAAGATTCTCACTAGAATTTGAAGGGGACCTTTAGTATCTGGACTTCTGATGCATAGTAGGAGTATTTATTTGGAAATTGCTCTTACAATTTGGATCATGTTCTAGGGAACACTAAAATAGCTACCAAAGTCAGTTTTTCCTTAAATTCTACTGCAAGAACTGGTTGATAAACTATCGCTTTTGCATCCCATAAATTAATGTTGCTGAAATATCAATCTGTAAAGAAAAATAAAAGTATTTGAATAAAATTGTATTTTAGAGTTAATGCCATTGATACAGCATCTGTGAGGGGATTAGTTCTCCTACCACCTCCACCCCACCCCCAGTCACCCCCAAACAAATGATACTGAAATTGGAGGAGGCTGAAAATTTTTCAAATAAAATGACATAGTATTTGCATTTAACCTATGTATACCTTCCTGTATATTTAAATCATCTCTATTTTACTTATAATACCTAATACAATGTAAATGCTATGTAAATAATTTATATACTATATTGTATAGTGAATAACAAGAAAAAACTCCATATACATTGAGAGCATGCAAGTTTTTCAATGGATAGGGAGGACTGACTGTACTTATGCTTTAAGGAGGGTCAGGTGTTTGAATACTTACTGAAGAATCTTCAATCCTCAAGACAAATACTAGTCTATCTGACAAAAGCTAAGTATATTGGTGCTATTAGAAGATGTAAGCAAAGTTCACAGGCACAAAGAGTACAAATGGACACTAAAAAAAAAACAACTTTGACTGGCATAAATTTAATTCTTCTCTTTAATGAGAACAAGGAAGGAAGCAAAAAAAATTCTTGGGATCTAAACATTATAGAAAGTATGGTTACCAAAGAGGAGATTGGTGAATTCCTCAAAGCTTTTGCCAAATACTAAATTTCCTTTTGGCAACAAACAAATTCACCTCTCCAGTGGTAGAAACTTAAGTTGGTCCCCTAAGTCAGGGAAACCAGGACTATAGTCTACCTGAAGAGTACATGTTTATGCCCTCTCCACAGAAGATTTATACTACGGGTTGAAGAGGAGAAAATCTTGATTCTTTGCTATTTCAGATTTTTTGCTTTTTTTTTTTTTAATTAAGCTTTAAAATCCTGCATAAAAATGCAGAGATATCTAGACTTTATTTATATCTTCTTTGATGATGAAGCATTTGAATATGACATTGGATAAGGAGGGCCTGAGGCAGGAACAGGTTTCCTGTATCAGAGGAGAGCAGGACAGACCCACAGGGTCCTCTCTCACCTGGGACACTGTGATGCTGCATTTCTTGGCCAGCTCCTCTTTGGCTTCTTCACTGGGGTAGGGGTTGCTGAGGTGTGAATAAAAATATTCATTCAAGATTTCTGTGGCCTGTTTACTGAAGTTACGTCTTTTCCGTCTATGACAAGAGTGGGAAAAAAGAACTGCAGTTACATTTAGTATTAACCAAAAAAAGGATAAATTAATTAGGATAATAAAAAGTAGACTTTAATTTTTAAACATTGTTAGGGCCTACTCTGTCACTATGATATGTAAGTTATGCTCCAGGCACCCGCCAAAGCACTAATCCAACTCATTTTAAAATGCAGGATCACTAAGAAAAATATCAGAATGTGAAGCATAATTAATTTCATTCTTTAATTTAATCAATAAATATTTACTGAGGACCTGATGTGTTCTAAGTATACAATGAAGATCTACAAGGAACAAAACAGGTAAGGTCCAAATAGCTTACAGGGAACTGAGGGTGAGGAGAGAATTAGAAAATGGACAAAGGAAGACATCAGGCAAGGGTCACAGAAATTAATAGTGGTGGCCATATCAAATATCACAATGGAAAAGTACGAGGTGTTTAGCAGAGAAATATAACATAGGTTATGGAGACAAGTAAACTTCTCTAAGGAATGACATTTAATCTGAGATCTAGAAATGTGTAGAAGTTGACAAAGAGTACAGGGGAAAAGGACTGAACAGAGGAAATGATCCTGAAACAGCAAAGAACTTGGCAAGTCTAAAGAGCTAGAGGAGGCTAGAGCACAGAAAAAAAGCAGGAAATGTGTGAGATGTGTCTGAAAGAATGGAAAGAGCCAGATTATAAAGGCTTAGGAGACATCCTCAGAATTTTTTATTTAATTTTGTGGAATAAGCAGCTATTAAAGGTCTTAAGTTTTCATGTTTTCAAAGGATCATTCTGACTCCTGAGAATAGTTGGAGCAAGACACAGAAGGACATGCAAAGACCATTTAAGGAGATGACTACACTGGTGAAATTGAAGATGATAGTAACTTGGTATAGGATGAGCACCACAGAAATAAGATTCATGATGTATTTGAGAGGTAAAAAAGGTAAGACTTCATGATGGATTGGATGGGGACAGTGGGTGAAGCAGACAGTGAAAGAAGGAAAAATATACATATATCAAGAAAACTTAGCCGGGCGTGGTGGCGCACGCCTTTAATCCCAGCACTCGGGAGGCTGAGGTAGGAGGAGCGTTGTGAGTTCAAGGTCCGCTTGGGCTACAACGCGAGCACAAGGCTGGCCTGAGCTACACAGTGCGACCCTGCCTCAAAAAAACCAGGGCTGGGAGTTTGGCTCAGTGACTTAAGCACCTGTCTGACAGGCATGAGGTTGTGAGTTCAATCCCTGGTGCCACAAAAAAAAAAAAACCTTCCTGAGTTTTTTCTGCTTAAGCAATCCTGTGAAGTCAGACATAATTTTTTCACAAGGAAAAAGGCTGAGCAGAAAAATTTTTTGGTTTTGGTAATGGGGGGGGTCGTAGCATATCATAAGATCAAGTATTTACTGATGACATTTCAAGTAGTAAAAAATATCACTTCTATTTGGCTTGTTATTAGCATTTTAAAAAGAATTCCTGTGTGAAAATTAGCATCTGCCAGGTTTCACTTTATATTAGATACTCCAATAACTGATTTTCTTAATACTTTCTTCCAAAAAAACATAAAATTTTCTCAACTGTGATATCCTTTACTCAGAAAAGATAGCTAGGAAGATGTGTACTGTGTGACTCCTCTAATCACATGATGTCACTAACATGGCAGGTTAAGTATGCAATCGTGTTTAAACACTCAGGGAGAGTCAAGGGACCAAGAAATCTAGGTCTGATCAAAACATCTCAGGTTTCAGTCCTGAAATTTCTTAATTTCAATAATTTTTTGGAAAGTAAAACCAATGTTTCCTGGGAGATGAAGATAAGATTCAACATCTATTTGAGGATTAAAATCGACAGGATCTGATGATGAATTGGGCGGAGGAGGTGATGAGGGAAGAGAGAGGAGGATAAGAAACACACTAAGAAGAACAGCAATTAGCATTTTTGCAGGAATAATATGTGACTTAAAAAGACAAGGATCTGTGGGAGGTGGGAGCACACAGAAGAGGCAAACTGTGCTGTGGAGGTGGTGGGAAACAAGGTGGGACAGGTCTAGAATAGATGCTCAGTGGGTCAAAGCTTCAGGCATTTCCTGGCCAACAGAGATGATGTGTTAAGCCTACACAATAATGACTTAAAACCTAGGTTTCTGCATCTTATGAAAAACTGGAAGATCAGCCATGCCAGGCTCACACCGGCAGAAGGCAGTTGTGGACACTAAAATCTGAGTGGTGGATGTCCCCTTTAGATCTGCACTTGTCCACTCTAACCTTTACTGCATACCACTCTGGCCACTTTACTCAATTCCATTGTATGTAAGTGTGTGAGTTCGTGACTCTGTATCCACAATCTATAACTCATCAACAAGGAAATGTAGATGGGAATGGATGACACAAGAGTACTATTTGGAGAGTATGGATATGTGAAAGGGGGAAAGAGAAGAAATCTACCTAAAAAAGCAAAGTGTGGCTCACATATATTTTGCCTAGGGTAGCTTTCAGCAAACATCAAAAACCTCAGAAAACAAATTTATTGGCAGAACAGAAGACCACACCAGATATTCTGGCTGAGTCCAAATTAAAGCACTTTTACTGGAAAAGGGAAGGATCTACAAAAATTTATTCTTGAATGTTTTGCTCTGGTACATGCTTTGGTTTGTCCAATTATCAAGAAAACATGAGTGTGGCCTTCCAGAAAGGCAACGTGAGCAAGGGAGTCACATTATCAGAGAAACATGTTTGCCTACAGCAGAACAACCTTGTCTTCTCACTGCAAACGGCTTGCTAAGAGGCACAACAAAAATACATGGAACTGCAGCTTGGCTATTTGCATTCACTTGAAGTCATAGGAGAGAACACGGGCTTATACTTTATTTATTTTTTAGAAAAACATCCTGCAGGAAATACCCATTAAGAGTCTCCCCTCAGTTTCACTACCCCCAGGGTTCACCACACTCTAAATGGCTGTGCCTCAGGCCAGTGTGCAGTGGTGCATCAGTCCCAGGGCCAGGTCCCATCAGCATCACGATGTTGCTAACAGCAATCTCTGTGGGAGAAAACACTGCTCCAAACTCTGTCATGTTCTCATTCTGGCTCTGCTCACTCTAGGCCCTTAACATACTTTTTCTTCATGGGAAAAAAATCAGTCATTTGGGTATATATATTATAAATACTGTTATGTTAAAAAAAAGCATGCATTGGTGAAAGAGTAGGAAAGCACCAGCCGAAATAAGGATAGCAATTGTGTTAGGAAGGATTCTTTCCTTTCAAATGTACTTTTTAATATCTTTGTTACATAATTTTTTTATTCAAATGCTCAAATTTGATAATTTTAAAATGTTTTTGTTTGTTTTCTGACGCTACCTCCTTAATTCTAATTTCAGTTGTTAGACCATTAAGTGGAAATATACATTTATCCGGTCAGTAAGTTACTTTTTGTAGCTAGTATATATAAGGTATTTGCTATACTCGAGGGGAATGCAAATATGTCTTCGCTTTCAATGGCTTTCTGATTATCTGGGGAAAGTATTTTCCAGGTACTGGAGTATCTATAAGGAAGAAAAGAAATGTTCATGGAAAACTGCAAGAAAAAGAAGTAAAAACTGTTCCAATTCTGATCTAATAGTTTCATTTCAGAGATAATTCTAAAGGTCAAAAGAATCAATGCATAGAGATTTTCATTCAAAGACTAGTTTCAATAAAAATCTGCCTAAAATCTTACCTTCTGCTCATCATTTTCTCTTTACCTTTGTTTTTCTTCACAGCACTCATCACTTTATTATATTTCACTACACTGTTGAATACAATAGTATGTATGCTTACTTGCTTCTTGTCTATCTCCTCAAATAGAAAGTATAAGGTCAATAGGGGCAAGTATATTAACCTGCCTTGTTTGTCACTATATTCTCAGCAAGATTAAGTATCTGTGGAAGGATGGCAGAAAGGAAGGATGCAAAGAAGCAATTACAATGAAAATTTGCAAATAAATGGTAAAAAAAATATACTGATACTAAGTAAATTTACTACATATCCATCCGGTAAACTTCAACTATTAAAATGTTACTTAAAATTATAGTGTGTACTAAAGACTATTTACGTATTCATGACAAATTTTTTTTTTTTTTTTTTTTTTTTTTTTTTTTTTTTTTTTTTTTTTTTTTTTTTTTTTTTTTTTTTTTTGCAGCACTGGGGATTGAACTCACAACCTCGCACCTGCCAGGGCAGGCGCTTAAGGCACTGAGCCAAACTCCCAGCCCTGGTTTTTTGAGGCAGGGTCGCACTATGTAGCTCAGGCCAGCCTTGCACTCACGTTGTAGCCCAAGCCAGCCTCGAACTCACAACGCTCCGCCTACCTCAGCCTCCCGAGTGCTGGGATTAAAGGCGTGCACCACCACGCCCGGCTTTTTCATGACAAATTTTTTAAAAGCACACTAAAGTATGCATGAAAAAAGTTTTAGAAAACCTATAGAACAAAAATCCAGAAGGAAATATACCATATTAAGTATAGTGATTTTAAGTCACAAAATATGTAGTAGTCTTTATCTCTCTTCTATTCAATGTATTTTCCATTATGTGTTTAGTATTTTTGTTTGTTTGTTTTATTTTGGTACCAGGGATTGAACTCACAATCCCGGGCCTGCCAGGCAGGAGCTTAAGCCTGGTATTTTTTTAAATAGAAAAAAATAATAAAACTTAAAATCTCCACAACAACAAAAAAGGTACTTACAGCAGGGACAGGTTGAGGAGGGCCTTAAATACCAGAAAACAAGGAGTATGTAGGGAGTATCTAGCAATGACAAGCTCTGTGGTCTTGTTTTGTTGGTTGGTTGATTTGGTGCTGGAGATTGAACCCAGGTCTTGCACATGCTAAGCACATGTGGTACCACTGAGCTACACCTCAGCTCCAACAAGCTACCATGGTTTTTAAGCAAAGCATTAAGGCACCATAGAGACATCACAGAGAAGGCATGTGGAAAATGGACTAGAGCACAATGAGCCTGAGGACAAGGAAACTAAAAGGAGGGTGCTATGCTAGTCCAAGCACAGAAGGATGAACAGAAATCGTATGAGGAAAGAGGAAAAGAGGGTGGTAAGAGAAATTCTGAAATGGAGCACTGATGAGTCCTAGAGACTAGGTCAACAGGAAGAAGCAGCAGCCAAAGGTGATATGGATTTTTGCTTAGCTAGGAAAATGGTATATAATTAGGTGGCAAATGTGTCCTATTTGGCTGAAGAAAGAACACTGGCATTAAGACTGTTCCACGCTTTGTATTCTAGTAGAAAAGCCATCTTATTTTCTTTAATAATGAGATTTGGATGAAAATGATTCCTTCTGTCACATTTGAAGAAGGACAAAGAAACAGAAGAGAAACTCCTTTCTAAAACCAATGATTGATTAGCCTTAGCAATACCAAGAGGCATTCCTACAGTTCCAGTCTATATTAAGACTTTGACAAGTCTTCTCTGTGTCACTCAGTAGATTACCATACACAATTATTACTGTAAAATATTACCTGACTCCTGTGAAACTTGGTGAAAACATGGAAATTTTCATCCTTACCAGAAGAAACTGTTAGGCTTTCTCACTTGATCTTACAGAGCTTAGGGCTTTTTGATAACTGCTATTAATGAAAAAATCATTTATTCTTATGACTATCTGTATCTTCAGGTATTTCATATACTCAACACAAGCAATGTAAATATCAAAAAATTCTTAGACAACAAACCTTTGTTAAGAGTTTCATGCAACTATATTTAAAAATATTTTCTTAGCATCAAAATGGAAAGGCTACCTACTCCTAAAGTCATTGGGAGTGGCACTAATCCTATCGTTTCCTGACTACACTACTACTCCCAGACAAGAGGCGTGACAGTACCAACACCATGAGGAGGATCACCTGCCCATTGTAGAGACGAGTTCTTAGGGCCAAATTAGAGTCTAGGAGCAATTGGTCAGTTTTAAAGAACATAAACAGATAAGGAGTGAAGTGGGGAGCCATGCAATAGATGTATGGCCTCACATACCTGGCATCAAGGAACCTTGATCTTAAAATCATAACTGCTTCACAAGTGCTTTGTTTGAGCTGCATCTGAATGGAACTAAATTTTCGATGGATGATGCCCACCATTCTTTCAATCTCTTTTGGGGAAATGGGACGTGTTCTACTCTGTTCTCGGAGAAGGTTCATCACATGTGTAGTGAATTCATTACATGCCTGTAACAGAAAAAAAATCACTCCTTAGGAAATTGATATTTTGTATTATCACACTCAGACATTACATTAACTCATCTGAATTTCTGCCTCATTTGCAGTTGCCAATGGCATTATGAAGTGGGTAGAGGAAAATGAAAACAAAGATACTTATGAAACACTGATGGTACAGTTAGATGGGGCAGCAAGAATTATGAAACTATGAATGGTCAAACATGCAAGGGAGACATAACAGGTAACAACTGCCCTTCCCACCCCTTCTTATTCTAGTTCCTATATATAGTTGTATGTTAAATGCTACTGTTTCTTTGGGGCTTGACATTTAGTCAACAAATGTTTACTGCAGGATTAAAAGTCCAAATACTTTCAAGTACTGTGAGAGCCACAGCCATGAGCAAGATGCAGAACTGGCCTTCAGTAAGATAAAACATAAAAATCTAATTCTCATACAAGATAGCATAGTCTAACAGGAAGATAGTAGAAGTCCTTCACAAGTTCTAAGGAGGGAGTATGTCTAGCTGAAGGTTTCAAAATGGAAGTGATGTTTGGGTCTCAAAGAATGAGTAGGATTTTTGAAAGGCAAAGATAGAAGCAAGAAGAAATTCTAGGCACAAGAAAAACCTTTGGAATAATGGTATTGAAAGCAAGTTCAGAGAATGGTTAGTAGGAATACAAAGAATATACGGAGAAAAATAGGGGATTCACAGTTTTTTTGTTTGGTGCTAGAGACTGAACCTGGGGCTTCACACATACTAAGCATTAAGTCCATACCACTGAGCTCCCCTGGCCCTAGCCAGGGATTCAGGTTTGAATCAGCACATTATCATAGGGACTTAATATGTCAAATATTCCAACTGACCTAAAGTAATTTAGCTGTAGTGCATAAGTGCCATTCCTGTAAAGCAGCTCAGGTCTTCAGAGGAGGAGCAGCAGAAAAATAAGAACCACACTTAAGTTTCAAACTTTTTAGCTAACAATCCTCAAATACTGTCTCTCAGTTCACCTGTTTTTTTAGTTCTAAAAAACTGTGGTGCTGATCCTATACTGAATCCAGTACTTCCTTGGTAAATAAAGCATCAGTCTATATTCCTGAATAAAAAGAACATCTGGTGTTTTCATTAAAAAGACAGGATGGGAGCTTCCGCATCTTACTTCACAGATGCCCCTAGTAGCACAAGCAGACAGAAAAGATCATTGATTATGGCGAGACATATTTTGGAGCTATAATAATGTCCACTTTCCTATAGATAGCTTGAACACTGCTCATATATAGCACAAGACAGTTTTTCTAAATGCTCATTAAAGAACCAACCTTTCAAGTACAACAAGGATTTCATTTACTTTTAAGCTTTTATAGGGCTTTCCTACAAACATTTCCAAGATGAAGTAAAATAAGTCTTGCTTACCAGTTATTTAAATTTTTTAAGGTATTTTTATCCTAAATATTGCAAATTCCTTGTGAGCAGCAACCCTACGTCATATTTACGGGACTCTTCAAAGAGTACAGAAAAGCGTAATACACACAATAGGCACCTTATAAAGATCGACAAATTGGTGAACTTTTTTTTTTTTTTCCGGCACCGGGGATCGAACTCACAACTTCACGCCTGCCAGACAGATGCTTAAGTCATTGAGCCAGGCTCCCGGCCCTAGTTTTTTGAGGCAGGGTCGCACTAAAGTGGTGAACTTTTATATTACAATTCAAGATGGAAGGTAAAGTTGGCTTACTGGTGAATTCGTTACCCTTGAACCACTATGTGAAAGGTTCTTTTTTTTTTTCCCCTTTGGCACAGGGATCAAACTCAAACTCACAGCCTCGCGCCTGCCAGGCAGGCGCTTAAGCTGCTGAGCTAAACTCCCAGCCCTAGTTTTTTGAGGCATGGTTGCACTATGTAGCTCAGGCCAGCCTTGCGCTCATGTTGTAGCCCAAGCCGGCCTGAACTCAAAACGCTCCGCCTACCTCAGCCTCCCGAGTGCTGGGATTAAAGGCATGCGCGACCACGCCCGGCTTCAGATGTGAAAGGTTCTTAATCTGCAGTTCATGGATAGGTTTAGGGTGCCTGTGACCATCTGCAATCTTATGCAAGTTGTCTGCACATGTGTATTTCTAAGGGATGAGTCTGAGGTTTTTGTTTTCTTCTCAGATTCTCAGTCTTATAGTTCAAAAAGGTTAGTAACTATTTTCTCAGGTTATGATAAAGTAAAAGTATCAAGGAATTCTGTAGACTAAAGCTAGAAGTTCTTCTATAGGGAAACCAAAATCTTCAAAAGTAAACTTAGATTTCTGTCACTACATATTCAATTTGGATTATCTTAGGTCAAGCTGAAAACAAGTGGTTATCAGTTCAAGAAATACATGCAGGTTTCAGCTTGAACCTGCCCTAAAGACATGCTTATATAATTACAAGGTGTAATCAAAGAACACAGTGAATATTTAAACAAAAATGAAATTTATTATACTAAAACACACATTGTCATTAACTCCCACCTAACACAGGTACACTGTCCCCTTTGCTTCAAACACACTTGTCTCACCATTCTTGCCACTTTCTTAAGTAGTTCTGGAAGTCCTCTTTCATGAGTATCTTTTCATGGTTGCCTCAATGCGTTGAATTGATTCATTTTTTGTGGTATATATTACATAAACAAATAAAAATATTATGATATCCTCATCAACCTTACCCATAGAACCTAGCAGTGTATGTACAACTTCTGGCTCTTCCTCAAAGTCAAAATGACTATGAAAGGTAAATGTTTTGAATAAATTCAAGACATCAAGGAAGCCATGAAGGAGACTCACGAAAGAGGACTTCCATAACTGCTTCAGAAAGTGGCGAGAATGATGGAATGAGTGTGATTAAAGCAAAGGGAAGTATTTTGGGAGGGATTCATGGCAGTATGTTTTTTACTAAAAAATGTTTTTTAATATTTTTAATACCTAATATTTTAATACCATATTTTTTATCATGCCTTACAAATTCTAAATTAAGTAATACTTTAGGTCTCTCATCATCAGTAAAATGAAGAAAATTGAACTGAAACCATTTCTCCAAAACAGGATTAGCAAATGCTGCAGTTACATAGCCAGGACAATAGAAAGTTAACAGGTGGTACAAAAATACAGTATATGTTTGGGAACTGCTGGATTAAGTAAATTTTGCTTTTGATTTTTTGCAAGACTTCTCATTTCTATGCCAATATGGGTACTAAATCTTCAAGGAGAAATACTGCATCTAACTTTACCCAAATATGGCCACAAAACCTCTCTCCTCAGCTGGGTGTGATGATGTATACTTGAGATGCTCTCAGGAGAATTCCAACTTCAATCCCAACCTGGGCAATTTAGTGAGTTAGCAAGACCTTATCACAAACAAACAAAAAAAATTTTTTTTAAAGACCAGAGATGCAGCTCAGTATAAAGGCTCTGGGTTCAATCCCCAGCACAGCAAAAAACAAACAAAATCACCCTAAAAACGCTTATTTCTAGAGCAGTGCTATGCAACAAAAATGTATAGTAAGTCACATATATAATTTTTATATTCTCAAGGAGCCAACAGTTGGAAATTCAGATGAAATTAATTTTAACACTGTATTTTATTTAACCCAAATGCATAAAAACAAAAATTATTGAGGTATCCACATTCCTTTGTATATTGCCTGAAATCCAGTATGTATTTTGCATTTACAGCATGTCTTGATTGAGACTAGGCTGACTTCAAGTTCTCACTAGCTAAGTGTGGTTAGCCCCTAATATATGATATAGCACAGCTCTACAGCATGTGTGGACAATATACTAAGAAAATTCTTTGGGAAATATTATACTAGATAAATACACCACCACATATTCACATAACCACACTTTATAATGTCCTTGATGAAGCATTACAAATTATCTATCTTATTATTCTTCAGTTCCCAAGTATGTCCTGTATTCAATATTACGTGTGACATAATGGGAAACACAGAAAAAGAACTTCTAGTGCATATCTCAGAATGACTGCCTTGAGAAAAACCATTTGCATAGTTAAATTCTGAGCTGAAGTCATTTTTTTTTTCACAGAATGCCATTTTTACTTGAACACAAAATTGATAAATTATGATTATTTGGCTGGGTATTTGGCAGGTGTTTTGTCAAAAATAAACCAAGTGAGCCTGTCAAGTCAAGGAAAACAGCTGGCAAAATTTGTGTCAATGATAAAATTTAAGTTTTCAAATGGAAATTAGAATTTGAGAAACCTCCATCACATTGTGAGCAGGACAGTTTCCTCATAGATTTTTTTCATCAGTTCAGTACTGATAGTAACAAATATATTTTGATACTGCATGATGAAATGTGCTAACATTTGAAAGACATGCCTATTTTGGTGAACCAATAGTTTCCAAATGATCAATGCATCATGTTACAAAAACATGCATAGGCAGAAAATCTATTCAAAGTGCAGACTAGACCAATGGATTCTAAAGGAATAGAGTATAAATAGTTCTTTGATGTGGTTTCAGAATTCACCTAGCAACTATCCTTTACAAAACTACAATGTGTCAAACCTGGGTATGATATCAAAAAAAGAATACTCATAATTATCAGAAAAAGCTATTAATATACTCTTCTCATTTCCAACGATGCATCAGTATGAGGCCAGATGTTCCTCGTATACTTCAACCATATGACAATAGATTGAATGCCAAACCAGATAGGAGAATCAAGCTGAATTCTATTATGCCTAATATTACAGTTTGCAAAATTACAAAGTAATGGCATTCTCACACCTTCAGATTTCTTTTCGTTTCAATCATTTGAGAAGTAAGGGCTTACTATTATCTTTAATTAACTAACAAATACTTTTAATTTTTCTAGCTTTAATTTCTACTATATAATATTGATAGATATAATCCACCAAGTAAAAGCTCTTAGGGGAAGTCCCTGACAGTTTTTAAAAGTCTGACTCTTATGACTGAAAAAGTTGAGTGCTGCTGTACTAGAGTATAGAAGCATTTCTAATTTGTACATGGAACTTTGCTAATTCTTACAAACTGAGTCACACATTATAGTAACATATACCTATGGTAGGCTATATGTCTTGATAAGTAACTCAAGATTTCTATATAAATGATACTTGGATTGTTAGCTCTCTTTAATTTTTGTCTGGCTTAATTTCAAGCCTCTGGTTTCTAAGGAGTATCCAAAGGCTCGTATGAGAAAAGAGCATTAAAAGGAAAAAGTTTCTGTATCTAAAAACTCACAATTTCCTAAAACATTTGCTGAATGTCTCACAACTTATTAAGTGAAGCCATCTATGAATGCAAATGCTGATTAGCAATTTGGCAATAGCCCAACATTTGGAAAACTCACATAGCTTTTCTTTAAACCAGTAGTTCATACATGATTAATTAGAACATCTCATTTATGTAGTGTGCACTTTAGCTCATTACTCTAAGTAAAATTCGTTAAGTATTTACATTTAGATAATTAAAATCTGGGTACGCCCTTAAGAAAGATGCATACACTTCAGGCAAAATGATTTTTTTTCCTTTATACCACTGAAAGTAAATTACAGCCTCATTCACAGTATCATTTGTACCAGTTTCAGAGAAGACCACAGCACTGCCTTACCTCTTACTCGATAAAAGTTACGTTTTTTTAACATAAATGTAGTAGAAACAATCAAATAATTGCAGTGTTGTTTGGAAGATACTAGCACTGATCGATTTACGATATAAAATTCTACTTCAAACATCTATTATATTCTCCAAGATTATATTATCAAATAGATGTTTGGAGATATTTTCCATTATTTGATTGTTTTTCCAGATGGAACTGCTTTCTGGTCAATGTTCACAATATAAATACAGATACACCTTGGTTAATTGCACTATTTAGGAAATGAGTGTTTTGCTTTCTTAAATGCCCTGATAACAGTGTTATAGAAACTACTTTTTCTTTTAATTCAGCTGTTGACCACTAGGATGCATTTTTGTGTTTTAAAACATTGAGATAACATAGTTTACATAAAGTATGGAAGGCTTAATCTGCTAAAAACATTTTCAATCAGCTATTATGAGATTGTCTCCTTGCCATTTGTTGCTTTCTACTTAAAAAATTGAAATCAAGTAGTAAATGAGAACTTGAAATATTTGGATTCTGGAGAATGTATTAGTCATAATTTTTGACTAACACAATAGTCCCCTTCATCTCTGTATATACTTTACACACAAAAACTAAAATTTTCAGTTTTCTTTATTCTATCATGGTGCTTTTGTTCAGTTGCAGATTCAAGATTCAACCTTCTTGTATTTAAGTTTACATAACTGAATGTAAAACTGTAAAATCAGACAGACAGTGGGCAAGTGCTGATTATAGAGAAGTTTTAAATGATTCAATGAGTGATTCTAAAAACTGAATAGGTCTTTGAAACCATCTAGAGAAGTTGATTGTCGATGAGATCACAAGCCCCTCTATTTTAAAATCTACTTGTGACGAAAAAGAATAAAGCTCTTTTAAAAGTAGAAGCCCTACCAGGTGTGGTGACGTGGGCCTATAGTCCCAGATACTCAAACACTTGAGGAAGGAGAATAATTTGAGTCCAGAGTTTAAAATCCATATGGGAAGCACAGAGAGACCCCTTATCAAAAATCAAAACAATAAAAATATAGATGCTCCTCAAATGTGCAATCATTTTCTAGATGTCTTTATAACCTCACAAGTAACTCTAACTTAATATGGATCTTGTATTTATTGAATGCTTATTAAGCCAATAAATTCTTGTTTTGATATAAAAGTCAACATTTAATGATTCTGTCTAAGCCAGTGGAATAAGACAAACATGCCTAAGAAACAGCCATAAAGGTGAAATATCAGTTGTACCTCAACAATTCTTACCTAATCATTTGGTTTAAGACTCCATCTCCTGAGGGTTTTATAAAGATTTTATTTATATGTTTTAAATTCTTTGCACAGAGTCTAGAACATAATGCTCAATGAATGGCAGCTGTTAATGACAATGAAAATGGAAATTTCATGAAATTTATACTTTTGTGTATGTCATTATTCTATAATCAAATCCCTATTCTGGTAACCTAATTCAGTTCTATCTTCTCATTGCCTCAATAAATACGAACATTACTTTCAAAGAAGTTGAAATGAGTACTCAAGTATAAAATAATTCATTTATTAATAAAGTTCATGGTCATAAATACAATTGGAACAAAAAGCCAATCAACTAACAATCTGAAAGACAAGGAAAACCCTTGCCATGAAAGTCAACAAGAAGCAAAACTCTGACCTTGACCTTGGAGGAAGGAATGAAAAAGCCTTGCTTGGGAACATGAAATATAAAGTTTACATGACAGAATCCTTTTGTCTATCCTGCTTGACTATTAAGAAGAACAACAAAATGGAATTAGACATTTGTGGACTGCACAACATTTAATATGATAACATCAGCATTTTTTAACCCAATACAATAAAATTCCGTTACAAAACAAAAGCGATTTTCCAAGCAAATGTAAGCACATCATGTAGAGATCCTCAAAAAGTACAGATATGCCTTGATAGTGGTTTAGATTTTTCATTCATTCTCCAGTCCCCTGTAATCTCTTTTACATTTTTTGTACTGTCTTTTGCTACCCAATTGATCTTCAGTATATTCAGTATATATGCTCAGTTCTAGTGCTTTGCTGGATTTGGGATGAATTCAAAAGACATCTATGAACTCAGAGAGCAGGTTCCCAGATGCTTGGGAAGGGTTGGGACCCTTATAACACTTTTGCCTTCAGCAAAAATGTATTTCAATATAATTATAGTAGATAGCTTTCAATATGTCATCTCTATTATAGCTGCTGTAAATTATAAAGTGCATTGCCTGTATACAAGTGTTTCTTCTGGTACAAGCAAAGTGGAAGAATTGCATAGAGCATGATACATCTTTTCCTTTTTAACTGAGAAGAAATGTTGAGGTCAAACTTCATTTTTAAGAACGAGTGTGCTCATTTCCTTTTGGTGGGGGTGTGGAAAGCAAGTAAAGTCTTCAGTTCTTAAAAACAAGGCTCTCTAGGTCCTTTGCTTATGTTCATTAGGAATTTATCTATCCTAACAGTTGGGTCTTCAGTCATAAAAAATCTTTGAATAAGCCAGGCGTAGTGGTGCATGCCTTTAATCCCAGCACTCAGGAGGCTGAGGTAGGAGGAGTGTCGTGAGTTTGAGGCCAGCTTGGGCTACAACGCGAGCGCAAGGCCAACCTGAGCTACATAGTGTGACCCTGCCTCAAAAAACCAGAGCTGGGAGTTTGGCACAATGGTTTAAACGCCTGCCCTGGCAGGTGCGAGGTTGTGAGTTCGATCCCTGGTGCCGCAAAAAAAAGAAAAGAAAAGAAAGATACTTTTCAAAACTTGTAGCTAATCAACAAGAGGAGAAGGAACCAGGCTTTCCTGTCAGTTCGAGGAACACAATGCACCCAAGTATTAGAAGACAGCTGAAACCTTTGCAAAACTGTCCTATTCCTGCTAAGTGTCAGAATCAACAAGATAAAAGAAAAAGAATAGTTTTGTTACCTTTTGGGTAGCAGTAATGCTCAAGAATCTCACTCTAATATATATTCCATGCCTAATATTCCAAAAGAATTCACAAGTAAATTTAGATATTTAACTATCAAGAATATCTGAGCTTACATAATAGAAACATATGATCAATATGATCAAAAGTTCAACATACAGACTTTTCTGGGAAGAAAAAGATAGGATTTTAAAGACAATACCATCTTTAACACACATGCATGTGCACATGCACACACATGCACATACAATTCAGCCTTACAGGTTGAAGATAATTTTGCTTAAACTGTAGGTTTAAGTTTGTTTTGCTTTGTACATGTGGCAGTGCTTACAAGGTATTTTAGTTTACTGCAGGGGTGGTATTTGTTAATTTTATGGCAATCTAAATCTAAACAGGCTTCAGATATATTTTCATTATAGCTTCACTGCAAAACACAGCAGAGTGAAAAACTAAAATTCCTACATAGTTTTTCTATTAGTAAAATGATGCAATTCTGTAATGAAGGCTCTAGCTTAACATGTATGTTCTATTTACTGATATGCCGTCTGTCACTCAGAATACTCATGATTACTTTTACAAAGAAAAAAATAATATTTTGGAAAAAGTTAAAATGTTTTCCCATGAGCTTTGTTTCCATTTCAAATATAATCTATTACGAGCAAATCCAATCAAACCAAAAAATATATGAATTGTTTTCCTAGTCTACATGGGTAGCTGCAAATTCAGTGGTCAAGGATGGCAAATTGCCAGAGATTGGTTTTAATGCCTGATTCTGACATTAACTAATAAGTGACATTGGACATTTAACCCATGAGTCTCATTTTCTCATCTATAAAACAGAAATTACAGTATCTATTTTAGAAATACTATCCCTTTAGTTCATATACTCCTGTTTAGCTCTTCTAATAACATCATAGCATATTCCTGAAAAGTCCATATGGTCTTGTACCCTAAAGAACTGAAAGGAAAAGTTGACTGCTTTGTGGCAAAAATCATCAATCCTAAAAATTCAGGAGAACTACAGACAGAAGAGCTATAAAAGCCAGGTCCAAAGACAACAAGAGACATCAACCCTTCTACAAGACTTCTAAAACAATTCAGAACCTGCAGGGAAAAGCTTGTAAAATAAAATTCTGCTGATTCTGCCAACTAATCATCATACAATATCTATTTATCCATAATATTGCATAAACTTCATATATTTTTGCTTCTGAAGATATTTAAAAATTAGAAAGAAAACACATCTAAATGGTTATTAGGCTACTGACTGTATCTAGAAATAAAATTCATGGTTTTTGCATTTCCCAATTTTACATTTAATGTAAAGACACAAAAAATAGCTTAACTGATATAGAACCTGTAAATATATATATTTTTAAAGCAAAAAAACCCCAGTAATTAAATAAAATAAAAAATAAAACAAAGCAACCAAAATACTTAGTCTGTCCTCCCTAAAAATCCTGGTGATTTGATTCTGGTATTAATTGAGATAAGGGTTACCAAATATCTCAGGGGGATCTTTTAGGTACTTCTACAGCAAAGAGACTCAAGCCATTGACTGATACCAGACAGCTGTGCCCAACTACCAAATAGGTGATGTGGAAAAAGGAATAAGGCAGATGTGGAGAAAAATGGCTGGTGATAGTAAGAAACAACCTTAATTCTTCAGCCAAAAAGTGGGCCATTCGGCCTCTAATACTATACTGTACATATTTCCAGGCAAGTTGAATGGTGGTATTCACCTAGTAAATATGTATTGATGTATTTAACATAAAGTTATGCAATCAGAATTATACTACAAATTAGAACCATTTTCTACTGTTTATGCTCAAGGCAACCTTTTCAACCATGACTTATTTTGTTTATATTCAATTATTCATATGTCAAATAAGAAAGCTAGATTTTTTCATATATGTGTATGCAATTTTCCCAAAATTCTTATTTGTATACTTTCCACCAAAATTTATTTCTACAAATGAGACATACTTTTAGATCCCACAATGTCTTTATTTGGAAAAAACAAAACATTTTATAATACTAATTTACATTTCATCTTAAGATCTAACACTACATAAATCTTTCTTCTCTCTCTCAAAACACACTAACCCTGGGATAAAATTCAGCATGCAATACCATCATATTCACAGTATAAGAAAAAGCAATGGAAGTTGGGGAAGAAATATAATAGAAGTGAAACTATTTAGGAAACTTATAAGAAAAACTAGTATTAAAACTGAATGTGGGTTGCTAGGGATTAGTGGAGAAAGAGAGAAGGAGGGAGAGGGATAAATAGCACCAGAGGATCTTTAGGACAATGAAAATATTCTGTGATCCTATTAGGTTGAAGGACTGTCCAAATCCATAAAATGCACATCATCAAGAGTGAACCCTAATGTAAGCTATGGACTTTGGGCAATGACACGTCAATGTAGATCCATCAACTGTAATAAATGTATCATTCTAGTGGGAGATGCTGATAATGGGCAATGCTATGCATATGTGGCAGCAGGGAATATACAGATGTCTGTACTTTCCTCATAATTTCACTGTGAATCTAAAACTACTCTAAACACAAAAAGTCTTTTAAAAGACTCATCAGGACTCTCAGCACCACAGTAGATGAACTTTAAGAAGTAACTGCACATAGAGTAAAGTATTTACAGGTGAAATTATATCATGACTAAGACTTGCTTTTAAATTTATCACCAGAGAGTCTAGAGGAGAAATAGTCAAAATAAAATTTGCAGAATGTTATTTTTGGTTGAATCCTATGAAATTACCAATATGCAACTTTTTAGTTTCTGAGGCATGGTATTCCTATGTTATGCTGCCCAGGCTACTCTTAGAACCCCTGGGCTCAAGTGTTATTGCTGTCTCAGTTTCCCAAGTAACCATAACTAAAGACATCTGCCACTGTGCCCAACTTTCAAATCTGTCTGAGCCCAGAACTTGGTAATTTCATAGGGTTCAACTCAACACTATTTCCTTATTTTTGTGTGTGCTTTAAAGTTTTCATTAGAATGGTGTTTGAAATTATCTTCAAACGAAAACTCTTAATCAAATGAGAATTTCTCAAACTACGAGGCAATTTAGTTTTAAACTCAATATGTTTAAAATGAACCATCATTTTACCTTATTCGATTGAACCTAGAACCCGCTTATTCTCCTCCATATTTCAACATCTCTGAAGTTTGGAAGCATTTTGTAGTCAATGGGATGCTATAGTTAAATTGGCAAGGTTGACGTTTTTCTTGGTGGTACATAAAACAATGATACAGTTCAAACTCAAAGACACCTTAGATCTGATGAAGCATAGTTAATAAAATTGCTGAGAACAGGATTTTTAATTCTTAATTTCTTTGTAATCATAAATTTAGCACACAATGCCTGGTATGTTCTGTCCTAAAGTACCCATAATTATCCTGGGAGGTCTCATCTTCAGAAAGAGAGAACATGATTACTTTGTGAAGTTAGCTCCCTTTCCTGTATAGTAGTCTGGCATAATCTGTGAGACTTAATCCCTAGGAGGATTCTAGAGCTCACAGAATAGTAGATAAAAGCTCACTAAGTAATGACTCCCTTCAAAAATTGTCAGTTTATGAACAAAGCTAGCACATAAATGTAATTATACAGAGCTCTGAAGGTTACTAAGTATGTAGTGAGCCTGAGGGGTCCAGCCGGAGAAGATGACTGCATGTATAATAGTAAGGGCTTCTGCATGTGAAGAATAAATAAAATTAAAACAAGTAGGTGGGATAAGATAAGATTAGCTTCACCTCCAAAATCTCAACAGGTCTTCATTTCATTACTCCAACAACTCACTTGGATCTTAGCATTGCCCTTACATATTTTGCTCTTCATGTTAACACCTACAACTCACAGCCCTTAGAATCATTAACACTGTCTAGCAGAAGAGCAATAGAGGGTTTGTGCAGGACTATGAGAGTGGCGGCTGCTGACCTGTTCATATTTCTCCAGTTCTGTGTGATAGATTTGTCTGATCTGGGTCAATTTGGCTCTGTAATCTGAGTGTTCAATAGAGTTATCTGAAGAACCTCCAGAGGCTGCCGCGGCTGCAGCTGCTGCCGCCGATCCCCCACCTTTCTCAGGACCTGAAACCCCTTCTGCCAAAAGCATATTGTCCAGTCTCATTAGCTGGGGATCGGGAGGGTCTTCCTCCTGGGCTCCTCTGATGCTGAGACCTTCAAGGAAAAGAGAGACAGAGAAGAAGCGAGAAACAGAGGACAAACAGTGTGAGTATTTTGTTTATTTGAGAAAATGATCAAACAACATCAGTGTACTACAATTCATGCTGAGAACTTCATTGCTCACATTTGACCAACATGTGAGAAAATTACTTTCAAAATAATATTGACATGCATTCTAGAATTTCTAACAGTTCCCAAATTGTCTCATATTGGATTCTTAGGAAAAGGTAACCCTGATGTCTTGGAATAAGCTAATCATACAAGCTTGTTAGATGTAGATAATTTAACCATAAAATGGAAAGGGTGAAAATTGAGGGCTTAAAGACAAAAAATAATTTCAGGGATATAAAAATATATTCAAGAGGTGGTTACTCTGTCTCTGTACAATTTAAAAACAGAATTAAAATTCCCATAAATCAATCCACAAGCTATATCTAAACATTAGAAAATGAACAGGATTAGATGGCTTTTCCATCATATAATTTCAGAAGAAAATGCATAAAACAAGGCAACTAGCTATAGTTACCATATATTCAAGCAATTGTCAGCAAACTATTAAAACCAAGACACTAAATATGGTATTAAAAATGTGGCATTTACATGGCAATACAGTGCTGGGCACAGTAGTCTCAATCTAATTTTGCTTTTAAATCAAGAGCTTTAAAAAAAAAAAAAGAAGAAGAAACTTGCTAAGTGATGCCCAGTCAGCAACCTCTTCTGAGTACTATAGATCATAGCTGACAATTCATAGGTTTAATCAGGTCACACAGGCTTTCTGCCAAGATGTTTTCAACAACACAGAAGACAAAGTTTAAAAATAATTATCATTGTATAAAAAGCACTGGAGTCATGACAGCTCAAAATCAGCATTTTCATTAATGTGTAACACAATCTAAAATATCCCAGCCCAATTAACCTCTGTAAATCTGTTTAAAAGCAGCTTCCCCACACTAGTTATGAGGCTTCTTGGGAAAGAGAGGGAGAGGAATTTGGCGTCTTGTGTTTGCATTTGGATTCTGCCTTTTACATCTGTGCCTGTTATTGTTTATCCACAGTGGTACACACCCTGTATCTACTGCAACTTACATGACAGTAACATCTATAAGCTGCCAACTACTCAGCTGATTACCAGCTCTGTGATTTTATATGCTAACCTAAAACTATCATCAATTCTTTTAAGAAGCGATTTCATTCATAGATGTCCTGAATTATAACCATAGCATGACACAGCTCTTGGTTGTCTTAATACACACAACTTTAATGTCCTCCTCCCAAATACTTCAAAGCTGTCACTTTCATTTAAAAGTACATTTCAGAATAATTTCAACTGGATAAAGACACAAACTCATAATAGTTTAAAATTATATCAGTTGCCTATTCAGAGGCAAATAGATAAGACTTGAAACTATAATACACTAAGACAAAAAATTCATTTAGGGAAATAAGTTATATGTGCGACTCAAACGAAATCTGTATCAATGCATTTACTGCTGATAACCAATTTGGTTACCTCTTTTAGAACAATAACAAAAACCTGCCTAATACTGATCTAGAATAGCCTCACACTGGTTGAGTTGGGAGTTGTTTTTTTTTTGTTTGTTTGTTTGTTTTTTTCCGGCACTGGGGATTGAACTCATAGCCTCACGCCTGCCAGGGCAGGCGCTTAAGCCACTGAGCCAAACTCCCAGCCCTGGTTTTTTGAGGCAGGGTCGCACTATGTAGCTCGGGCCAGCCTTGCGCTCGCGTTGTAGCCCAAGCTGGCCTCGAACTCACAACGCTCCACCTACCTCAGCCTCCCAAGTGCTAGGATTAAAGGCGTGCGCCACCACACCTGGCTAAGTTGGGAGTTTTTGATTTAACATCTTTTATTTTCTTCTCTTCTAATTCACCAAGACATTTTAAGTGCTATAATCTCACAGCCTGGACAAGCTTATAGTTCATACACCAAGTTTTCTGTGTCCTTGACATGCAGTGAGGAATTACTAAATAATCTTTTATCTTGCACTTTGGACTCCGTTTCATTTTGTATTTGTCTGGGAGCTGCTCAGGTTTCTCTTTTTTAAACTCAATTTTTGCTCACATTTTTGTATATTTATTATTTCTTTATTGTATTTACAGATAATGGTGCTTCTCCTAGGAATGTGTTTTTTGTTGTGGTGGTGGTTTTTTTTCTTTTTTCTTTTCTTTTTTTTTTTTTTTTTTTTTTTTTTTTTTTTTTTTTTTTTTTTTTTTTTTTTTTTTTTTTTTTTTTTTTTTTTTTTTTTTTTTTTTTTTTTTTTTTTTTTTTTTTTTTTTTTTTTTTTTTTTTTTTTTTTTTTTTTTTTTTTTTTTTTTTTTTTTTTTTTTTTTTTTTTTAATCTACCTTCAAGGCTCTGCCAGCTTTCTAACTTTTCCTTTGTATGTACTTAACCACAGTGATCTTTTGCCTATGGACATATGATGAATTTCTTTAATAGTAGATCAACAGCCATAGTTGATTACAAAATGTTTATATTCCTCTGTACTTCTCTGTATAAATGCAATAGATGAGAGAAGATGCTCCATGACTAATCATGGAGAAGCAGATCATACAGGAGAGAGAAGAAAATTCATCAAGAAGAAATGCGAAAGGCTCAAACTAATTTGCCATCTATGACATTTTTATGCAAGCTAATATGTAAATAAACTATCACCACTATAACAGTAGGAAACAACCCTTAAGTTCAATAACAGTGGATGCAAGAATAATTTTAAATATAAATAACAGCTACTATAACATCTTTCTCTTGTCATGAAAAATATTTTATTCCTAAAATCCTAAGTAAATCATGTGTTTGCCTCAAGAACAAGGAAAAATGTTTTAATACAATTCTTCTATATTTACTTTATAAATTATGTGCATCAAATCTCATCAGAAAAATTGTTTTCTAACAAAAAGCTCACAGTTCATTGGATTAAAAGTACTAGAGCACTTTGCAATTAGACAGCACTGAGAAGACTATCAATAATGAAGTCATTTTCATACCTATAGTTTGAAAAGTGATTCCAATTTTTTTCTCCTTTAAGCAGTCATAGTAATCAGAACTCTAAGTAGTAATATGTGGTTTCCAAAATTATTTACAACTTGAATGTTTACTTATTTTCTTATTTTATGTTCTAGTTACTATTCTTAATCCCCCCTATTATGAATCTGCTCAATTACTTAGCTTACTAACCTTTCAAAAATCATATTTGTCTTCCAGTCATAACTCCTACTTCTCTGGGTACCTACACAAATTGTAATGAGCCTAAGTTTACAAGGGTTAGAAAGAAACAGACTGTGTGGCGATTACAAGATCCTGACACTTGCATTGAAACTTGGTAAAATAATAATTTACAAAATGGTTATTCTTGTTTTTTATTCAAAATGTACATATACCAGAGCATGTAAACAGGTTTATAAGGTTTTATATCCGGGATCTTTGGTCATCACAGCAGTATAAAGTTGGGGGGGGAACACCAACAAGTCTATTTTCGGTCTACTTATAACCACAACATTCATTTCAGTATCTCTAAGATTTAGACAAATCATACAAACACAGTAAAACATTGTTTAACAATGAACTTGGCTTTGTTATGAGCACACAGTTTTTGCATATCTTTCAGCAAATCCTAATTAGCTGTCTTTCAACATGCTGTGCACCTGCCCCACAGATAATAGGAGAGAGCATCTGTATAGACGACTGCATTCCGAGGGCAATAAATAAATTGTGGGTCAAAATTATTACAAAGCTTTCTCCAAATAAACGCATACCCTTCACAATACTAAGCTGCAGATGTGAAAAGTACCTAAAGCCCACTCAAATGGTATGATTATGGGGCTATTTGAGTTTAATAATCTGACTGTAATTCAGGCATTTTCAACAGCTCATTAAGGGTTCATTAATATATAGGCAAGCTTGTGAATTATAAATAAGCAGATTAGAAATTTGTATTGGCTGGACTGTACTGTACTAGCCTCCTTAACAGAACTCCACTGTAACATAATGAAGGCTTGACCTCAAAGAAGGAGGTGCAAACACAGGGCACTAACTAAACCTTGTGGCTCTCTCATTTCAAGGACTATGACTAACCTTTGTTCATCCAGAACTGAAGAATGATCACAATTATTTCAAATATGTGTTATACATGGTCATGAATTAGGCATAACTAAGATTTAGCTCTAAAATATTTCCCTGATCAGGTAAGACACAATATCCATAACAATGACAAACAAAAGTTATTAACAAATCATTTTTAGTTTGTAAAGAGTACATTATTCAGACCTGCTAAGAAACAAAAAGCTGTTATGGAAATTTGAGTTATTTGATTCCCCCCCCTTATATGCATACTATAAAACAAGACCCCAAATTACTCATAAGTTTAGGCCTATCAAATCTGGGTAATTTTGTTTTCTGATGAACTTATTGATTCATTCAACTACCACATCACAGTGGTAGCTCATAGGACAGAGTAATGCAAAAGAAGGCCACACCAGTATTTTTAGCAGGCCCTAAATCTTGACTGCTTTGAAATAAGTGACAATTCTAAGTATTTCTAGTAATTCTTATTTTATTATTTTCTTTCTTTTTTGAGACAGGGTCTTGTCACTTAGTTCGGGCTGACCTGGACTCACTATGTAGCCTACCTAGGGTGGCCTCAAACTCACAGTGATTCCCATGCCTCAGCCTCTGAAAAGTTGCAGGCATGCACCACATTTTCAATTTTGTGTTGGTTATTTAAAAGTAACAACAGCTTCTGTGGTCAGAAGTTACAAGGGCCGGGAGTTTGGCTCAGTGGCTTATGTGCCTGTCAGGCAGGTGTGAGGTTGTGAGTTCAATCCCTGGTGC
>RJWM01000558.1:116345-123845 GCA_004363535.1 Dasyprocta punctata | reverse complement strand
TACCCTGGATTCAAGTTCTGCCTACTACTTATTAGCTCTGTGATCACAGCAAGTCTTCTGGTTCGTTTTGTGTAGATAACGCTACTAACAACTTAAAGAATCACTGTAAAGTTTAAATGATATAAAATGCCTAATACAGTACCAGGTATATAATCATCACTTTAATAAATAAGTGTCACCTACTTTAAATCTTATAGAAACCTGTTTTTAATAAAATGCTACATTTCCTAAAGTTAAACAACTAGTTACTTGGCATCATGAGAAAAATGATATATTGTCAAAAACCAGCTCATGAAAACAATATGATAGTATTCTAAAACAATTCTGTCCTACAATTATAACTTTCATATGGTTTCTGATCATCACGCAGTCAAATCTGATGGTTTAATTCTGATATTTCTATATATTAAATTACCATATGTTGTGTTGCCATTAGTCTGCAACATATTTTAATGGCATGTAGTTTTGTTGCTTTTTGCTGTCTTAACTTTTATGACCCAAGTTTTACTCTCATATCACTTCTAGGAGTGGAGAAGCACTTTGACATAGGCTGATGATGAAACAGTCATGAGAGTTGCTTACCATTAGAGTTCTAGTCAGGCACTTCAAGGAAGCATGGAAACCTAGAGAACAGCCCTGTATAAATCAGCATGTGGAAAGTCAACAGTGCTGCTGATATATTCTGAAATAAAGACTCTTTTCCTACAAATGTACTGATTAAGATATAAGTACATGCTGCACCATGTTCTTGTTAAAATTAGTTAAGTCAGATCAAGGTTGCACATCCTCTCGATCAGTATTTTGGAAATCTTGAATCAACTTCTTCACAGATAAAGAGTGGCTTCTTAAAAAACATACGTATACACATATGATATAAAAATTTTAGTCAGAAACTACTAATATGGAGAAATGGTCTTTTCTCAAGTGAAAAGACTAGATTCCTGGAATTTTAAAATATGAAGTACACTTATTTGTGTACCTTAAGGTGATCAGTTAACATCATTCACAAGTCCCTCATGGCAGTGAGAATTCTTCCCTATCAGATAATTAATCTCATGCTTCTCTTTGTAGTCATTTCTTTTGCCACAGCCATCTTTTCCCTTTCTCTAAAATGTTCCAAAGTGAATATATAAATTACAGTCACTTGACTTCATTATGAACAGTAGATATCTACTGATGCCCTTTCTCTTCTTGCAGGAAGGAATGTCCACTTTATTGCTTTTGGAATGTCAAATTATCTTCATGCACAGGCTCTACTCAAATAGCACGCTAGTAAATATGGCACAAGGGTCATCGACATTCCTAGTACATTCCAATGTAACAGCACAGCATAAAGTTTTATCTGGATTGTTATAAAGGACACAGACTCAGTTTTATTGAAAAGGATTTGTGAAGCATGCCATCATTATAGGAAACATGAACTTTACAAGACTTCCCACATGATTTTATTTTAAAATGTGCAGGCTCTTTATATAAATACAGCACCTAATTAATAACTGAAAATACCCCCTATACTGTATTTTATATAACATTCATGCGTATGCACCTCTGTTAAGGTGCTTACATTTTGCTGCAAATACTTAGACATTTCAGTCATTGATAAACTTAAAATTGGTATTTTGTGTTTCACATGGTGGTATCACATCCATCACTCTCCTCTACTAAAAACCATGTAAGTGTCTGAAAAGCCTGACCACCCAACACAGCATCTGAAAGACAATGGCAGAGTAGCATAAAAAGCATCTTCTAAGCAGGAAAGTACACAATAAGACTTCTACATTAATAATGTGAAGAATACATTTTTTTAAAATATAATCAAAATAGCATTTTCTTAACTACAAAAAGTGGCTGGTTTGACCTCGTAATAAAATATTCTAGCAATTTTTTTTCACAAACAGTCCATTTTCTCCTGACCAATAAAGCTCAACTTCTAAAAAAACCTATGTATCTGTCCAACATTAACTGTATAAGTAACTAATTAATCCATAGCAAAGATATTCAAAGGCAATTTCCATAAACACTTGACTTCTCAAAGTGTATTGTACATCTTCAAACTGTATCGATTTAATCCCCTTGATAAGAAATGAATGAGTCAAATTCACTATCAGATACACCAAAATTAAGGTCAAACTAAAAATAATGGCATCTAAATGTAGTACTGCTCAGTAAAACAATTAAAAACACCCGGGGGAGGGGGTTTAAAATTTTTTCCAGCTACAAGTGTACTAGGAGCATAAAGGGTAAGACAGGCATACACAAAGAAGCATGTAAACAATTAATTAGGAAAGTCAATTTGAGGAGAATAAATAAACATAAAGATCCTTTTGAAAAGTACCATAATGTTACTATAATAAGGTCTTTTCCCAGTTACTCAGAGGGTAAGGTGTAAATGTGCATCTTACCTTGTTGCCTAGTTAGGGGGAAAAAAAGTTCATTATTCAACTCACTTTTCTGAAAAGGAAATATACATGCATTAATATAAGTATGACTACAGATTTATATTAACAATATACAGATTTCAAAATTGCCTAAAGAAACCTGAATTTGAACTGGGTGTTTTAGGTGGTAAACCATGGAAATGTCAACTTTGATTTGAGCTAACAAAAAAGAATTTACAGGATGGATAAGCTCCAGGACCTTTGAATCAAATGAAAGACCAGAACACTCCACAGAATGTCTGCAATAACAGTCTCTACAGAAAATTATGAGGAACTACATAAATCCACCCTCTTCCTCTTCACACAGGCTCATTAAAGCTGTACTGACTCTCTGGGCAGCTATAATTCTGCTGACTGATACCCTGGAATCACCCTGTCAATACCCAGTGGTGTGCTGCCTCTCCAACTATCTCTGCCCCTAATATTCCTCTCTTTGATGGGATTTGCTGACCTTTAATCTGATGCTAGTTTACTCTCATCACTGAAGTGTAAGTCGGAGAGCAATAAAACGGCAACCTCACTGATTCAAAAGGGAGAGCTAAAGCCTGCTAACTGTGAATCTAACCTTTCGTAATGGCTTGCTCTTAAAGAAGGAAGCATGAAGTGGAAGGCAGCTAAAACAAACAATGTGTAATGCTGAGCACAAGATTTATTAGAATCCCTTTTGCATGGGTATTATAAGAGGACACCAGGGCTGTAAACAACAGATACACAAATATTTGCAAGACACACCAAATCTTGGTCAGAATATCCTTTCAAACCAACACAAATCTCCAACAAGAGCTGTGCTGTAGGAAATTAAGCAAGGTAGATGAGCAAAAAATCTTAGGACGACTCCAGGTGAGCGGACGTAAATAACACTAAATTAATAACATCATCATTAAAAATAAGATGTTTTCTGTGATGAGATAGGAAATTATGTGCCTGAAAATAAAAACCTCACACCCATAACAAGTCCGAGAAAATTCAAAGAGCTTGTGGAAATTAAACGCTTTCAAATAATTTTCAGTGAAATACTAAGGGTAAGTTAATAATAAGACCTCACACTTAGAGCTTTCTATGTGCTAGGCACTGCTCAAGGTGCTTTATTTATATTAATTCATTCAATCATCCCAATACCCAAAAAAGGTAGGTACTATTATTATGTGCACTTTAATTATCATGAAATGGAAGCAGCATAATGTACTACAAAATAAAAAGGCCAAGACTTGATGCTGGACCATCTGGTTTTATAGCCTGAACCCTTTACCAACTCTTGTGCATATTATATTAACAGAATCAAAGAGACAGTAACACTCCCTGAGAGAAACATTCATTTCTATTTAATTTTTGTATAAGAGTTGATTCTGGGTAACTTTAAAAAATTCTCACTGTATCATCAGACTTGGTTTTATTCACTTTAAAATTTTTTCAAAAAATCTCACTATAGGACTCTTAGTAAATCTGTGAATTCTTGTTCTTTCTTTATCTTTTTGATCAACATCAAACAACTTTCTTAAAGAGATAAAACAAAGAAATACCAATGAATAAATAATATTAAATCCTATAATTTTAATATATTTTTCCAACGTAGTCTCTCAGTGATTACGACCAGGTGTATTTTCAAAAAATGATCACAATTAGGAAGAGATAAGCAAATATGAAACCAAAAATTACAACAGTAAGTTCAAGTATTTGACATTTTTAAAGTGGTAAGCTGTATTATGCAAAAGAAAACACAACTATTATTCCATGTTTTCAAATGGAAGGAAATTCTGGCCTGTACTAACTTGATTTGAAATTACCATCTTGTTGTTTTTTAAATGACTGGTCTCTTGAGATTTCAACTATTTGGACAAAAACTTCATGAGCCATAAATAAGTCACACGCACATACTGATTAGCTTAATATCAACCAGTGGTGCCAACCCAACAGGGCCACTTTTCACCTGCTTGCACAAAGACTGAGTGCGCCTTTCATTTTAAAACAATCTGGTAAACACAAAAGGGAGGATCTTTCAGATTGCAAGACACAAGAATCTATATAAAATATACACTAAATTCCAAAGCGTAAGCAAAGTGGAAGTTACTGCGAAACAAATCTCTTCCAATCCTCTTGAGGAAAGCAGAATTTGACAGGTACAGATAGAAGAATTACTTATTCATTCTACCAGAAAGAAAAAATAATAAAAAGCATAATTTAGTTTATAATTTATGTTTGTAAGTGTTATTTTTAAGAGTTACAGTCTGCTTTGCAGATTACTTGGTCTGGTTCAAGTTGACATGTTGCATCATAGAATAAGCCTGAAGGGTCTTCACAACATGTACAGTAATTAACACGTCATTAACAAATTAACTCATATACATTCAACATTATCAGTGTTAATAGCATAATTATTAATTTATCATACACAGCACATAGCACCCATGGCACTTTTCAAAATAAATTTGGAAGTGTGTACTTTCAAATATTAAAAAGGTAGCTATTCACATTGAAATATTTTCATCAATAAACATTTTTATATGTATGCTATGTAAGTATGTTTCAAATGAGGCATATTTAGTGATGCTACAAATTAAACCTGTATCTAACTCAAGCTATACTGATACAAAAATACAAAGAACAAAGACAAGCCTTACTCGGTGAAAGAACTAGTAATACATTAAAAATTTAATACTTGGCAGGTCAAATCTGGATACTCTCTGCTGAAGACAACCAATATTAATGAATCAGACTACAGAGTCATTGTCTAGGATCCCAAAGGAAACAATAACGCAAATACAACAAATTCTTAGAAGAGAAAATCCTGCAAAACTATTTAATAAAGTATCACTTGTCAATGCTCTAAAAATCATAAATATGTTAAAAACCTTATAAAATGTTCTTTAAAATGTTAGCTAAATCTAGTCTTTAGTTTAAGTCTTTATTTTTCAGTTTAAGTCTTTGCTATAAAAAAGACTTAAAATCTTAAGTCTTTGCATAAATGTCTGCCTTACTATTAGCCTCTTTGTATAATAATCACTTATTTAAAATTTTGTTTTATTTCCACAATAAATCGAGAAGACATAAATTAAGCAGTTCTTTAAGAAGATCCTTTAAGCAATAGAAAATCTGAGTTTCTCTAACAATGATGACACAATTACAAGAAAGGCAAAGATAAGACAACACTGTGTATCACCGTTTATACAAGGGTCCTGGCAGGTCAGGAAGGTAGTTTTTAGAAAACTCCTAAATAGAAAACTGACAAGAAAAAGGTGCAAGAGGATGTGATAATTCAGATAAACATATTATAGATAGTCTATCGAGTAGATTCAATTACTATCCAGTTATTTTTTTAAAATAACATTCTTTGAAACTATTATTGGAAATGAGACCCTCTGGAAAACATGTAAGTAGTTAGTTAGCTACCTACAGGGTATCTATGTTTCTGGTACAAATTCATTTCCTTCATGTTTTTCTCAGCTCATTCTTCCTTTTATTCATGCTTTCATTCAACAAACCTCTACTAAGTACCCACTATATGTAATATATTAAAACTTAATTCATCACTGTTGAGCAGAAATTATTAATCACAGCTAAACTTCATCAAGTTTAGACTCCTTTAAGAAACAGCTACTTCAGAAGTGTACTTTTGAAGTACAATTGCTACATTTTTAATCAATTAACATGTTATCTATTGAAATTAGCTGTACAAAAAATCTATATTTAGTTTTTCATATGGAATCAAGAAACACAGTTAAATGCCAGATAATAAATCTGTAAATGTCCTCTAAGTAAAGAGTTTTAAAACATGAGATTTATCACTCTGTCTTTCTTTAAGCCACTTTTGTTATCAACTGTCTTTGAATCTGTAGCATTATTGGTGGTAGCAGGTAGATACCACATCAATTGAACATAAAAAAATTAGTGAAAATACCAACCTCCAAAAAAGGGCAGTAAATTAAGTTTTCTTTTGACTTTAAAACCCTGTAATTCTATGACACTGTCAAGTAACTTGACAAAACTACAAAAACTTCTAATACTAGTTGTTTTTTATATGTGGCTATAGAAAAAATAAACTATAACAATCCTTTAAAAAGCAAAGTACCTCCCTGCTTCATTTTTGGTCCAAGAGAGGAGCCTGAAAGCAAATACTTTACTTGTAAGCTTTGGGTTTCCACATAGTACACTGAAAAAAATATCAATTATCTAATAAATACCTTCCATATTCAGCACATTGCTTGTTGAATACATCTCTTTGCCATAAGCAGGACAAGACTCACTTGTATTCATTACATCTCTTTGTGGTCTGTATGGGTATAAATCCACCTGCCTTTAGAGGCTATATTTTGGATGAGCTAAACTGTCAGCAGTTTATCCTGGGGTCATCTGCACTATACACAATTATGCTGGGGTCACCTAGGTTATATAGGATGCCTGAAGTTTTAAACTGTCATTAGAATATTGTGGCCTGATTTTAACAATACAGCAGTGCTTCTAATGATCTTAAAGGTAATTCACTATTCAGACCCCAAGCAAAAGATGCAAATGTAGCACTGAAAGCTCCTTATTAAATACCCACAGGCTACATCTCTGTACAATAAGTGGTCCAGGTCTTTTTAGAACATACTAATTAGATGAACAGAGAATCAGAAAAATGCAAAACCAGGTCATGCAGCAAAAACAGTGAAATGTTAAAAGGGAGAGGGTAAGCAAAGCATGCTAAATATCTCCCTCCTAACATCATTAAAAAATTATCTTCAATATGGGGGCAAAATAAATCATGTCAGGTCACTATTTGACTCGCCCAAATTAGGGTAGATATTACTATTAAAGTTAAGTTTTAAGTTTATTGTCAAAGATATGCTTAACTGATGATACAATACTATGAATAATACATTAAGCAAAAGCCCAATTTAAAATTAAATTTGCCTTGGGTTATCTCCCATTACTATAAACATTCAGAATTATTCTGGTTTATAAATGAAAGTTAATATCAAAAAATACTTTTTGCCAATTTTACTCTTTAATAGTTACATGTACATTGTTGCCAAACCGATACTACCACAGAATGGCCCCAGTTCTGAATTACTTCTAGACAAGC
>RJWM01000558.1:96763-116245 GCA_004363535.1 Dasyprocta punctata | reverse complement strand
GGCATCAAAACCTTCTCTGACTGATCAAAATGTTGTAAGGCACTACTAACTGCATTTTGAAGCTATAGGATTTATTACTTCCCTTTTCATAATCCTAATTTCCAACAATGATCTCTCTTGCTTGACAATATCATGCCCTCAGTCTAACTAGGCTCACCTATAAGCTAATACTGACCAGATGTTCCAAAGCTTCCTTGTATGTTCAGAATTTATTTAGGACTCTTATATTATGGCTACAAACTACATAATAAGCAACACAGTGATTGTGAAAAGGGTCCTAAAATTCAAAACACTTTTGAACTATTTAACTGACTTTCTAAAGCAAATTTGAATCATCGTAACACTAAAATTCCCTGAAACTTAAGTTAGCTCACATTCCAAAGGACAACAGAAATTTCTGAGCAAAGCTTGCTCTTCTCTTAGAATCAGACAGTGCTGCAGAAAGGGCAGAGGTAAGAATTAGTGGTGAGATGATAATGTTCTTGGTGAGATCTGTAGCTACCAAGTGATAAACTATATTCTGAAACACACAAACAATGGCTCATGGGCCCATTTGTCCTTTCTGGTTAAGAGACCAAAGAAGTGCAAGCAGGAACCTCATGACCTACCTACTGAATCACATGTATTTACTGTTACAAAGATCCCCTATATTTAAAAGGCCGTATGTGTTCAAGAATAATGCATTTTTTAGTGTACTGGGTCATTCTTCATAAAACAGTTCCCTTCTGTAAGTGAATGATAGTTGAAATGTCACTTTAATATCTTAATTATTGTAAGAATGACTAAATACTGTACCTTAACTGTATTTTAAATTTTATTACATTTTACTTAAAATACTCAGTCCTTAACTAGGGGTTGGTGGCTATTTTAGGATCTTTAAAGAATATCAGGCACATGGTAATTCTGACCATGTTCAACATAGAATAAACATGCACTTCTATGGAAAGCTCCCATAAACTTTGAAGCTGTTTCTTACCGCCATGCAGCACTTTTAAATCAGACACCCTCAAATAGCAGTTTCTCCTACATAAACCACAGGTACAATAAATTTCAGTATGTAGGTTTTTAGACTTATGAATACATTTTCGCTAGTACGTGTGTCAATTTTAAATGGTTTAGGCCTCTAAATAATTTGTTGAAGATATCCAAATATTTTAAACTAAAATCATAAGCAACATTTGCCAGAAAGAGATAATAATGATAATCGAGTGCATAGAATTTTGGCTTCGTCAATTCCTGCTTTACAATCAAAGACATACTCTATCTGGTACTCTCTATAAGGTCTTGAACTTGATTGGATGGTATAACAAGCAAACTATCTTACAAATTTCTTTGCCCTCAAGAAGCTATTCTAAATGAATCATTCTTCCACAAATTAATGAATTCATATTTTAAGATGCACTTGCAAAATGTTCTATCATTCCAATGCTAATTTGCAACCAAGTTAAGAAATGTTATCCTAACAGGTTTAAAAAAAAATTCTAATAGGGAATGAATGTCATGTTGCATAGGAAAAAAAAAGTGAATATAAAATCCATATGCACTGGTTTTGACAAGACATTTAATGTAGGTGATTTTACTATGCATGTTCTTTCAAAAACTAAACAGCATCTGGATATATTTAACTACTGAAACCTCTTAAACAATGATTAAATTTTAAAAATTGCATTAAATTAAACATAATTTCTTAAAATCAATTATAGATGAACAGGCAAGGAAATAGTTAATATACTAATTACAGTAATTAAGAGTTTCCAATTTAATTATAGCTAGGGATATGAATGCTCTAACATTTGTTAGAGTGTTAAAAAAACCTTTCATACAGAGACTTTGTTCACAAACATCTAATGGAGACCTCCTCTACCTCACTCTGTGCTTGTCTGCTGACACTACAGCAATGGGTTCAGATTGAAGAACTTGTCAGCAATCAGGCAGGAGGAGGCTAATTAGCTTGCAGGTTAATGAGTGTGATGGCTCTTGACAGCATTTTGTTACAGCCTCTTCTGTATTTAAACAATAAATGATTACTTACATACAGTTGAGACATTCTAACCACAATAGCCAAGCACATGTTTAGTATTACAGGTATAATATTAATTCCTTTGTTTCTAAATCAAAAATGTAAAGTTTGCATTAATTATATCTGTATCACATCATAATACAGTAGAAAGGAAATGGGCATTTTAAGAAGGTAATAAATACATTTTATGTAGAGGTACGCCCTTTGAGTTGAAAATTTCCATTGAAAGGACACCCGATAGGCAACATAATTGGGTTGCTGAGTGATAATTTAAATATGGCAGCTTTTCAGCAATGTGAAAGTACTTTCCTTCTTAAAAAGAACTCAAGGAAGACTTTTGTCTTAATTTTTTTATTCTAGGTTTCTCTCTGTGTGAAATAGGTATATAAGGCACACACAGAGGAATCTCTCTGCTTACCTTGCTGGTTACTAGGGATTTGAAAACAGGTGGTGAATTAAGGAAATAGCTCTATTGAGAGATTAACCCATTTCATCAGCCAGTGGAGAAGGAAATAAGAACATTTTACAGCATCTCTATAATCCATATATTTAGTGACAACAGAAATGTCTTAATAAAAGCACTAAGAAATCGAGTGCATACTTTGCAGCAGTTTGATTTACTTTGTAAAGTAGCAAGTATTAAAATCTAAGTAGTCGGATTTTTATTTACATGAGAGGAAAATGCTATGTGTCCATGAAAACCTTATCTGAGAATTAAACTGAACTTTAGCTGCATAATACCAAGGGAGGGTTATTTCAATTTAATATTCAGCATTCCCCAGAAATTTGAGCACAGACATGGAAAAGAAACACCTGCTGAGATTCACACAGCTCTCCAAATTATTGTTGTATGCATGAAAATAATATTTGTGTACCTTCTCTCTGCTGTATGATGAACATTTTAATAAAATAAAAAAGTAATAAAATTTTCAAAATACGTACCTTTCTAATGCTTCTTTTTTTACACTTAAGAATAAAAACCATTATATCCATCACAATTATGGGAGCCAATAAGTAACTGTACATCAAAGAGTTTTAGTAGACCTGGACAGAATTAGTGGGGGGAAGAAAAGAAACTAGCATGAAAACCTAAACAATTTGTTTTAAGCATTTAAAGCTCCAGGTGTAGCAAGTGTCTACAATTGCAAAGCAGTAAGTAAAAATGCAAATTCAAATTCTGTAGTTAGTTGGTTACTTTCCCTTAGTTATTCTTGAATAATAAATTCTTAGGGGGCAGAATACAAGTACTTTTAAGATTTTAGAACAATTGTGTTATTTAGACATCTTAACTCTGTAAATTGCACATATCAACAATCTATGAAAATAGTCTCTCTGTTATGCATACATTCTTAACAAACATATCATTTATTAGCTTATCACACAAACATCAGCCTACTAGCTCACTTTATAATTTATAACCCTATGCCAGTTAATACAAATCCTTAAGCCCCAATAGTCACAATGCTATGCTAACTCTAAATGGATAAGTAAACTCAAACTTTTCTTTAAGTTCTAATACAATTAAATTTTGGAGAATCAAAATTTTCCTCTGAGCTATAATACTAATTTCAGACAAGTGACTTCTGGGAAAAGACTGACACCTACCAAAATCAGAACCCATTCTGCTTGTTTAAATGAGAATATTCCTCAGTCTGAAAAATTATTTATAGAGATTTTTTACTACCCTTGTATACTGCAATGTTATTTCCTTTCCCACACACTAGCAAAGTCCATTTTCACAACTGCTATAAAGCGGCATGTTCACAGCTAGTAAAACAACTCAATAAATAGCCTCACGAAGCTATAGCTGTCTCATATCCTTTCCTCAATAAAAACAGAGGTGAACTGCTTATTTTCAGCAGCACACTATAAGAAGACAGAAGCATTATGACTGCTCATACATTCTGACTATCATTTGCCACAAGCTATATCTGTCAGCATTAAATAAAGCTGCATTATAAATGTAAACAAAACACCCACATCTACAAAATGAGCTGTCCGCCATGGCTGTAGGCATGAATTGAACCTGCTTATTGACTCAGGTTGCTCTTTTTATTTATTCTTCTACAAAGACATGCATTTACTTTACCTTACAAGCATAGTAGGTTTCAGAAAGGCAGCTAGTCTTGTACCAAAGCAAAATTAAAATGAAATAAAACAAAACAAAAATAAAGTACATGTAGAGAAATATGTAACTTAATAGAACTACATTATGCAGGCAAAACTGACCAGTTGTTTAAAAAACTTAATCTATGGGTTCAGTTCTCTAAATATGTACTAATGAATTATAAGATAATTTACTATCAAATACAATAGAACTTTATTTTCAAATATTTAATGAAAGGGATAGAATGATAAAATTCATTGTCCCACCTTCCACATCTTGGGGATCCAATGATAAAGTCATCTTACATTAGGGAGTTACAGTAAATATTCAGGGAATTAAATTTGGCAAGATATAAAATTAACTCAAGCTGGTAAAAAAGTTTCCATAAAAAATGATTACGCCAGTTGGAATGGAACTGTGTAATTGTCTAGGAGTTTCACGCTTACTGCAACTGTATATAGTGCAGTCACAACAATACATAACAATAAGAAAGAGTAACAACTTTGTGCGTTTAAAATCATTTTGCCAGCTTCATTAAAAAAAAAAACTCTGAGGTACTGATAGATAATTCTGAACATATTGTAATGTTTATATTCTCATTTTCAAAAAAGCAAGGAGTCGGGTACCACCACTGACCGACCACCCCCAGCTATCTCTACCTCTACATCCCTACCTCTCTCATCAAGTTTCACCATGTTTGCCCAGGCTGGTTTAGAATTCCTGGGCTCAAGAGGTTTTCCTGCCTCAGTCTCACAAGTAGCTGGGGATACACACAAGTAAACACCACTGCACTTCACTTGCTTTCTCTTTATTATTATTCTATGATAGAAGATCAAGCTAGGACAGTGAACATGTGAAATATATGTATACTGGACTGCTGAGTGACTATAATGCTGATAATATTCCAACAAGTGTGTTGCACATCAAAATTTTAGTCTATTTCCAGGCTTATTTTGAAAAGGACCATTGCCATGCCAAGTCATGACAAATTAAGGTGTGTTTTGAAGACATTCATTACATACAGAGCCAGAGTAAACATACAAGCCACTACTATAATTCATTACAGGAAAAATGAAATAAAGCATTTTTTCTTTTTCAAATAACCACATGGAGCTCTTCTTGTGTACTTGATCAAGTAATTTCCCAATTAGTTTTCTCCACTAAATTGATTGATTGCATTGGCTTCATATAGACAGAGCTATGAAACAAGGTAACCTTCAGAGACCACTTCCTCCCACCCCTAGATTTCTAAACAATAGAAGATCTGGACATATGCGGAAACCAAGTACTCCAAGGAGGTTAATCTTTATTGTCTGTTACCTGTTGAGCAACTCAAGAATCCTGGAGAGGTCTAAAAGTTTCTACCTTTTTCTCCAATTGAAAAATAGTCCTCAAATTAGAATCTAGACTTTAAAAGCAAGAAGTAAAATGCAATGGTTAAAATATTAACATATACTGTCACAACTTATTTTTACATAGGACATCATTCCCTATGAAATGAAAAAGTGTAAATGTCCCTTTGCTTCTCACTATTCCATAGATTGATATTAATTATTACTGCTTTTCCTTTCTAAGATAAGCTTGTTAACAAGAACTACGAGATTGCTTACAGCTGCAATCCAATGGCTAGGTTGCATCCTTGTTTATGTTGTTTACAGGAAAAAAGGGAAATCGGTACAAAGAAATAGCATGGAGTAATTAATGTATTGTAGTATAATAATTTCCACTTTCTACCTCCATTTAAATAAAATAAAGCTCAGAAATGCCAGTGTAAATCAGGGGGAGCCACAGGGGAGCACAGCAAGGCAAAGACATTAAAGCCAAAGCAAAGCCCTTCTTCACCCAAGCTACTACTATTATTACTTGTGCAAAGCAAATATTCAGCCTCCAACCCTAAATCATTTCAATTCCTATTTCCAAGTATAATTTAATCTTTTTCAGCGACACTTGATGCTTACTTCATCATGGTATAATGACAGATTAAAAAGTTGTTGAATTAAATATTAAAGAGGACTTCAGGCAGTTCTGCATTTTTAAGGAATAACACAGATTGGGGATGAAATGAGAAGCCCAAATGCATATTTTATACCAAAAGGAAAGAATACATATATTTTTCCTCCAGGCCACCTACTTTGTAATAAAACACAGGGAGGGTTTTTATTTAGTGGATAAAAATATGAAATAATATCATAAGCTTCTTATCACTGTAATCTGGACCCATACAATGATGTCAAAGCTAGTGATACCAAGTAAGAATATGATTTTTTTGGTGAGCATCTTAAATATTTAAAAATATGTATATTCATAATTTATCATTTTGCATTCTGATTTAAAATTTTTTAAATTGTGGAAATTTACCTCAGATAATCTCACAGATGATAGAATTAAAAGTAAACCATTATGTAAATGGTCTTACGATACAAATTCTTCTGGGTGGGTAGAAAAAGAAATTGAGCTATAGTTGTAAATATAGTTCCAAATAAAATGCTGATTGAATTGTTAAGCCCAATTTTGGAAGCTCCCATTACATTCAGGTAAAATTAAAGATGAACAAAGTATCATTAACTCTTAAAATGGGACACAAATATAGCAAAAAACACAAAATGCTGGAAGTTTACACTTAGGATATATACAAGATAATGAACCAGATTTTACAGTTAAAATTCCAAAGGCCCATGTACCACTGTTTGGTTAATGTTTTTAATTGTTATAAAGAACAAAGGGATTTTTTTTCTTCCTGAGGTTTAGAAGAAAATGAACGTCTATGTTCTTGTTTCAGTGTGAATTCAAGCAATAGGGGAAAAAAGGAACTCCATGAATATTTTATTCTATTCGTATAACAACAAATTGCACTCTTTTTTACATACAGTATACATATCTTCACAGTGTTCCTAAGTATCTAAGTAGTTTCTTGTTGGTTTTTTCATTTCACTTACCTGTTTGTTACTAATATTGGCTACTTGATTGAACCACATGAAATCACCAATTTATAAATTTTAAAAATGGCATATTACCAATTTATGATTCAACAATTCATTTTAGAAAGTTTTATCCTTATGTATTTCCACTAGAGAAAAAATTATTTACAATAGTATATTTTAAGTAATTAGAAGTGATTTAAGAGTACATATTATTTAGACGAGTCAACATTTTCTATAGGTCAAAGAAGCAAATGACATTTGTTTTCAAAACTAGTTCATTTTTCGAACAAGTGTATAGTACAAATGTTAGAAGAGTATCAAACATTTTTATGTAATACATTTTATCTGTTTCATAAATAGAAAAAGATAAAGGTAACTAGACTGGTTTCTTCAGAAATTATGACTTTGGCTGTGATAGAACTAAATGTCATCATGGCTGGCAACTACACATGGCCTTGAAAGGATGGCCTAATTCCTTTTGGAAAAATTTTCAGTCTGATTGCCCCTGGCCAAATGTGACAGAATTTACTTATGAAATGATGCACACACAATCCTTTAAAAGAAAACCATAATATATTACAGTGGTATTGTTTTGCCAGTCTAAAAAGGAGTAAGATTTTAAATATTTCTTCCATTAACCTTTCCCAAATCTCAGGCTTCTGTTGCTCTCCTGACAAGGATATTTGGCTAGCCATTCATTGCAAGTATACCATTCTAATCCCACACAATTACATGCACACACTACACTGTAAAAATATTCCATAATAACCTTTGCTAACATTCTCTAAAAGTACAAAAATAACAGAGAAAACAAATCCTCCCTACTACCCCCAATATATCTTGATTAAGTCACTCTGAGGCAAAGAGTGGTGACATATAATTTTTCTAGTTTCCAAATTTAAATTCTTGAAAGATTAATAATCTTAATTTCATGGAATGTTTTCCAACCAGTAACAATAAAATGATAATTCCCCATCACCTAAGGAACTCAACAAATGTTCGTACACGTAAATTTCCTGTGGAATTCCATCTCCCATTGAAAAACAGTCACTAGGTTTAGATGCCTCAGACTCAATTACAGTGAGGAAACTTCCCAGATGTTTCGAATTTATGGTGAAACGTTTCGGGTTTGGTTTTGGTTTTGAGTTTTCCCCTCACCCCACCCCTTCCTTTAAACCAGCACCTTTCCTGAATGTCCTTATTTAGCTGGTTAGGTTTTTCCCCGATCCATTTAGAAGGGTTACATAGTGCTTAGGCCGTCCTCCTCTGAGATACTGGGGTCGCAGCAGCCCAGATAGTTGAAATCAGGGAAATACAACCTCTACCTCGCCGGGCCGCAAATCAAGTTTCTGGTTTGGATTTGAAAGGCACCAACTTCCGGGCTTCAGAGAAGGTCTGACTCCGGTGGAGCTGACCCAAGAGCACCAGGGTAGCAAAAGGTGCGCGTTCCCGGCCGCTGCCTGCTCCGAATGTTCTGCCCAGCGGCTCCACGCGCTGCTTGCGAGCGGGCGTCGGGCGCGCCCATTGTTCTCGGTGGCGCTGAGCGGGCTGCGATCGCAGTATGGTGATCCGCACCCTCCCCGCTGCGGCCCGCTCCCCACCGAGACAAGCCCCAACCCAACAGCTGACAGCGAATTCTCACCGCCCTGACTGCATAATTAATGTAAATGGAGCAGCCTCCGTGTCATGTGCGGGCTCTCTGGGTTTACTTTTGTGCGACACTTACACAGGCATATTAACTAGAGAAAGCAGCATCACAACAGGGGTGGAAAATCAGCCTGTCAGGGACTCATTCCAAATGCCACGGAAAGCCGAGCTGCTTCAAGATTGTTTCATCAAGGTGATTGAGAACAAAAACTATTGAGGAAAGAAAATTCGGGCTTATACTAAGCTCCCACACTGCCATTATTTATTGCTCTAGCTTCCTTAAGGAAGAGATTCCTAACAAATCTTTATGCAAAATTCAGGATTGAGGAAAGATGTGAGGCTACTGTGTACGCGCAGACCCAAACTACCTAGTCGACCCAAACTACCTAGTCTCGGGATATATATGTGCAGATGTGAACTAACCCCACACGCATGCAGACCGGCCTTGCACACCACAGCTGGGGAGAAAAAGGCCAGGCTGGGAGGCACCTCTGCGCGAGACAGTGAGTTACTGTGAAACCCAGTGGTAACGAAACCCATTGGTAAACTGTGGACAGTCACACTGAACTGAAATTAAGGCCCAATCCCGGGGGATGCCAAAGAGCTCTGCAACAAGGTGCTTGGTTTATAGTTCTGTTAACCACTTCAAACTAATATGTGGTTGCTATTTTTCTCTCCACAACCTGCTGAGGGCAAAAATACTTGAAAGTCAAAGTTAACCTTCCGAAGAATATTTTACACCAAACAGTGTGCACCTTTGCAATAATAAGGCACAGAAAGTGCCTTCACAAGTCCATATGCAATCTGATCTAAATTAGCACCCAATTCTGTTTATGCTTTCCAGACTAGAAATGTTGGCCTTTAAATAAAAATTATCTAAAAGATTGATACCTCCAATATACACATATACTTAGTTAAATTCACTTGCACTGGACCAGTATATTATAAACTTACAAATGATTATCAATTACCTTAAGTTATGCTTTCATTGTCATAAGTAATCAAATCTAAAACTTTCCTAACATTAAATTTTCACACGATTTAGGAAAGGAAATTAACTATATTAGAAAACCAAGCAAAAAAAATCCCTTCAATAGAAAAAGTATAGGTGCAAAATTTAACTCCAGTGAGTTAGGTGTAAAGGAACAGTGTGTGTGTGTCTGTGTGTGTGTACATAAATTAAATCTTAGGCCTCCCCCAAAAATGCCATCAAAGAGTATGTTTCTGGTAAAGCATGTGCACTGCCTCTCCTCTCATATAGCAGAGTAGCTTCATCTTAAATGTTCTCAAGGAATTCCTCCACACAAAGGGGTCAATTGTACGCCACAGAAATCTGTCTATTAAATGACTGAGAACTAAATCCATCTGCATGCTTTAGTGGCATAATTAAGAATATGAACAATACCTGAAAATACCTTTATATATTCAATATACTACAGGAAAAAAGAGATCAAAAGGGTTTACTTTAGATAGTACACAGACCGTCAGATCATTATTACAAATTAAAGATATTATAGTCAATCATTTTTAACATCTTAAAAATGAACAACTCTGCTCTGCACATTAAATCATTTTTCTTCACAGAGGTAACATTTCTTTTATGTCTAAATGCACAAATTCCTTCATCATTGCTCCAGTTCTTCTATTAGAAGTAACAGACATCTATTATTCTCTATTGAAGTCAACATGTTCACCAGGTTTGGACTTCTTTCTCCTTGCACGATATGACTGACTCATCACATAATTCAGTAAAGCTACCCCACTTTAAAAAATGAGAATTCACAAACAGATTATTCTCAGTGATCTATCTCCTAAATCTGATTTTACTGCACTAAAATTCTTACTGGCATTCTGTAGTTAATAACTTTTATATTAACAAATATTATTTTATGTTTGGTCACTATGCTTGGTATATAAGATAAAGTAAATTCACCTTTACTTTCTAATAATAACTAAATTAGCCTTTTAATTCTATAACTTTTTACTTCCTTGAACTTAAAATCTCACGTAAACAATATTAATTTTGACATGTTTTTAAGAGACACCAAATTTAGAATCTACACATACACACACACACACACACACACACAAACTATGATCAGAAAGTCCCTTGAGATACTGGTATGAAACCTACAGCTCATTGATTTGGTTCTTGATAATATGCTATTAAATTGGCAAGCATGCTGACCTTGTGTGCAAAGGTAGAATTCTCCATATGCAACATAAAGTTTAAAAACAGCTTCAAATGATTGTTTAAAACTGTAGGCTACAAAACCTTAAAATACAGACACGCATACCATAGTTTATTTAAAATTGGCAACCACAATTTAACAAGCTATTCTAACAAATGATTAGCATAGCGTGTGCTTTTCCTTAGCCATCAATTATGACACAGGGTAATGCAGGGCACAACTTAAGTGTCAAATTACAATATGCTATACAAAACCACTTTGCAACACAGTTTTCTGTTTGCTTAGCAATTACTATAGAGCACACTGCTTTTATGAAAGGAACTGGTCAGAACTATTTATAAGAATTACCACAAATGTTTATATATTTATATCATAAAGAATTAGGTGAAAATTCCATAAATTTTATATTAAACCTTTAATAAAATGCCTGAGTTATCTTATGTTTGCTTTAAAGTGTGCATACAACCAAAATGGTCTGGGTCTTTTTCTTCAAAGAAGATTCATCTATGATATGCAACAAAAGTAGACTATTATTTTTTCAAGACAAAAGTGTAAGAAGTCTTTTCACTTACAGTCCACTGACAAAATTTTATTATTTTAACTGTCAGTGTAGTGAAATCTATATTTAGTAAAAATTTATAAGCATTCTAAAGATACAGCAATGTGCCTCTTTATGACCCTCAATAAGACAAAGATTTAAAGCAAAATAAACAAGTAGAATTTCAGAAACATGGCAAGTTGTAATTTTTACATAACAATCAGTGTTTGAAATACTTGTTCTATCAGTGGTGAAAAGAATAAAGGTTATTTGTCTTAATTGTAGGACTGTCCATTAATTCATAAAACTCTTATGTGAGTAAATACTTAATGAGAAAAGGGAAAAAATACACAAAACAGGTTTTTATGCTGTTTTTTCCAGTCTGCTGCTGTCCTTTCTCCTGCATTTGCCTAAAGGCTCTCAGTAAATTACACTCCCAGTAAATGACTGTAATTTACCCGTTGAATTCCCTTGTTCAGGAAAAGCACAAAAACACATTCCAGCATTTCCACAGCTCAAATTTACCATTCGGGATGTCAAGAACAATCCATGGGCAGTAATTTGAAACTGTTTGAACCTTCAAATGAGGGAAATTAGAAATGTTTTGAGAGCTACGATTTTCAGTGAGGAGATAAAAACCTGATAAAAATCTCTTAACTGTTCTGTAGCTTCCTTCTCCCTCCCGTATCAAAGTCAGAGGCCTAAATAAACTAGTTCACAGTGGATTTTCACACAGTGCTATAGTATAAAATATACTATATTAATAATGTAAGTCAAATTTACATTTACTAGGTTAATTTTTAATGACAATAAATACTATAATGTCATGTTAATGCTAAAACATAGATCTTGCTATATAGTTTTCTATCACATCTGTCTCCTAGGTACCATCTGACCATCACGCAAAAGGACTTCTCCCAGTACAACTTGTATGAGCAAAATTATAAAGACTCAAGGCTTCAGGGACATACAGTAGTTATAGTTAAAATTATTTGTATAAACAAGGACAAAAACTAGTGACATTTCAATATAGAGAAATGTCATGCACAAAGAAATGTAAGCATCTATATGGGCTAAACTTCTTGAATTGTGTCACTTAATATTTTAATATTTAACACAGGCCAACTTATAGAATAAACCAGCATAATCCCCAATGTAAACACTTTATCATTATAAGACATACACATACTCCCTCACAGTATAGTTAAGAACATTCAATAACCAAAACAGCCTGTTTCACTCTGTCTAAAAGCAGGTTTTCATATGGCAAAACGGTTATAAATCCTCATTATCCTAAATAAAATTACAGCACTTTAAACATTTCCAGGGAGAACATTCTCTCTTCTAAACAACTACCTTAGCGAGTAATAGGAAGCAATATGGTTGCACTTGTGTCACAGTTGGAAGCCTTTTTAAACTGTCGCCCTGCTAGCAAACCGATTCTACATATTAAAATGAATGTGTTGCTTATTTCAAGAAGAAAAATCATTTATAAAATCAAGACCATTATTAGGATATTGTGACTTTCATCCTCTTTAAAGTGAATCAGAAGTAAAAGTGACTATCATCTACATGTATCTATATAACTTCATTCTTTACCAGTACTTTGGTCTTAAAGGAAACAATACTCACAGAAAATATGGTTTTGCATACTTAGCATGTATTACCTTAAAACAACCTACGGTCCTAAATATTCCCAATCACAATTACATAAGGAGGGAAAAACCTTCTAATTTCCCCTTTTAGTACAAAAGATAGTCTTTTAAAATGTCTCTAACTAAATTATAGACCTTAAAAAGTATGAATTTTACTTACTTTAGATTTGACAAGTGCATCCTTCTCCCAATAGTTGTTTTGGTACCAAGAAGCACACTTGCTATAATAATAGCTGTATAGTAATTATAACACATTCACAGTTTAGCTAAGTTTAATATCAGATATAAACTGGATATGTGGATCAGCTTCCTATTGTGCCCTAAACTTCAAAGAGAGAAATGAATGGTAAGCATTACCATTCAGGGCGCAAACAAAAATGCTTTACTCATTCTCACATAGGAGCAAACAAAAATGCTTTACTCATTCTCAAATTTCATTTAACTGTGGCAAACGCTGGAAATAATGTAAGTTTTCTACATGCTCTTTATTGAGGTATATGATGGCCCGCTAATTTTTTAATTCCACAGAGTATAGAAGAAATTAATTATGCACTCCCAAATGAAGGATTCTGAACATTTCTCAAGAGGGATTTGCAGCCGAACATGGTGGAGCACGCCTTTAATCCCAGCACTCGGGAGACTGAGGTAGGAAGAGCATTGTGAGTTCAAGACCCGCTTGGGCTACAACGTGAACTGGCCTGAGCTACATAGTGTGACCCTGCCTCGAAAAGCTAGGGCCAGGAGTTTAGCTCAGTGGTGTAAGCACCTGTCTGGCAGGCGTGAGGCTGTGAGTTTGATCCCCGATGCTGGAAGGAAAAAAAAAAAAAAAAAAAAAAACCAGAGTGATTTGCAAGCCTAGTACTCCAGGAGGCTGAAGCAGTAGAATCACAAGTTTGTACCTGGCCCAGGCAATTTATCACCTAAGAGTAAATGTGTCTTAAAATAAAAAAATAAAACAAGGTTAAGAATGTAGTTCAGTCTAAAGACCCAGGGTTCAACCACTGCCCAAAAAGGGAGGTGGGAGAGGAGAGATTTGGAGCAAAGTGTTGCTCTCTACAGAATGATCACTTTGTAGATTCTTTTTTTTTTTTTTGCGGCACCGGGGATTGAACTCACAACCTCACGCCTGCCAGGGCAGGCGCTTAAGGCACTGAGCCAAATTCCGGGCCCTGGTTTTTTTTGAGGCAGGGTCGCACTATGTAGCTCAGACCGGCCTTACGCTCGCGTTGTAGCCCAAGCCGGCCTCGAACTCACAACGCTCCGCCTACCTCAGCCTCCCGAGTGCGCCACCACGCCCGGCTACTTTGTAGATTCTTAAACAATACTTTTTTGCTAGTGTTTAGTGTGGACAACTTCAATTTTAATAATCTCAGCCATCCTTACCATGGAGTGTATATTTAATTCAACAACTGTTTCTTGTATACTGTGTACTACATGCTTAACTGGGAAAGGCAACGAGTAATAAAATAATTAACTCCTCAACCAAGACAGTATATGTTCTGCTATTGCTCTTGATTGAAAATTTCTCAGTTAATTTCTAGACAATTACATTATCTACTTCATAATTGCAAACCTGGATGAATTGCTCCTAAAAGTTGCATCATGGTTCATGCCAATAGAACCTACAAATGCATAAAAGCTCCTGTTTCTAATGCCACTGTTATCAAGCCAAAAACAATTATACTCATTTGAGTTATGGCAACCAATAAACTTAGATAATCACCATATGCAACACAACATTTTGGCACTTGAACTTAAAACTCTTGTAGACAACTATAGATTGCTTCTAATGCAGAGCATTCTTGTCCTACCCAAGGCTGCCAATAGAAATGCCAAAGCTGCTGAATACGGCGCATCCTAGTAATGCTGTCAGTAAATGGCACATTCACACAGCCCCCAATCCTCTCTTCCCAGGCATGGTCTTCTCCAGCTGCAGCTTAATTTCCTGTGACTTGCCTAATTACTGTAATTAAGGATTAATTGCCATTAATTATTCACACATAAGCTCATCGCAAATCATGGGGTAAATGTCTTATGAAAGCTGCCATACAAGCCATGTATAAACACACTGGGATGCTTCAGGCAGGCAAATCTATCACTCAGCCCTCAAGCAAATCTCTGTGCTTCTCTTACAAAAACAGCTATAACTCTCAGAAACTCGACAGTTCTTTCAGGTAAGCATTAGGTTACAAAGCATGTTTTCCTGTGGAAGCCACAACGGTTTTATTAGTACTATAAATGCTGTTTTATCTTTCTAACTGCTATTTTTATGTTTCCATTTTTATTCTACAGTGCTCAGTTTAGGACAACCACTTGCTTCAAGGAGGAATGTTTGCAGTTGCTACTTTCCCCATCATCATTTGAAATAGTTCCATGTGGTTTACAACATACAACCATGCAATTGGGATCAGCATGTTCAAAAAGAAAAAGGAAAAAAAAAATCCAACTGATTAGCTAAATAAAACTAGGCTGAAAAATTTGATTTTCAAAATTCATAATTTCTGTCTTTGGTTAAAAAGCCAAAACACATATTTATTCATCCCAAAGGTATTCCTTGTAAGACAGGTTACCAAGTTGGTCATGAAAAGTTCCACTGACCAGAATGACTGAATATGGCAAGGAAACAAGCTGGTTTTATATGGATTACTTTTTTTTTTTTTTCTGGCACCAGGGATTGAACTCACAACCTCGCACCTGCCAAACAGGCACTTAAGCCACTGAGCCAAACTCCCAGCCCTAGTTTTTTGAGGCAGGGTCGCACTATGTAGCTCAGGCCGGCCTTGCGCTCACGTTGTAGCCCGAGCAGATCTCGAACTCACAAAGCTCCTCCTACCTCAGAATGGATTACTTTTGTATTAGCAGAGTTCCCTGTCTTTATAAAATCTGATATTTTCACAATTACAAAACATAAACATCATTCATTTGCCAAGTGAGAAATTGTTTCTTAGAAGTATTTTTTACAGACCCTGAGCTGATAAGGGAACTTTCAAGTCTCTTAGTCTAGAAATATAACACTTTTTTTCTAGTTGTCTAGATTTACTATGTTCAAAAGATTTAAAATGGAATAATTCATTGTAACAATAGAATGAATTACTGTATATGTTAAAAGACTCAAACTACATCAACAATATGTATTACCACAGCCCTAGGAAATTTATATCTAAGTAGGCAGAATGTTGTTCAAATTGTTATGTTACTTCCTTCTGCAGCAAATTAATGCATGAAACATTTTCATTTCGGTACATTTCTGTGTCTTCAGTTAACATTTATGTAAATGGACCTTATGGCAGATTTCTAATTTTCAAATATTCCTCTAGAATATTGACTTTTTTGAATACATCATTTAAGAGTTCATTTCCCCACTTTCTGTAGTACTTAAGATGGGCATATACAGCAGCTAAAGGAATTTCAGTTTTAAAATCTAAGTTTTCAATATCCTGCACAAATAACTACAGACCATAATTATAGTCAAGCAAAATGACAACTAAGCTTCCAGATCCATTGGCTATCAAAAATGAAACAAATGAAATCTATAATGCTTTACTAATATTTCATTGACAATATATTCAAATCACAATTTAAATCAAGTTTTAAGAGGAAAAAAGAAAACTGCAACATTCATGGGTCCCAATAGGTTTAGAAAAGGCCTGTAGTGCCCTTTGTGCAGTGATCACAAAGTATCTTTCCAATAAATCCTCCAGAACCTTTTTAAGAAATAGCTACCCACTTGATGAATGAAACCAGTGTTAGTGATCAGATAACTGAAACAGCCCAACTCTTGTATACTTAAATTCTATTACACAAGCTCTTATCTGAGATTCAAGTCTTTTTCTCTTACATTAAATTCCTAATATGACAATGTTTACAAACCTCATTTTTTCCACTGAATTACATATGCAATTCCAAACTGTAGTTTGAAACTTAGTAAATACTGAAATATAACTAATCCTCCAATCTACCCATTTGAACTACTTTTCCTTGCAAAAGTTTTACAGTAAGGGCTGGGAGTTTGGCTCAGAAGCTTAAGTGCCTGTCTGGCAGGCATGAGACTGAGTTCGATCCCCAGTGCTGCAAAAAAAAAAAAAAAAAAAAAAAGTTGTACAGTAAAAAACTAAAGCTTTTACAGATTTCTGGGTCTAGATTCTTACACTCCTACTCAAGAAATAATATCTAAAGTAAAACTTCACAAAAATTGTTAGAAATACATACTTGATTGCAGTGATAATGATATGAAATAAAATTAAATTGGTATTGTTTTTGTAATTGTTGGGTTTAAGTTCAACGCTTTAACTTAGCCATCAGTTTACCAACTAATTTCTGTACCCCTATTCTAGAGTCAGCAGTCAGCAACGCAGTCAGCAACGCAGACTAATAAAATCTAACCATCGCCACACACAGCTTTATAATCAATGTCATCTAATTGATACTTCCCTATTTTTGTCACCTTGCCTTGATGCCAGCTGCCAAGCTCTGCCATGTCAGTTTCCATTTATGGACTCCCAAGTCCCTTGATCTGGCTAATTAGAGTTTATGTGTTAATTGGAGTAAATACAAAGATGGGAGTCACAAGCACAAATTTCAAAGCACAGGCATAAATTGAAGAGCTGATAAGCAGGGAAAAGATGCCTTCATGGAACAAGTGTCAAATTTATTTTATCACTGGGAAAGACACAGAATTTCCTGACAAAGTGACACCCATAAGTTTTTTAAAAAGACAATGAGAAGAACAGTATGAACACATTAAGAATATTGTTCTGCTGGAGTAAAATACACAATACACCTAAATTCAGTTTCAGAAAGCACTCTTTTTGTGAAAATTCCTTCAACTGTTTCTACACAATATAAGCTTATTTTCACTTTATTTCACAGAAAACATACACCTTGAATTAATTTTATTAAGAAAAATCTAAAAGAAAATCTAGTATTTGAATATTATGAGATGTGATTTAAATGAGAAAGTGAAATTTTAATTAACATTCTGGATATATGAACACTTTTTCTGCCAAAAGGTAACTGTTTGATTTACAAATAATTACCATAAATTAAAGCAGAAAAATTTTTGAATGTTACACAGATTGACCTAGGATATTAGATTTCAGATGTCTATCTCAAATGCCAGTTAAGACCAAGAATTCATCATTTCTTGTAGGATCAAAGTATATTTCCAGTGCCCTCCAAAACTTACTTTATAGAAACATCATTGTCAATTGGAGATACTGCTTTTCTGGTGAGAAAAAGAAGTCAGATAATTAACATGGAAAGTAACTGATCAAGTCTTCCTTTGCCATTCTCTTGTTTTAGGTTTTTTTTTTTTTTAAGTTTCATACCTAATCAGTCATATTCAGTTGTATATGTTGAGAGAATTAATTCATTTGTTACACTGTTACATCTACTTGGAATTGATACCAATAATAACAGCAGCAGGGGGAAGAAGAGAACCAAGAGCTACTACTACTACTTAATCTTTATAGTACTTGATAGCTTACAAAGACCCATTACACATAATACTTGAGGCTATATGGTAACTACCAGGAGTTAGAAAGCATGTAAAACATATATCTAAGGTTTTTTTTTTAAAGAAAATGTGCAAATGATTTTCAAATTGGTACGCATTTAGCTATATGAGAACAACAACTTATAAAAGCATTCAGATTATAAGTGTATTGAAAAATAAAACTAAAAAGAATATTATTTTTAGTATTACATCCGTGTAGTGTTTGTCAAAGGATATTTAACTGATAGCTTAATATTGATGAAACAGCTACATCAATAATCCTTCTCAAGAAACCTTTCTTTACCTTCATGTTCTTTTGATATAGGAAAAATGATCCCAGACCTCCAAATGAAATGGGGGAATGAAACTCTCAACCTACTATACGTCCGGCGCGAGTTTGTGTTCTCTAAAAATCGAAGAATGAATTTTAGGAACAACGGAGGGTAAGAGCAGAATATATTTATTGAGGGAAAGAAAGCTTCTCTCTGAGGGACAGAACGGGCCCCAAGCGGGTTGCCAAAGACTCTGTCATTTTTACGGACTTTGAGTAAAACCAGGAGGTTAGATGGGTCCAAGGCGGGGAAAATGGGAACCTGTAAGGTGGGCATAAGGTGGGACATAACTACAGTTAACCAATAAGACTAATGGCCCAGGTAAAATTGATTAAATCAAGGACAAATGAGGAAAGGAGTCACGTAGTAAGCGGGGGTGCTTAACAGTAGTGACTCTTCCTGTAGGGGGTTGGAATGCTGACTCCTAACTTCCTTAGGGTGATAGAGAACTATTTAGAATATCAATCCTTAGGATATGGGTGCACTTGTTCTGTCTTTTGTCTTGATATCTGGCCCACAGCAGGAGGTGTCTGTCTCCTCAGAGGTTACAAGGTATCTGAACTTCTGCACTGGTTC
>RJWM01000558.1:62001-96663 GCA_004363535.1 Dasyprocta punctata | reverse complement strand
TTGCCTATAATATTTTGTCTAACTCAGTTTTCCTGTAACACTTTTAATACATGGTTTTCACTCTCAAAGTTTATGACAACTTAGGCTCAACATTCGAAGACACTCCTTAGGTCAACCTCATGTTTTTGTTTCAGAATTCTAACTTTCTTCAGTATTTTCAACTTACTTGCCCCAACTATGAAATTAATCAACTTTTTCAGCAACCACAGAGATTTTTGGAATGAACTGAAGGTCCTTCTTATGAATCATAAAACATTAAAAGTGAACCTAAAGATATTCATCTACATCCTGATAAGAAACTGCGTGGATTTTTTTTTTCTTCTTTTTCTTTTTCTTTTTTGATGCTTGGGATTGAGCATAAGGCCTTGTATGTGCCAGGTAAGTGCTCTACCACTGAGATACATACCCCAGCACATTCTCATAAAACGCAGTATCTGGGAAAGACTTGATGGCAGTGCTTAAGATTTGTGAAATATATAAAATACACAAATAATTTCATTTAACTTTTTCCAGGGGGGGGCGGAAATCAGTTACTTTTAGCTATGTTATCACTCAGGCAATATATTTAAGAAAAATACATTCCTATGTAAGAATAAGTGAAAATGTCACAGAAGAACATTTGACACCCACTTCACACATTACATTACCAAACAACTTGGCATAACTTTTTAAACAAAACTATCCAGTAAGTTAGTATGAGGTTTTAGTTGAAAACAACCAAGCTAATTTCTACAAATTAACAGATGTCCATGAGAGAGAGTAAGAAACAAAGAAATGCATATGTGAACATCATCAGCATCCAAATGAGTTTATTGTAAGACTCTTTAAAGCACATCTGATCTTGGCTCCAGTCTGTAGTCTACCTTTCAACTTGCAAATGACAGTGTCACCAAACACTGTCCTTCCATCAATCAAGCTGGGTCATGAATATACAAAAGGCAGCAGAGAGGCTGGTTACCTCCTGCAGTTCAACTTGGCCTAATTATCTAGGCCTTTCTTTTGGTTACAGTCTGAAGGGTATACACCCAGTCAGCTGCTGGGCAGCCGGAGGCCTAATCAAGAGAGGTTATGCATACTGACCCTTATATGGACATCCAATGCAAGTTAAATGTGAGCACCAAATGTCATCTTTCTTATTCATCATTATGAAACTTCCCTCCCCTTTGGAAATACCAATCTGCTGCCATTTTCAGACACTCCTCTTACCCCCCTCCAAGCTGTCATTTCACTGTGCTTCCTGCCAGTTGAGTGAATTAGCATTCTAACTGATGTGCTGCTCTTCTCAGACAAATCCTTGAGCTACGTTAACTAATGACTTCTCTCCAGAAAAAGGAACTGATAGTCAACCACTGATAAAGGAGACTGCATTTCCACAAATCACAAACAATTTGCCATCATGGTAGCAAAATCAGTGAAGAGTTAGTATGGCTGTCCATTTTCCCTTGTGTTTTGTTCTCATTCCACTACTAACAAACGACCAAAACACTGAATGGGATATAAAATTTCTCACTAGTCATCTGCAGTTGAGTATGACGGCGAACTCAAAGTGAAACTACTAACCATAAAGAACTGCTAGAGATGGAAAGAACACAAACAATAAAGAACCATTCTCATATCTCAACAAATTGAGAAGTGAGCCTGGTAAAACAATAAACTGCTACGCATGGTGGCCCACACCTGTAAGCCCAGCACTCAGGAGGCAGAGGCAGGAGGATTACTGTGAGTTTGAAGTCAGCCTGTACTACATAGCGAAATCCTGTCTTAAAAAAAAAAAAAAAAAAAAAAAAAAAGACAATAAACTGCCCTGGTGTCCAGCATTCCCTATACTCAATAAGCGCTCAGAAAATGTTGTCTGTAATAACGTTAATGATGATACAGGAGATCAAATGTAAAGGAACTAGGGCTACAACTAGATTATGATGTGGATCCTCAAAATGTTATGAAACACGGTATGTAAAATGGAAGGGGAATGGGAAAAAAGAAGATTCCACTGAGATATAAGAGAAAATGTACTATTTAACAAAAAACTAATAAGAGGATCAATTTTTAAGGGCAGCACTACTACAAAGGCTCTTGGTGTATAAAACAAAGAGCTAATGCCATCTGATGTGGCAGAAGACACTCTAACGATTTACCATCCTCCAAGTTCTAAAGGAAGTCTTACTAAAAAGTATTATCTAGCTGAAATTGAAACCCAAACAGGTCAGAAATGGGTGGGAATCACGGAAAAGAATCATTCATGGGTAAGTACAGACAGACTGATTTTTACAGCAGTCCGATTTATTGGTTTATAAAGTTAATGCAATCCCAGCACTCAGGAGGCAGAATTGCTGAGTTCAAGGTCAACCTGGGATACAAAGTGAGTTGAAGGCCAATCTGAACTGCATAGGGAAACTCTATCTCAAAAAGACCAAAACATAAATAAATAAAAATTTTAAAATAATAAAATCAATGAGGACTCTAAAATACTTTTTAAAAACTTTTATATTCCAGTCCCAAGGCACATGTGTGAGTCTCTAGGGAAAAGAAAACTAAGTATGGCATTGCTCCTGTCCTCTAGCTGCCTATAATCTCATTAGAAAGACATATATACACACACAAAAAGTGAAATAATACAAGGTTTAAGTATAATACATTTGTAATATAGACCAGAGGACCAAACATAGGGCCTTGCTTGTGTCAGGCAAATGCTCTACCACTGACCTAAATATCCAGCCCTAACTACATTCTCAAACAATTATTATTAGGGTCATGTAAATAAAACCCAAGAGAGACAAATATGCAATATGAAAAAAATAATGTTTTATAGCTTGTAGAAGACTGTCCTAGATGAGGTACAAGGCAAACTGGTTAAGGAAAGCTATGAAACACAATGTGTGTAGACGCTGTGATTAAAAAATATGGAAAGTGTTTAAATTTTTTAAAATTTATTATGTAAAAGACATGTTGTCATTAATCTCACTCAAAAGCCTTCCATACAAATTTCAAAAACTCTTATCCTACAGATCTTGCCACTTTCTGAAGCAGTTCTAAAAGTTCTCTTCAGTTATGCCCTGGTATGTCTGACTTAATGTCCACAATTTATTCAAAACATTTACTTTTCAAGGTTATCTTGGCCTTAGGGAAGTCAAAAGCACATGATGCCAAACTCAGTGAATAAGGTGGACTGGAGGATGCATTGCAGTGTTTATACAAGCTTCCTTTTCCTTTGAATGGCACTTGGAAGTAGCATTGACTATAGTTTTGATCACACTTCATAAAGATTGGTGAAAGAAATTTTGCAGAACTGTTTCAGAAAGTGGCAAGATAGGTGGAATGAGTGTGTTCAAAATGACAGATTAAGGGCAATGTGTTTTTTAGTGTAATAAATTTTTTGGGTTTTTTTTTTTTTTGCGGCACCGGGGATTGAACTCACAACCTCGCACCTGCCAGGGCAGGCGCTTAAGCCACTGAGCCAAACTCCCAGCCCTGGTTTTTTTGAGGCAGGGTCGCACTATGTAGCTCAGGCCAGCCTTGTGCTCACATTGTAGCCCAAGCCGGCCTTGAATCCACAATACTCCTCCTACCTCAGCCTCCCGAGTGCTGGGATTAAAGGTGTGCACCACCACGCCCGGCTGTAAGTATTTTTATTTAAATACACATCATATTTTTTGTTGGCCTTTGTACCTTAAAAATACAGCAGAGTACAAGGAAGAAGGTGCGAGGCAGAAATTAATTGAGCATTTAAAAAGAAGATAGACCTGTCTGACTAAGACAAAAGATTCTTATATGAAAGCTGCATGAGTTATACGCTGAGTGTCCAAAGTGGATTTAAGCATCTTTTTGCAGCCCTCCTTCAAAATCATATAGTCTATATTTCTTCAAAATCTTACACTCGTATACAATGTTTTATCTTACTTATCCATTACCAGCACTAAAAGCATTTCCTGGCATATACTTAGTGTTCAATAAATGACAGTCAAAAGAAGGAAAGAGCGAAGGTCAAAATTATAATCAGCTATGAATTCTAGGCTAGAAATTTTGAACTTTATTCTACAGGAATAGGGAATAATAAAAGGCTGGAGTACCATGGTACGAGTAGTACTACAGTAATTTATATTAGGAATGAAACTTGGCAGTAGAATGTCAAGAAGACGGAACCAAAAACAAGAATCAAGAGGTCAAATTAGATTATCAAAATAATCATACTGAGGTCCACTCAAATGCCAAGCTTTTTCTTAACAACCTATCTCTGTACCTCTTTCTTAAGTAGAACATCTTCATCTTTCCTATCAAGATAATCCTACTGAACATTTTCAAAAATGTTCATTATAATATTATTTTTAATACCAAAAAGCTAAGGACAACTGAAATGTTCCAGGATATGGAAATGGTTAAGGAAATCCTAAAACAGTCACTCAACAAAATCTTATGCACCCAATAAAATTATTCCCTAAAAATTGCTATCATAAGCTGGACACAGTGGTACATGCCCAGAGTGCCAGTTACTCAGGACACTGAGTAGGAGGATCAGGGGAACCCAGGAGTTAGAGGGTCAGCCTGGGCAACACAGCAAAATACTGCCTAAAAGTTTTTTTTTTCTGACATAAAGAGTACTTACATTGTAATGCTACTGAAAACAACTCATATACTGTATTTCTTTAAAAACAAAACCAAACAAAAAAGATTTCTATTACAAAACAGAAATATACATTTAAAAAATGGTTAAGACTGGGAAGAATGCAAATCAGTAAGTTATTCCTGTGAGGGTCAACTTAGCAGTATTTACTATAAATGAAAGTATGTACTGTCTTGGCTACTTTTCGTTCGTTGCCGAGACAAAATACCTGACGCCCAAAATTAGGGAAGGAAAGGTTTATTCTTACAGCTTCTTGGAAGTTTCAGTCCATTAATTGGCTCCAAGTCAGCATGGCATGGAGGGGCTGCCATTCATGGTGGCTGCAAGCTGCAAGGCGCGCTGGCAAGAGAGAGCGAGGAAGGAAGCGGAAGACCCACCTTCCCTTACACTGTATGTCGGCTCCACCCCTGGGCGGGTATAGCAAACCAAACACAAGCAAGTGCCAGACTTAGCCCCATCAAAAGTATGTGAGGACTTGGGGGTACATAGCATATCACCCAATACATTCCATCCCTGGACCCCCAAGGACTCATTTACATTCTTACTACAAAAGACATTTAGTCCCTTTCCAAGAGTTGCCAAAGTCTTAACAGTTTCAGCACTATTGAAAAGTCCAAGTCCCAAATCTCCACCGAGATCTATGGCAAACTCTTCACTGTAACCCCCTGTATAAATGAAAATGAGATTAAGCACTTCCAACATACAAAGGCACAAGACAAACATTGCCATTCCAAAAGTTACAAACAGGGGAATACAAAGTATTGGAACCAAAGCAAGTCCAAAATCCAGCAGGGCAAACATTAAGTCCTGGAGTTTTCTGCTCAGCATCTAAAGCAACCTGGTTGCAAGCTCCAACAGGCTTGAGTGATTCCAACCCTGCGGCACCTTCCATAGCTTTCCTTGGAGGATCCACGTTCCTTGGCTTCACCCTTACGTCTCTACACACTGTTCTCTGCAGGCGAGGCAGAAGCTGCCTTAGCCTTTTCTTGTACTTAAAACCAGCGCCACATGGATGCCACCAAGGTCCTCTGCAGGCTGGAGCAGTAGCCAGGCTTTCCTCTCTCTTGGCTGTAGGGGTCGACTGCCTGGATCGCTGAGCTCTCTGAACCTGATTGTGAGGAACAGCTTCTCTATACTGCCGCTGTTGTGCAACCTGGTGTGGTCGCTGCCATTTCGGGACGTGGCGTGGCCTCTGTCGCCACTCTGGGACAAGGCACTCTGCGGCTTTTTGTCACCACTCTGGGACAGGGCACTCGGTGGCTTTTTCCTCCGAGCAAACTCTTTTACTTTTGAAGGCCTGAAGCTGCAAAGGCTGGAGGCCCGCTGCTTCCCGGGATGCCCCCAGGCCATCTTTTTTATTCTTTTGTTCCTTCTCAGCAATCAAGGCCTCAGCTCCATCTTTAAAGTCCACAGTTTCCTGGCCAAACTCACAAGGTTTTAAATCACCATGCTGGGCTCCTTGCTCTTTATCTACAACATAAATCTGGCTAAGAGCCCCCAACAAAAACCAGGCCACCATTTCAATATTTGGTTGCCTAGAAATTTCTTCCACAAGCTTAATAAATCCATCGCCCTTAATCTCAGTCTCAGTCAAAGTCTCCCGGCATGGGCAGAATGCAGACAAACTTTCTGCCAACCAGTTACACACATCGTCTTGAGTCCAACCACCAATGCAGTCTTTTTTCCCAGCAGAAACCTCCCAAGCCTGGTCCTTACTGGCAGGCTTTCTATCAGACTTCTGGTCTCCTGGGCTCTGACCAGAATCTCCCATACAGAACAATCGAAGCCATTCCAGCTCTATGCATATAGGCGACATCTCTGAACCTTTCCAAACTTTCCCCGCAAGCCATTTCCAAAGGTTCTCGAACCACATGGTCAGGAATAGTCACAACAACAATCCCACTCCTGGTACCAAATTCTGTCTTGGTTACTTTTTGCTCATTGCTGAGACAAAATACCTGACGCCCAAAATTAGGGAAGGAAAGGTTTATTCTTACAGTTTCTTGGGAGTTTCAGTCCATTAGTTGGCTCCAAGTCAGCATGGCATGGAGGGGCTGCCATTCATGGTGGCTGCAAGCTGCAAGGCGCGCTGGCAAGAGAGAGCGAGGAAGGAAGCGGAAGACCCACCTTCCCTTACACTGTATGTCGGCTCCACCCCTGGGCGGGTATAGCAAACCAAACACAAGCAAGTGCCAGACTTAGCCCCATCAAAAGTATGTGAGGACTTGGGGGTACATAGCATATCATCCGATACATGTACATACTAGGAGTTCCCCATATCCCAAAGAAATTCCAGTGCATGGGCCAGGGAGACATATACCGGTTCTAGTCATAGCCAGAAGCAGAAGTCTCCTGTGGTTGCTTTTTGAAATCAGTATTCATCCAGATTACTTTATGTTCACAGTACTCAGATGAAAGAAAGGAAGACAATGCATTATTTGTGGAGCCACTGATAAACTTTTGGACAGGGTTTTAAATATATATGTGTGGGCCGGGGATACAGCTCAGCAGCACAGGGCCTGGCTGGTAAGCACAAGGTCCTGAGTTCTATTTCTGGTACCAAAGGATAGATAGATAGATAGATAGATAGAGTGCAAACTTGTCTCTAGAATACAGACTTACAAGTAAAGCTGTTACTTCATAGGATGTGTCAATCTTAACTTTGCTAGATATTGCCAAACTACTCCAAATTTTATTCTCATCAGCAATACCTAAGAATTTCTATTATCCCACATCTTTGTCAGAACTTAGAATTTTAAATTAAGATTCATTTTATGTGTTCTGTGTTGATGGATGCTCCACATGCACCTGAAAAGAATGCATAATCTCCTGTTATTGGGCAGAAGGAACATGTCAATTAGGTCAAGTTGACAGATAATATTCAAGGCTTCTGTTACCCTTACTAATGTCTATAATGATAGATCCAATCATGGATTATTGACCCAAACTAAACCAAGTCTTCATATTTCTATTAGAAGTCCACATTGCTGAATTTCAGTTCGGCAACATTTTGTTTAGTATTTTTCCATCTAAACATTTTGTTTAGTAAACATTTTGTTTAGTATTTTTCCATATTTAGAACTCTCTTGCAAAACACCCTCAGGTCCTCTTTTGTTGTTTTGTTTTGTTTTGTTTTGTTTTGTTTTGTTTTGTTTGCGGAATGATTATAAAAACTCTAATTCAATCTATTTAAAGATTATATAGTCATGAATATTTTCCACATCTTCTTGTAACAGAAATTTGTATATTTCTAAGGTATCAAATTTCACCAACAAGGATAAATTTACAAGGTGTCTATTATATACTCTAACTTGTTACATATTTTAGTTTCATTGTGTTGTTAACTTGCACTTCTGTTTCTTTTCCTTCTTTAATTCTTCCCTGTTGTTGTTCTTTACTTTGACCAACATTTTCCCACATTTTGTCACTTTTATGAATTTTCAAAGAATAACTTTGGCTCTGTTGATGTTTCCATTATATCTTTATTTTGGGCGGTTTGGTTTGGTTTGGTTTGATTTCATTTCATTTCGTTTTGAGACAAGGTCTGGTTATGTAGTTCAGGCTGGCCTGGACTCACTATGTAGTCCAGACTGGCCTCTAACTTTTGGCGCTCCTCCTGCCTAAACCTCCCAGAGTGCTGGGATTACAGGCATGCACCACCATACCCAGTTCACGCCTGGCTTACCTTTGTTTTCTTTCTTTCTTCTTATAGTTTTTTGGTACTGGGAATCAAACTGAGGACCTTGTGCTTGCCAGGCAGGCATTGTGCCACTGAGCTATATCCCCAGCTTACCTTTGTTTTCTATTTCACTACATTCTTCAAAATTGTACTGGTCCCTTTAAAAATTTTTCTTTAGAGTTATCTGGCTGTTCCTTTAAATTCTTAAATTATATTTCTAGCTAATTATAACCTTAAACCTAAATTTTCTTTTTTTTAAATTTTATTTTAAAGAGAAAAAAGAAAAAAATGGAAAAATCAAGAAGCAAACAAACCTAAAAAACAGTAACAAAAGCAAAACGACAACAACAAAAAACAATACCTATATATGTTTTCAAAACAAGAGGATAGGAATTTAACTATACTGCATATAGTTATCTTCAAAATAGTTGCTTAGGTTACCAGATACAGGAATAAACAAAACAGTAAAATGAAACAAAACATTGAATTTCAAAAATAAGACAGAAGGAAATTCCCCACAGTTGCCTCAATGCACACTGCTATCCTCCAAATAGATGCCCAAATCACCAGCCCCAGGCCTGCAAACTCAATCAAACAATACAAGCATAAAGCTATTCCTTGATTCTTCTGAATCAGCCAGTTGCTTGGGGTGTTGGGGAGGATACTCTTCTGGTTTCCCAGACTGGCTGGCTCACAGGAAGGTGTGGTTTGTCTTCTGGCTGGGTCTCTTCATGATCCCCCTGGCAGAGCCTGGCTTACAGAAAGGCCTTAAATTTTCATAAGCATTTAAGGCTAAAAAAATAAAGGTTTGATTGTACATAGATCATAATCTATGCATATCACAACTTCTCCCTCAATCTGAGATCAATTTAAAAACTTTTTATAATTTCCAAATGTCATTCTGAGTTAAGTTTTTTGTTCTGTTTTATTTTTGTTTTATGAACCACTGTCTCACTAGGTAGTTCAGGCTGGCCTCAAAATCACCTCAATACTTCTGCTTGTGCCTCTTGAGTACTGGGATTACAGGTGTGCACTACCACACCCAGCTTTTTTTTTGAGTCTGTATCATAGTTAAATTTGTATATGTATATGAATATTCTGTAATTGCTGGTGATATATTCTCAATATGTCAAGTAGACCAAGTTTCAACTGTATTATTAACATTTTCTCCGTATTTTCAGAATTCTTTCATCTGCTTGTTCTATTATTTCCTCATGGGCATATGGTAAAAATTCTTCCCAACAATTGTGAATCTGTTTTTCCTTGAGCTTCTGTCAATTTTTCTTTATATTTTGAAGCTATTATTAAATATATGTAATTTTGGAATTCTTACAACTTTCCTGGCAAATTGGGCCATTTATCAAGATACAATGACTCTATAGAAATGAGTTTTTGCCTTCACTTTCAACTTTATCTGATACCATACAGCTATTCCTGCTTTCCTTCTGTTAGTAGTTGCTTGGTATATGTTTTTTCCATCATTTATCATTTTCTGTATCCTTTTTTTTTTTATAAAGTATGTCTCTCATGAAAAAGTACATTATCAGGTTTTTGCTTATTTCTTTGATACTTACTTGTTTAGTACACTAATCTTTGATAGGCTTTAATCTTTGTCTTTTATTTATTCTCTTTTCATCTTTTATCTTTTAATCACTAATCTTTTATATGCTATGTAAAACACATATTTGAGTTTCTCTTAACTTATTTTATGTTTGTTATTTCTCCTTTTATTTCTTCTTTTTTGCTTTCATTTGAATTAAATTTTACATATATTTTTCTGTTCTATTTCATTTTTTCTTCCTTTACTAATCTGGAAACTATACAATCTACCTCAATTTTTTTAGTAGTTGCTCTATAAAGTTCATTAATATCAACATTTGAAATTACTTAAAAATTTTGAATATGTACACAGAAGGATACATTTTTAAAGATACACAAAGAAGTAAACAAACAAGTAGAAAGTGACATCCACATAACCACCACATAGGTCAAGAAATATAACTTTGTCACTTTCCCAGAAGTATTTTTGCCTTATCTCAATCTCAATTTGGTCCTTGGCCGCAGATCCGATAGAAATTAACAAAGAGCCACCTGTGTAGTTTCTAGGAAACTTGTAGCCACATTTTTAAAATTTTAGAAGGTAAAATTAATTCCAAAATATTTAATCCAACATATCTAAAATATTATCATTGTAAGCAGTAGTCAAAATTTATTAATCAGATATTCTACAGGCTTCTTTATAAAACTAAATCTTTAAAATTGAGACATTTTACACTTACAACATATTTCAAGGTGGATTAGTGGCATTTCAAGAACTCAATAGGTTTCTACGGCCAGTGGCTACCTTACTGAATCTGTGCTTTAGAGATAACCATTACCTGGACTTCTGTGGTAAACAACTGTTGTTGTTGTTTTGTTTTGTTTCGTTTTGATACCGGGGATTGAACTCACAACCTCGTGCTTGCCAGGCAGGTGCTTATGCTGCTGAGCTAAATCCCTGGCCCTAAACAGCTGTTTTTGTGGCTCAGCATTCTTACAGTTTTCAAAATAATATTATCATCTATACAGTCCTAATGATATAGTTTAATACTCCCTGTTTTTAAATTTTACACAAATGAAATTGTACTATATGCATTCTTTTGTCTTGTATCATTCAGTATTATCGATAGTCATTTACATTCTTGAATGAAGTAACAATCTACTCATATTCATTGCTTTGTTATACTCCACTATTAATATAAATCTCTATGTATTTATTTATCTATTATGTTATTCATGGGCATCTGAATTTCCCATATTTAGCTAAAGTCTGTAATAATTACTTAAACAACTCTGTATGCATCTTGGATACATATGGTATGTGAGCTTTTCAAGATAGTGTACCTAGAAATGAAATTGCTGGAGTATACATACATATCTTCAATTTTACTAAAAAAAATATTGTTCAAGCTGAAATGATATGGTACAAATTTATATACCCACTAGTAAATAAAAATTCCTATTGCTCCATATTACTGCCAAAACTTGGTATTGTAAGGCTTTTTAAATTTTTGCCAATCATGTGTAAACAACATCTCCATCGGGTTTTTATTTGTATTTCCTTGGAAAGTAAAATATTCTATTTTTGTTCAGACAACAAAAGAACCTTAAATACTTTAGTTCTGATCACAACCCCTCAACACATATCTAAAATTAAACTACTGTTATTTGTTAATCCAACAAATTAGATACTTTAGTCAACCCATAAATATTTACCTGTAAGTTTTCCATTCTTCCTTCTTACTATCTTTGGTCCTCAGACATGCCTTCTGAGGACTTCTTTTTTTCCTTCTTCATAAAACATATCCTTCAGAAAGTTCCTTAATAAAATTCTATTGGTAATGAAAACTTCGAATTATGTCTCTTAAAATACCTTTACCTATATTCCAGATATTTTCAATGTATAAACGACTGGTTGATAATTTTAGTTTATTTTCTATGATCATTTTGAAGCTTTCATTGTCTTCTGGTTTGAATTGCTCCTGTTTAGAAATAGTTCACTGCTTTTTTCTGATTTAGATTTTTTTTTTCAATCTTTGTGTTCTGCTGTTTCACATATCTTGGCAAAGATACCCTTCAATTTATCTCAGTTAGAATTCACTGGCTTACCTGAATCTGAGTATCAGTTTATTGGTATGTTTCATCAATTCTGACATATTATCAAATAAATAAATTTTGAGGTATTGTTTCTTATCCAATCTATATATTCTTTACTTCTAGAACTATAGGGATTCAGTGTCTGTTGGACTTACTTTGTCCATCCTCTTTGACCTTTGTTTCATAATTCCTGTCTTATCTGTGCTACACTCTAGTTAATTTCTTCTATCTACTTCCCTAATTCTCAACATAAGCCATGTATGACCTAAGAATTTTCTTTTTCATGACTAGTTTATTAATGAAGTCTTATTCAATTCAACACACTTTCAATCTTTAATTTCTTTCAACACCTTTATTTTTTTTATCTGTGCTATTTGATTCTACAAATATCTTTAGTCATTATGAGGCTGATTTTATACTTTGATGCTTCCGCTAACTCATAATCATGATGGTTTTTTTAACCCATGTATTGGTTAGCATTCTATCATGGTGACAAAATATCTTTTTGAAAAATCAACCTAAAGAAGGAAATTTTTATTTTAATCCCAGCTTTCAGTCCATGGTGACTTGGTCCCTGGAAAATAGAATATCATTGCAGACAGTGTGCGGTAGAACAAAACTGCTCACCTCATGGTGGCAGATGAGGGGTAGGGGTGTCCTGCAGACACCCTTCGGTGACCTGCTACCTGCAATTATGCCTGACTTGCTGGAGTTTTCACTATCTCCCAATAGTGCCAACAAATAGGGACCAAGTCACATAACCCTTTGGAGGACACTTAAAACCCAAACCATAATGTTCACAGTATTTCTTTTTTTTAAACTATGAGTCCCTGTCCCTCGAAAATTTATCTGTGTGAACTGACACCCACCATGTTTAAAGCTTTTCCTCCAGAAAACATATACATTTTACAGATGCCTAGAAGCAACGATACATACTTCATGCTAAATTTTAAGCTTAAAATTTTCAGGGTCGCAGGGCATGGTACTCTGGAGGCTCAGACAGGAGCATGGTTGTGAGTTTGAGGTCAGCCTGAACTGCACAGTAAAACCCTGTCTCAAAAAGACCTCCCCCACCAAAAGAATCAGGGCTGTATAAGCAAAGTGAATTTCTCAAAATCAAGTGAATGTAGACATTGTTAAGAAATTCTAGCCAGGCAGGTGGTGCATGCCTATAATCCCAGCACTCAGGAGGCTGAGGCAGGAGGATCACTGCAAGTTTGAGGCTAGCCTGGGCTATATAATGAGACCCAATCTCCAGAAAGGAAAGACAGCAGGAAGGAAGGAGGGGTGAGAGGGGAGGGGAGGGGAGAGAGAGGAAGGGGAGGGGAGAGGAGAGAAGGGAAGGGGAGGGAAGGGGAGGGAAAGAAAAGGAAAGGAAGGGAAAAGAGAAAAGAAAATTTTTTACTACCCACCTGTTTAGAGACAAGAGCAATTTGTTCAGTCAGAGTACAGTACTCCCCTTTAGGGGTCCTGCCTTTATGTGAAGATCTCTGATTTTATTTCTTAAACCCTTTAACACCTACACTATATTGTAGGTCATCAAGGCTAGCTAACTACATCACCACCACCCCCAACAAATATCAGCTCCAGCAGCTGCACAATCACTCTCTGTTCATTCACTTGCTTGCTTGCTTGTTTGCTTGCTTTCTTTCTTTCTCTCTTTCTCTTTCTCTCTCTCTCTCTCTCTCTCTCTCTCTCTCTCTCTTTCTCTCTCTTTTAATTTTTTTTGAGACAGGGTCTTGTGAAATAGTTTAGGCTGGCCTCGAACTCACAGCAACTCTCTTGCCTCAGCCTCCCAAGTGCTGGGATTACAGGTGTGCACCAACACATTAGGCCTTCTGTTTTTTCTACCCTCCATTCATTTCGTTATTTCCTTACCAGTTCAGCCACGCCCTGGAAATGAAATAAGGTGAGGCTTCTCAAACTGCATTCTTTCAAACATAAATGTATAACCTTAGACTTCAAATTCAATAAAACAAAATGTAGTAGCTCTACTTTTAGTTTTCTTTGTAAAATGGGTATAACAACAGTACCTAGCATATAGGGTTCTTGCAAAACTTAAGAGCAAATTCATACAAAGCACTTGGCACTATGCCTGAAACACAGGAAGCATATAAAGAACTACTCCTATCATCATCATTTATTATTATGGCTGATCTGGGTCCAATACTATAACCTAGTGAATTTTGTTTTATTTTTAGTCTTCATTTACTATTTAATACCTATTTTCTCCAGAAACATCCTAAAATTTTCCTACCTATGCTTTCTATTTTTCTATCTGAATTGCTGATTGGAATGCAGCAGAAGGGAGGGCTAACTCAGGTAGAACCCTAAGGATACACCTAAGGCAAAAAATTCTAGAGGCATCAATCTAGGATGACAACTGATCACTTACATGACTGTTAACTACATTTCTTAAACTGGCTTTGAAATTCATTCATGGCGGTATTACTGTCAAATGATCACTGAGAAATGGGATTCTCATAAAGAACATCATAGGATCTTAGATTTGCCACTGTAACTGTTTTGTAATTATATAAATGTAGTATAACTTATGCCTACCAAATATAATCGTAAAATCATTTCTTTATGGATGATGGGGAAGGGAATAGGATAAAAGATTCAGTGACTCATTCAAGAAGTCATCACATTAATTATTAAAGTATTATGGAAATCAAAAAAGTATACCTTTGGATACTGTCAAGCAAGAATATTATTATTTTCAGGAAAAATAATTGCTGACATGTCTAAGAATTTTTAAAACACATTAAAACAAAGTTGCAAATAATATCATTTTAGAACAAACATGGCCCTGTTAGCTAGGAACAAAATTAAAAAACTGAAAACAATGTATTATCTATCACGCTCTGTAAAATACTTACAGGCTCTGCACCTTAACCCATCACTCTAAATTAGTCATGGCTTACACATTCACTTCCCTCTTACTGTAGGCAGAGAACTGCTTTTGTTCACCCATCTTAAAACTGTCTTATAATGTTGCTTATCTTTCCGCTAATATGCAAACTCTACAAGGAGAGTAGATATACTCTAAGTGCACTGAATAGAGATTTAAAAGCACAAGTATTCAAATAATTATTAAATGGATGAATTCAACTTCTAGTTGAAGTAAATGACATTTTAAACTAAATTCCTACCCCTCCCCAAAAAAATATGAAACACCTATAGAGATATTTGTCCTTAAAACAAATCTACAGATAAAACTGATAGAAATGGTTAACATGGAATATTATGAAGCCAAGAAACTATGACATAGAACAACATTTGCTAACATGGAAAAATGCCCATAACGTATTGTATAATAAAAGATGTCAGCTATACAACAGCTATTTAACTCATTTTTGAAAAATAACATATAGGAAAGTATTTAGCATAATCTATAATTGGTTATCTATGAGTAGTGGAGTGGGAATTTATATAAACTTGCTTTTTTGCATACTTTTCAGTTTTAGCAACCAGCAAAGATTATTTTATAATCAGAAAAAAGGGTAAACAGTACTTTCTTTCTTTGGGGGTGCAGAGAGGAGAGAGGAAGGTAGTGAAGGACAGGCAGGCAGACAAGCAGGTGAGCAACATACAACTTATATCATCTCAACTCATTCTGTAACCCTATCTTAACTATGTGATCCTTACAGCTCTTCCAATATCAACTATTCACTGAGATAGACTACAAGCTATTAACAATTTCACACAGTCTTCTATAGGTAAAATTAGATTATCTTTATCTCTTCCAATTCTTAACTCTTTTATAGTAGATCTGAGTTAATGAGTTTAGTGCACCAGACAGGTGATACTATCCTCCCATTTATAAGATGCTTTGGGATCTTTTGAAAAAGGAAATATCATTCAAAAAGAATCAGATCAGTTCTTCCTTATTACTGAAAGTCCCTTAAGGGCAATAGAAATGGAGTCCATGCTCATTTAGAGAGGCTAGAAACATCCACATTACCATTTAAACATAGTAATAATAATTTTTATAAATCATACTAAACAGGAATTATGGGAATGAGCTTATCTTTTCATCTATGTAATGAAGCATTGCAGATATGGCTTCAATCTGTAATTTAGAACAAATATAGTTATAAAGATACTGGAGAAATTCCTTAAGAAATACAATTATTTTCTCTTGGATTACTGAATTTCTTTTCACAAAGATACATGTTTAGGACAAATGTAAAAGCACATTCACATATTAGTTATTGCTCCTGACTCTCTCCAGGAAACAGGAAACAAGATGTCTTTTTAGAAAAGAGACTAAAGAAATGGAGATGTAACTCAGAGGCAGAGCATTTGACTAGCATCTATAAGGCCCTGGGTTTAATCACCAGTACTGCAAAAAGAAAGAGGGTGGGTGGGTGCTAAATTCCCTTGAACCATCATGGCCTTACAGAAAACCGCCTTTCCTTACAGGGATAAAATCAACAAACACCAAGTTCTCTCCCATGAAGACGTTCCAGAGCTAGAAGTTCTGTATTCAAATTCTCACATGTCCACAATTTTTTTTTAATTTATTATTTTAACCAGAAGAAAAGTAAGAAAACAAAGTAAAACAGAATTTCACAACAGGCCAATAGGAGAGTAACAATAATCAACACATTGCATATTGTTATAGTCACAGCAGTTGTTTAGGGAATAAGATATAGACATGAAACATTGTCCAAAGAATTATTAGCACAAAACTTTCCCCTCAATGAATCAAGAGAAACCAACTATATGACTATCTCTTTTTTGTTATGATTGCTCTATTATTTTCAAAAAAACATTTCACATTAAAAATGAAATTTGAAAATGACCCTGTGAAAACAACTTTTCACTCAAAATTCTTTTTAACTATCTTAACAAATTTTTTACATACATAAATAGATTTTCTTTCAGTTCATCACACAAGTGCAACAATGCAATGGCTACACATGTGTGACTTATTTAGTTCACTGAAAAGCATATTTTCAAGGCACATACATTTAAGAGTGAAAATGTCTAGTTTATTGTTCTTTATAGCTGAGTAGTATTCCACTATATAGAACTACCACATCTTTTTTGCCCATTTCTCAGTCGAGGGGAATTTAGATTGTTTCCGAGATCTAGCTATTATGAACTGGGCAGCTATAAATATAGGTGCACATATATTGCTGTGGTAGGATTTTTGTTTTGTTTTGTTTTTGTTTTGGAGGCACTGGGGATTGAACTCACAACCTCGCGCCTGGCAGACAGGCGCTTAAGTCACTGAGCCAAACTTTCGGCCCTGGTTTTTTGAGGCACGGTCGCACTGTGTAGCTCAGGCTGGCCTTGCACTCGCGTTGTAACCCAAGCCAGCCTCGAACTCACAACACTCCTCCTACCTCAGCCTCCCAAGTGCTGGGATTAAAGGCATGCGCCACCACGCCTGGCGGTAGGATGTTTTTAATTCTTTTGGGAAGATACCCAGAAGGGGAATAGCTGGGTCAAATGGGACCTCCAATCCTAGCTTTCTGAGGAATCTCCACACTGACTTCCATAGTGGTTACACCAGCCTGCATTCCCACCAACAGTGAAGAAGGGTTCCTTTCTGCCCACAGCCCCTCCAGCATTTGTTATTGGTTGACTTCTTAATATTAGCCATTCTAAGCCGGGCGTGGTGGCGCTCGCCTTTAATCCCAGCACTCGGGAGACTGAGGTAGGCGGAGCATTGTGAGTTCGAGGCTGGCTTGGGCTACAACGTGAGCACAAGGCCGGCCTGAGCTACATAGTGCGACCCTGCCTCAAAAAATCCAGGGCCGGGAATTAGGCTCAGTGCCTTAAGCGCCTGCCCTGGCAGGCGCGAGGTTGTGAGTTCAATCCCCGGTGCCGCAAAAAAAAAAAAAAAAAAAAAAAAAAAAAAAAAAAAAAAAAAAAAAAAAAAAAAAAAAAAAAAGACCTTGCTGAGATAATATATGAATACAAAAATATTTTTTCAAGAAATATGACAACAAAAAAGAGAAAAAAATAAATACACGAGCAAAAGTAAGTACTAAAAGAAAGAGGCTCAGTGATAATTAGCCAAGCATATGCAAAACCCTGGGTTTGATTCCCAGCACTGGAGGAAAGGAGGTTTTGAGAGGCAGCAAGAAAAAAAAAAAAGAGGGTGATGAAGGAGCACCCTATCCAGGGATATGAAAAGTTAATATCCTCTCTCTACTACTCTTCATGTACAGGATTTCACACAATCTACATACTGTGAGTTACACTACAGTACTAACAAAGCTTCTTCTTTTTTTTTTTTTTTTGGTTTTGTTTTTGGTGCCAGAGATCGAACTCACAACCTCATGCCTGCCAGGCAGGTGCTTATGCCACAAAGCTTCTTAATGCTTAAAATATATATTATTATACTACTGAAAAGTTCTTTTATACTTTTTTACCACATATCACTGTTTTTACATTTCTTACCATATTATCATGCTACACAGTACAAACATGAAAAGAAAAATTTGTAATAAATATATAATATAAACATCAAAAATATAAATAATATAAACATCAAACATAAACTTCTTTTCAAAAAAAGTACTCTACTATTAATCTTCCAAACCACTGATACCCATTCCAAACGTTTTGATGCTGGTGCCTTGTTGTACTTGCAAGAAGTCGGGGCAGGGGGTGCTCAAGAGAAGGTTTCCAAGTACAGACAATAAATGGTCCATAAATGCTATGTTGACTAAAACACCAAGAAGCTGTGCTTACCTAGCAACACCATAAGGAAAAAACATCAACTTCTTACTCACATAGGACATGATACCACTATCAACTGGCTGGCATCAACTATTAAGATTGTTACTTTGACTCTAAAAAGCATCCTGATTTCAAAGATGCAAACATGTGTATCTTAGCATCAGTGAAATATGGTTTACAGGTCACAATCACCTGAGAGTTCCCTAGGTTATTTTTCATAACATATTTATTGACTTAATTCACCTAAGCACACAATTCGTTTATTTAAAGTTCACAATCCAATGGTTTCTGGTATATTCATAAAGTGCCACAATGATTACCATAATTTTCAAACATTTTCATCACCCTCAACTCCCTCCCCAAAACATACTCATTAGTACTCCCCATTTCTCCCTCAATACCTCTTTCCAACACCCCCTGCTTCAACCCTAAGAAACACTAATCTACTTTCTTTCTATATAACTCACCTATTCTAGACATTTCGTATAAATGTAATCATACCATATGTGAATAGCTTTTGTCATTTAGCAAAATATTTTTAAGGTACATCCATGTTGTATCATGTATTAGTACTTCATTCTTTTCTATGACTGTATAATATTCCATTGAATGGATATACCACAGAGGGGACATTAGAATTCTATCCACTTTTTACTACCATAAATAATGTTGTTCTGAATATTGTAGTGTAAGCTTTTGTGTGAACACACATTTTCATTTCTCTTTCATATGACAAGATATAAAACTGCTGGGTCATATGGTAATTCTATATTTAACTTTTAGAGAAACCTACAAAATGTTTTCAACTTTACATTCCCATCAGCTATGTAGGAAGAGTACAACTTTTCTCCATCTTCACCAGTACGTGTTATGATCTGTCCCTTTTCTCATAGCCTAGAGAATTGGTGTGTTGAAATTATTATTTGCATTTCCCCAATGGCAAATTAAACTGAACATCTATAAATGCACTCCCCAGACCATATGAACAGTCATTTTTCTCACTGAAACCTTCCTAGTTTGCCCAGTGCACTAATACATACATGGTAGGCGATGTGACTTCCCAAGTATCTAAATACTACATCACTACCTTAGTGATGGTTCTATTCAATTTCCTCAAGCATAAACTAGCCCAGTTATTCTAGCATAGAAGAGGAAACACCCCACTCCGATTTAACTAGGGATCACCAATCTTTCTTTACTAGTAACACACATACTTACTGTCCCTATGGCTATAGCAGGAAAAATTGCTGGAGAAATTAGCAGAACCTTGAAAAGCAGATTTGCAACAAATGTATGCTACATAATTGTAACTGAATACTCAATACCACTTAGGAATTCCATTACATATCTGGTAATCGCCTTTTACACTGACTGCTATAACAAATTCCTTAGACATAAATAAAATGGTGTCCTGTGGGCTTTAAAATTACAGATACAAATTAAACCATCAGCTCAGTCACTTTCTAGCTGTGTCACGTCACTTTTCGGAGTGTTTTCTCACCTATGAAACAGATATTGATAAGTGTCTGATAGCACTATTCTAAAAAGACAAGAGAATGTAAAGCATCAAACAAGCACAAAGCACAGGTCAAAGAAATGTTAAATTCCTCGAGTCCTCAATCCCACCCATGTGAGACACTATAATAGGCAACCACTTAAATGCCTTCCATAAATGGTAAAGAAACAAGATATGTTCCTTGCCTTTATTTGACCTTAGAGCAAAACAACAACAAAATTTACAATTGCATTAAGTTCTAAGAAGGAAGAGTCTAAAACTAACAGAAAGACTTGTTAGCAAAAGTCATTAAGAAAGTCTCTTCAAAGAGGTGACATTTCAACCGAGACCTGAAAGATAAAAAACAATCTAACCATTTTGTCTTCTTACCACATCTGTGAACTTGGACTATCCTCAACTATCATTTCTCTTTTTACTGCTCTCCATTATCATTGGTGGGCTATTTGATCTCTGCTTGGAAGCTGATATATAAGCCTTAGACAGGCAAGGGATGAACACACAACTTCACTTAGCTTACTACCATTTCTACCTCTTCATTTTATACTTCCCTCCATTAAAGATATTTAAAAGAATAATCAGAGTATTTCAAACTTAGGGTTCTCATAGTAGACTATGCACTCAGGTTCTAGGAATATCAGTTTTGAATAGAATTTTATTCATTAAATCAGTGATTCTAGTGTAATGATTTTTTGTTTTTTGTTTTTTGGGGTTTTTTTGGTGGCACTGGGGATCGAACTCACGAACTTACACAACCTTGCACCGCTTAAACCACTGAGCCAAACTCCTGACCCTAGTTTATTGAGACAAGGTCAGGCCGGCCTTGTGCTCATGTTGTAGCCCAAGCCAGCCTTGAACTCACAAAGCTCCTCCTACCTCAGCCTCCTGAGTGCTGGGATTAAAGGCATGAGCCACCATGCCCAGCTGTGCACTGATTTTTAAAAGTTGTATTATTTATGTCATTGATACCCTTGCTATTGTTCATATATGGTTTCCTTGTAGCATTATGCTAGTATACATGTATAGGATATATACATGCACTGAACTATCATAAATGGGAAGCAAGCTTTGAAATTTTATGTTAAATAATACAATAGATAAATGAAGATATAATGGGTATACCAGGCTTTTTTAACAAATGGGTTACGAACCATTCTTTTAATGCTCATAACTTAATGTTTTTCTGTCCATGGACTATAATAATTTTTTGAAGTATGAATGCCCCTTTAAGTAAAAATATTTCTGTAGCAAACTAAAGGTAGTTTCACTCCAACTAATACATCTCTTCATCTCACAATTACCAACTGCCTCTCAGTTTGCTAAAGAAAAAATTTTGACAGGTCAAAAAACATTCACATATAATATAATCACATAAATTTTTAATGTATCATTTCTCGAGGTTGTTTTTATTTTATTTATTTATTTTTTTTGGCACCAGGGATCGAACTCATAACCTCATGCCTGCCAGACAGGGGCTTAAGCCACTGAGCCAAACTCCTAGCCCTAGTTTTTTGAGGCGGGGTCACACTATGTGGCTCAGGCTGGCCTTGCACTCACGTTGAAGCCCAGGCCGGCCTCGAACTCACAAAGCTCCGCCTACCTCAGCCTCCCGAGTGCTGGGGTTAAAGGCGTGCCTGACCACGCCAGGCTTCAAGGTTGTTTTTCAACAAATATTTTTAAAATCTAAATGAAGAAAAATTTTAAAATATGTGATATTGAGGGCTAAGAGAGAGACAGAATAACAAATGTTTAGTTAAAACTTCTTAAGAAATTATTAGAGAGTCCAGCACTCGGGAGTCTGAGGTAGGAGGAGCGTTGTGAGTTCGAGGCCAGCTTGGGCTACAATGTGAGTGCAAGGCCGGCCTGGACTACGTAGTGTGACCCTGTCTCAAAAAACTAGGGCCGGGAGTTTGGCTCAGTGGCTTAGGCGCCTGCCTGACAGGCACGAGGTTGTGAATTTGGTCCCCAGTGCCACAAAAAAAAAAAAAAGAAAGAAAGAAAGAAAGAAATTATTAGAGGGAGGAATGCAGAAAAAAGAAATGTTATTTGTGTCTCTCAGCACTGTTACTTTCTCTATGAACACTGTTTCTTTCCTATATATACCTGAAATTCCTTGAAATTCAAATTCAAATTCTTCTCTGAAGAATCTCACTAAACTTGCACTGTCACACATGCTAAATATCATTAATTTTTGAACAAAGGTGAAAATGAAGCAAGCTATTATCTTCCTAATTTAAAGTCATAATCAACTTTCAAGAAATTTAGCTGCATATTCTTTTAAATATCATGGAACATAATGCATGAAAATTACAATGGAATTAGGTAGGCATACCAACCAAAAGCATTTCCATATGGCAAAGAATTCATTGAAATAAGAATTACAGAAGTATATTCAAAGCAATATTCTGTCTTTGATAATTTAGAGGCAGCCATGATAACCACTATTTGTACATGACAGTCATATGAAATAATAAACCTTGCTAGCTATAAACATTACCAAATTCTGACACTATTGATTTATTATGTCTAACAGTGACATCAAACCAAACAACTGACAGAAACAATGTTGCAGCTTTAAGAGCAGTTTGTCAACGATTAATACTGCCAAACAGGGTTTAGCTTTATGCTGGGACCGCTTGTCTAGCAGTTGTCAATCCAAGCAAAAATTACTACTGCCACACGTCTGCTAACACAGGCCCGAGGCGCCGCTCCGTTAGCCCTCATTACCCCGATCACTGCAAATACAGATGCAAGGCCAGTCCCTATTTAATATGCATGTTAATTATGCAAATTATTAATTGGGCTGGTGCTTTAGGACTTGTGTTTATGCCCAGATTAGAGTCAATAACTGTATCACACAGCATTTTAAGCCTGACCTGTGACAGAAATAAAGCTGCACAGAAAGCAACATTTTTCTCATATTCTTTTAGTTCAGAACACTAGTTATTTTCATGTTGATTCAAAAAGAGACCTCGCTTGGGACACAGAAACCATCCCATATATCTTTTATTAGTATGTTTATTTGCTTATATTCTCACCTGATATTGTTCATAATTATTTATAACATTCATTAAATTACAAAGTCTACTGTTTCTATAGCAAAAACGTTGAATGCACTATGCATTAAAATATATTTCATAGTTATTTTTCTCCAATAAGGCTATGGTTTGGTCCTATTTATATTACACGTCCATAAAAATTGTATGACATGATATTATGTTGTAAATATTTTTACTTTAAAAAAAACATATAGATTTAAACCTCCAAAGATAGCAAAGCTGTAAGGTTTTTCCAATTAAAATTTACAGCAGACAATGTTGTAAATTTTATACAGTTGCAATGCTTGCTGCAGTTGTACTGAAATGGGAACTATTGATCAGTATGATTTCCCAGGATACAGAGAGGGGGAACAAGGTATTGCACAAACAGAAACAAAACTTTCATTTGCAAAGCTTTGTATTAGACTTTACTGCCCTCATTTGGTTCTAGATACATCTATCTACACAGTAAGGAAAAGTGACATCTTCCCCCACAGAATTACAATGAAACAAACAAAAAAAAACCCCACACACATAAAGTAACAACTGTGCCCTAGCAAAAGCATAGTTTCATATATTGACAAGATAATATCTATAATTTGATGAAAAGATAGATTTCTTTGAAAGGTAATTTTTAAAGGAAACACTATCTTGAAAAAGAAAGTAAATTAAGACAAACTGGAATAACATTAGCAAACCATAAATCAATAGGAAACATTAACACTAATCATATTAAAAGTAGTTTATATGAATGTTAAATTGTTCTATAAATTTTATAAATACAAATTATTAGATTTATAAATTTTAAGTTATTGGCATAAAAAACTGTTAAACTATGTCACTGCAAAAAATGTAATAAAAACATCACAGGCTCATTCTATGAAATCACCTATATTAAAATTGTGTCCTCTTGACTGATTCTCAATTAAAATGAAACTGAAGTCCTGATTCCATCATGCCTGGTTTTGTTTTAAGGTCTCGCTGGTGACATTTTAAACTCTTCCTGATCCATAAATAACATAGCATGAATCAACTATGAATAAACCACTGAGTCCTTGGTGGTTGATTAACTGAGTTGTTAGTGGTTAATTAACTAAGTGAATCAACCACTCACAGATAGAATTCATGTCAAGAGCACTTCATGCAGATAAGCCAGGAAGATAAAACTAAACTGACTTAATTTGACTTAGTCACCCATGCTGATATAATCTAGCTTACCAATAATAAAAATATCTACTATTCCCTGAGTACCCATTTTGTCTCAGGTTCTTTTCATAATACCCTGACAAGCATTATCCATATTGTTTATAATCAGAATCCAAACCCCTTAAAAGTTCAGCGACTCATCCAAAGTGACTAAGTGTAATAAGAGCAAAAACTGAGAGTTGGAACCTACAGCAATGTGACATCAAAATACAGCTATCTTTCAGTTATCCTACATGACAATAATTTTAATGCTTGTAAGTTTTAAGTATAAGCTAACATGACTGAAAATGAGGGAAGAAAACCAAGGAAAATCTGACACAAATAACTACATCAAACATTCATTCACTAAACCCTAAATATTATAAAGGTGCATTTATTGTACCAGGGGAGGAGAAATGTTAATTTTTACAACAGGCAACTTTTCATTAACACTTTTGAAAATACAATTTGAAAGATAATTATTTGTGAAGCAAGTGCTATCCAATAACTGAAATTTTCAATATTAAAGATAAATTCATAATTAAAACAGCAGGTATTATTTTGGTACAAAGAACGGTGCTCTCCAGGAATTGCTATTAGAATGCATACTGCGTGTTTCAAGGTAGGAGGATATATAATGTTCATTGTTTAAGTACATATTTTTCATGTTAGTGCCATTAATTAATACAGAACATTAAAGTACTCTGAAATGTGGCTTATGTTTAAAACTTTTTTATTTGGGCATGATTTTAATACTAATTTTTACACTGTAATAATTTCTAGAAATTAAAAAAGCTGAGAGGTGAGACACATTCATTCATAAGTACAAAAAAGAAAACAGACATGCATAAACTCAAGTTGATTTCAAATTTTAACGAGGATTATTTAACCTATTTACCCAGGTATATCCAATTTTTCAACTTCAATCTGACACTAAAATTTAATATTATTAAATTACATATTTGGATAATGTGAAGATAGCTTTTTCTTTTTTTTCCCAACCAAAAGTTTGACTTGTCAGGAGGAAAATTGTGGCTAACAGGATTGGGTATATTTCAATGTATTCTAAGTCAATACGGTTTTCTAGCAGGTGACTGGCATTCTTTTTACTATAAAAATAGTACACTAGAAAATGTGTATACACTGATCTTGGGGCCTTGTCTTCTAGGCCACAAATCACAGAAAAAGAAACCACTGGAGTAAAAGTACATACATAGGGAAACTGATTAGAACTATGGACTATATTTTGAGACAAATCAATGAAACCCTAATTTGTTGACATTATTTATAAGAGTTCATTAAAGTAATTCTAAATTCAAGTCAAGGGTACAATTTAAATGCTAAGGTGTGTAAAAAGATGGTTGAGGCATAACAACAACATGGTCACTGTTGCCCTCTGGGAGGGACAACAAATCACAAACTACACAGGGACACACTGACTCCATAAAGAAGTCCTCCAAACTGAGAAAACAATGAGACACAAAAGATAAGCATATCTAAATACAATGTTGATAAAATACACTAAAAATAATCTCATTGCCTTGTACTAAGCTAAAGTATGCACTACAGGCCTACTGGGTATTATAAGTTAATTAACAAAAGGAGCTTATTATTAATTATCATTTGCACATTCATAAGGCAGTGCAATCCAATCATAAAGTTCCTCCCAAACACTGTGCTTAAAATCAGAAGAAATTTTTCAGAAAACATAGCAAGAAAAATAGTTTCATAAAAAAATACTATTCATGAATTTAACATTTCCTGAAAATAACAGAATTTTGATTTTCAATTCTAACATGTTTCATAGCAGAATAAAATCAATGTGATAAACTGACTCAAAACAACATCCACTTTCAGTGCTCCTAAGACTGCTCGTCCACCAATAGCTTAGTCAAAAACTGAACTAAGCTCTCAATGTGCAATGGTACTAAAAAAAAAGAGTACACATTCAGTGTTTAGAAACTGGAATCACACTGCACACTACAGTGCTTATTCCAAATCTGGCCAATGGTTCTGAAAGCCAAATTGCCCATCTTTACTACTGATCAGTTAACGTAGGGAATGTAATAATTTAGATAACCTTCCACATTAACAGCTTGAATTAAAACAGGTAGTAAGGGGTAACATTCTATTAAAAAATGGCAAGAAAAAATAGACAATAGATGAATCTAATAATGGGAAAAGATAACAAAGACCTAGGATTCTAGCATCTGGCACTAAATGAACTTTTTTGTAAACTGAATGACGGTTTCCAAAACTGCTCCAAGCATCATTCCTTTGCCAAGGCAGTAAACAGCTTTTATCAGCAATAACGATGGCATAATCCCAGCTAAAAAGGAAAGTAACATATGGCAGCAGCCCTCCAAATACCATCCCAACAAAGTAGGGGGCATTTTTATTACAGCGTCCACTAGCAGAAAATCTGCCAGACATATTTTCCTTTTTCTCTTTTCTTTAATTTATTTCGTTTTTTAAAAGGTTATCATCTTTTCTAAATTGAGTATCACATTTGAGAGTATGAAATTAATGATTCTTTTTCTTAAATGCACTCACAAACATACACAAAGAGACTGTCATATATAATGGTGATGAATAAAATAAAATGGAGCTGCCTATTAAAAAAGCATCAAGAATTTTACAAAATCTCTAAACTCAGAAACAAATGCTTTTAATTATAGAACTTATATCAGGACTTATCATACTGATTTATACATAGCACTCAAGAAATAATTGACTTCACAGAATAAAGAGTTCTTAAGAAACTTGGCGGGGAGGGACACAAAACATTATTTAGTATACAGCTGATAAAGAAAGAATAACTGCAAAGAAACACTCTCTAAATGATTTTAATCTAATTTGGTATGTGTTAAAAATGTCAAAATTTGTAACATATTGCACTGATCAAAACAATCACAGTAAAGCATTTTTTAGGCCAACTTACTACTTATCAATAAAGTTGTAAAAGAGGATGCTTCTATAAAGTATCTTCTAATGACCTATGGGATGGGCTAATGAATCATAAATCCCACCTCAGTTTCCAATGACAGACTTTCTATTTTCATTGACAAGTCAATGGCCATCTATTTTTTACCTAGACTCTTGATCTTTCTTTGTTTTGTTTGTTTGTTTGGTTGGTTGGTTGGTTGGTTTGAGACAGGGTTTCAAAAAATGCAGTTCAGGCTGGCCTTGGGCTCACTTCGGCGTAGCCCAGGCTGGTCTTGAACTTGCAACATTTCTCCTGCCTCAGTTGATCTTTCTTAATACCCTGGACATAATCTCAGAATGACAAAGATGTAGTTTTGATTTAGATTTTTAAACATTACCATGAACAGATCTGGAAAATTAGTTTACTAATTAATACAGCAATTATTGCCCTGCACATTTAACATCTTATTACCCACGTAACCAAATGCAAACCTTTGTTTACCTCAGGCAAATTTATTAGCTGATAGAATAATCAATGAAAAAGTAAACGAATGTTAATATTTTTGACATTTCTACCCATAAGTATTTTTTTCAGGCTGAGAAATGTATCTAATAGCTCCACTCACTGATGTGCACTACAGTTTACCAGTGTCTATATTTCTGTTGTCAGTTTTACAGTATCTCCCTTCATTAAACCTATCAAGTTTTCCTTTTGATCATGCAACCAAGGCCAGAAGACAGATATCTTCCTGGAACAGAGCAGTCTGCCAAGTCTTTCACAAGACCAGCTTAACCTTCCTATTGATTTTTTCAACACTGCAGCCATTCATTGTTTGTGACATTTGGCTGTCGGCTCTTTAACACCCTTCAACCAAATCAATTTCATATTTTTGTCAATGCTCTGCAAGAGGATGAATAAAAGTAGGAAGAGACAGTGTGATTTAAAATGTTGATTTTCTCAAACAGTTTTATCTTTAGTTTTTATAATGCTTATAAACTTAATTCATGTTCTTATTTATACTTCTGCAAAAAAAATAGGAAAAAGAATTTTACAAATTACAATGTTTTGGTACAGTACTGATCTTGTTCTTACTGAATCTTTAAAAAAAATCTAATTTTCTTAATACAATTGATACTTATACCACTCACATCCTACCATACCTATAGGTTAATAGCTAAGAATAATGAATTTTCTGTGGGTTTAAACATTTAAATAATGTGTGAGAAACATTGTGAAAGGTAATATAAATAACATCATCATTATTATTACTATGTTTTCAAAAAGCAAAGCATGTCAATAAAAGCACAATTCAGCGTTTTGCTCAACCTTCAGCCTGAACCTCCAGTGCACTTAGATACTAAATGCCATGCACTGCCTTCAGGCTGCCAATGCAAAAACTCCTTTTGACATCAGTTAGAACAACATGTAAAAATCAAAGACACATATGTTCTAAATCGTGCCAAAACCTCTCATCACTAAGCAAATGCTGTAGACATTCATGAAAATAAATGCAATGAGAATAAAACTTAAAAGAACTAGGCATATTTACTTTATTTTTCCTAGCAAAATTGAAAACTACAATTTTATATTAATTTTTACTAGGTTGCCTCCTTTTAGTGTTAATTATCAAGAGAAATACAGACTGAGATCTTGAAATCATAGTGACTCATCTAAATATGATTAAAGGACTCTTTAAACAGTGAATTAATACCTCACTGAAAAGCCTGATGGTTTCTTTGGACTCATTATACATTATTACACAATGCATATAATGTGTAATTCTTCAAAATACAGTATTCACACAACATACGTACAGTTTGCTGACATTTTAATAAATATTCCAAAAATACCTAAACACAATTACACTGGAGAATAAGTAAAAAAACAACAAAGGCAATTGTAAGAGTAACCATTTATGGTATACAATTAAACTGTTAAAGACACAACTAATAAACTGACCACTTAAAGAATTCTATGCAACCTTCAGGAACTATGATGTAAACAAATAAGACTATTGCCAAAATACAAATAATTATATTTGGTCAAGTCCAGGATACCATCAGTTGTAAGACATAACCAAGATTTTATGTGCTACTGTGAAGAAAAAATTCTGTCAATTAAACTATGACATGACATCGATCCTAAGAGGCATCCTCATTTGAGAAATGCTAAAATGGGGGGTAAACATTTTAAAATCAATGAAACACGGTAATGATGAACTAGAATAACATACATTAATGGTTCTTTATATGTACCACTTTTAATTGTGCACATTAAATATTGTGACATAGCACTCTGAGTCACTTTAAAACATAACATGACCTTCTTCTGCTTAACAAACTGACTCCCACATTATGCTTTCACTCCTTGTGGATACGCTGTTACATAAAGTACAGCACGTGGAATAAAGCACACATGAAGAAATCGTATCATATCTTCCAAATCTGCAAATAAATCATTTTGGAAAATTAAACAACAAACAATCTTGGAACGTTCTCCATAGCAATGCTTAGAGAAGAAATCCTCTGTAATCAGGAAAGTCTGTGTTTTTCAATAAGGCTCTGCCACTCACTTATTACCCATGTGATTCTAGCCAACCTGAGTAACATTTCTAAGCCTCGATTTTTTTCATTCATGAAAACAGAATTTTTGTTGATGACATTTCTATATGCCTCCCATAAATACTGTGAGAATTAAATGCAGTATGTCAAAATTCTGAATAGAAGTCAGGTGTGATGGCAAATGCCTGTGATTCCGGCACTCAAGCGGCTGAGGCAGAAAGACCACTGTGAATTTGAGGCCAATCTGAGCTACACACTGGGTTCAAATTTAGCCTGAACTACATACCAAGACCCTGTCTCAAAACAGCAAAAGCAAACAAAAATGGCACCTCCTGTGCTTCACAAATCTTTCTTTACTTTCTTCTACATATCATGCAACTCCAAAATTTGTATTTAAAAAATAAGAAAGAAAAGAAAGAAAGAAAGAAAGAAAGAAAGAAAGAAAGAAAGAAAGAAAGAAAAAGAAAGAAAGAAAAGAAGAAGAAAGAAAGAAAAGCTAATGGATACTTCACTCTAGTTCAACCTTATACATATGTAAGATGTTGCTTATGGCTCTTGGACACATCAGAATGCACATGGTAGAAAGTTATGTATGAGTAGATCTACACAAATCTCTATCCCATAAGGGCAAATATTTGTTTCTTTTTTATTCATTGCTCTATCTCTAGCATCTTGAACAAGCACTAAGTAGGCATTAAGTAAATGAACAAAAGTCACAATAAAAGTAAATACTGAATCTGCCTTCCGGGGGACTGTGTGACCGGTGCAGACTCCCAGAAGAGAACAAGAATGGGCCCCTCGAGGAGTCACCTGGGCTGGGTTCCAGCAGCTCCGACCAGAGGACAACTAATCTGCCTTCCCGGGGACTGTGTGACCAGCTCAGACTCCAGGAAGTGAAACACGCACCTACCAGCGTTCGGGCTTAGAATCAAGGACCACAACAAACCCCCCACCCCCGCCAGCCTAAATAACCTGCTGGTTTGGAGGTCTGGCTAAATTGGTAGTAACTAAGGAACATTAAGCAACTAAATGCTAGTATTGTTTCCTTGATTTTGCAGGCCTGGGGCCAGCAACCTGAGCATCTCTTTGGAAAATGACATTAGGCGATGTAGTAAATATGGGGGATTCTCTTCTGTCTTGTCTTCGTGGCCTAATATGGTTCTCATTGTTTTGCTTTACTCTGATTATATTTTTTGTCTTTATTTTATATTCTGTTTTTATTGGTTTTATTCTGTTTTGTTTTTGGTTCAATTCCACTATACCTGTTGGAATGGTCAGCTATTCTGAAGATAACAAAATATACTATAGTAGCTATTATTTCCATAGTATCTTTCTTTCTTCGAAGTTCTATACCAGTTCTGCTGCTTTGTTTTGATTGACTTTGTTCTGTTATATCCTGTTGGATTTTACTATCTTTAAAATAAAAAAAGAACAGGTAAAAGTAAATACTGTATGTCATAAACATGAACCTAAAAATAATAATGGGGAAAAGAGATTTAGAGATGGAAGGAGGGAGATGGGTAGAGTATAGAAGAAGATTAAAAAAAAAAATCAAGAGGTGTTATACACATAGATCTACTCCCTAAGATGAATGTAAACATGCATTGCACTACAAACATACTAATAAAATACAATGTATAAAAAAAGATATTAACTTTATAGCAACAATCCAACAGTAACACTTAGTTAACTGGATAATTATTTAGTAACCAAATAACATAAAAATAACATATTGTAGCGAGCGCAAGGCCGGCCTGAGCTACATAGTGCGACCCTGCCTCAAAAAACCAGGGCCGGGAGTTTGGTTCAGTGGCTTAAGCGCCTGCCCTGGCAAAGCGCCTGCCCTGGCAGGCGCGAGGTTGTGAATTCAATCCCTGGTGCCGCAAAAAAAAAAAAAAGAAAAGAAATCAAAATACTAATATACATGAAGCTACACATGATCAAGGAGCCCAAATGTTTTCTACCCCTGAAGAAATAAAAGCTAATTTATAACAACAACCCCACACACACACACACACACACACACATATGGAAAATTGTTGGAACCAAGAGACTGTGTTATGGGGTCATTTTAGGAGCACAATCTAGAGCAACACATTGCTGTGCATAACACAAGGTGGAATATTTGAATTGCTCTATGTTGTTGGTAGCCAAACTACACTCCAACCTAGAGATTATTAACTCTCGAAGGCAGTAGAGGAAATAATTCATTCAAATTAAGTTACAGAGGATAAAAGATTATCAATGAATTGGACATTAGCAGTCAACACCTGATCAATTCAATATATTTACTGATGTTGCTCTGTGCCAGATAATAATAAGATAATAAGAAACATGCTTATCACAAAAAACTATTAGGGAAGATAGCACTTAATTTAGATTACAGTGATCTATCTGTGCCTCTGCAATTACAACCATTCTACAGGTTATATTCATGTGTTGAAGGATGGGACAAGATAGACTACTAGAGTAGATCTAGTCCCTAGATCATATTTTGCTCATTTGAAGAAATGATAAGGGGGAAGAAGTTACTATACAACATAGACTCTTTGTGCAAAAGTTAAAAATATAAAAACATAAAAGAAAATATTAAAAAATCTAAATTTCTGTATTAGAAAGTAACCATTATAAATATAGTATTCAGTATTTATTCTCTCCAAAATTTTTTCCTAAATAAAAGTACTTTAGAAACAAGTTATATCATGTACAGGTACAAATTTTCTGATGAATACAATCATTACACATATCTAAAATGTACAAATAAAATCTCATTGGAGAAAAAAAGTACTTCAGAATATGATCTGAGTATGTTACACTACTATTTTAGAAACTGCTTTATAAATTTAATATACTGAACATTTTTCATATTATTGAGTATTCTAACACACGAGCTGTAACTAAATGGAATTCTATCATATGGTTATAGCATAGTTAAACTAAATCACCCACTATTAAACATTTCAATTGTTTGCAATTTTGTCCTATCAGGAATAATGCTGCAAATTATAACACTAAATAACTAAATGATAGATACAGAGAAGTTTATGCCAAGAAACAGATTACTCCAAATAATACATGAAAAGGAAAAAATAGAATATTTCTATTTTGCAACTCCAAGTGTATTAATAGATATAGGCAATAACCAAAAGCAAAGTACACATAATATGCCTTTTGATATAAAATGTAACACATAGCTTCATATAAACTCTTCTATGGGAAAAAAAACAAGCCTGATTCTGACTAATCCTATAAATTCAACCCACACTTTGCAAGAAATACAAAGAACAGAAGAACACGTTCATACTATGTGATACAACCAGCAAGTTTTAGACCAGAAAGTTACAGGACAAACACCAGTTTTTCAACATAGGAAAAAAAATGGAAAATAAGTTTTTAAATACTTTAAAATGTATCATTTCTTGCAATAGCTAGATTTTCCCTTTTTGGTCATGTGTGTGTGGGTGTGGGTGTGTGTACACTTAGGCACATTTTGCTGAGAACCAAACACAGGGCCTGGTGGCTAAGGCACATATTCAACCACTCAGTTCTATCCTTGGCCTATGCAAAAAATTTTATTTGCATGCCAATTCAAACAAACTGTTTGGACATATAATATTTAAAAACTATGATTAATATATTGGTATAATATACAGCGACTATACTATGTTTTGAAGCCTTGATTTCTTACAGTAGTCAACTCTAAGAAATATACTGAAATATAAGTATACTTCTATAAGTACCATAATATACTGAAATATTTACAGGTAGACTGTTTTGGATTTACTTCAAAATGTATGAAAAGGAGAAAACTGCTGCAGGTAGAATTGAGTAGGAATGGCCTTCAATTGGTCATTTAGCACTCTAATACTATCTTCTGTGGTACAGCTCAAAATTTATCCTAATAAAAATGTAAGAGAGCCGGGCGTGGTGGCACACGCCTTTAATCTCAGCACTCGGGAGGCTGAGGTAGGAGGAGCGTTGTGAGTTCGAGGCAGGCTTGGGCTACAACGCGAGCGCAAGGCCAGCCTGAGCTACATAGTGCGACCCTGGAGGAAGACTTTGTCGTGGTGACTATCTTTATATACATATCTTTTGAACATCTTTAGTGCCTCAGCATTAATTCCCGTATTTGAAAACAGAATCTTTTTAAGCGCCAGGGATATATATAGTTCAGTGGCACAGTGCCTGGCAAATGCAAAGTCCTGAGTTCAATTCCTGGTTCCAAAAAAAAAAAACTCCTTAAGCCTTTTGAAATATTTTTCTAAAATGACCTGAAAATTTGTAGCATTGTACACAAATGCAGTGAGTACAGTAGCATTTCCCTATACCTTCACCAATATAATTGTGTCTCATGTTAATAAACTTTTAAATCTTAATAAGCACATTTTGGCAATGTTTAAAACCATCTAGAAAAAATAAAAAATAAAAAAATAAAGCCATCTAGATTTAATATGGACACAGGCAGTAACATTTATTTCATAATCTTACATGTTACATGGTACTACTGAATATTTTATGGTGCTTCACTGCTATATATATAATTATTTCTAAATGACAGAGAAATACAACTAAAGAAAGCATGGGTAGATGAGTATCATTTCATTTTGAATGTCTTTCTTCGATGGTACCTTCAACTTACAAAACTCTCAACATTTAAGCAAAAGAAATTATTCCTTATTTCTGCAAACTACAGAATATATATAGAAAAAATTAATTCAGAGAATCACTTTCACTTTACAGTAAAGTCCTATTGCACAAATGCAATACAACAAAATACTATTTATACATTAACTTTCTCAATTAT